>JAOWBW010000104.1:1470218-1969932 GCA_026119855.1 Campanula takesimana
AAAGAATGGGAAAACTAATTACAAAAGAATCAGGAGACTGAATACAAAATGGACACTAAGAATTGTTGAGTCGGGCAGCTGCGTGACTGTAGACACCCTGCAGGAGAGCCACCACTTGGCTAGAGCGGTGATTTTCCTAGGATGTCTATTTGAGTTTTAGAGTTTAGAGTCGCCACCTATGTTTTTAGAGGAACATAAGAAAAACCTAGTCTTATCCTAATTTGATCACAATACCAGAGATTCGTTTGAGAGTTTCGTAGGTTAGGTTACGAGATGAGAAGTAATTAAACACCCATCTCGCGTGGCTAATGTCGGTCTTGCAAATAAGTGTTCTGCATTAATAAAAGTGTTCTTCCTATGCTTTGAAAAAGATGCTTTTAGGGGGGTAAAAAGGGGGTTGAAATGTAGGGAGATATCACCTTGGCCAACTTCGATATGATAAAGTGGTCTTTGGTGTCATGTCCCAAGAGTTGGGTTTGATTGCACGTTTAAGAAAAATAAAGATGAAGTAGATAGAGAGGGAATGATAAAAGTAAGTAAAGACTTCAAGAACTTTGTTGTGTTCCTCGAAATGCCTTGAGAGTATTTTTGTGTAGAGTTTTGGTGAGTAAAATTCTTGGTCCTTTATAATGGTGGAAGAGGGAGGTATTTATAGGTGAAAATGGGGTGTTTTTGTGCCAAAACGGAGTCAAAGAGAAGATTTTTCCTGGGAAAATTCAAAGCTTCTTATGGGCTATGGTTAGTGCTGCTGCACAAGCTGTTTCTGTTACGAGACTTCACATTAATAGGCTAGCCTCACAGAGGTAGTAAAAACATACAATAACGAGATCCAATGAAATTACATTTCTTTTCTTGCTTCACCCTCACTCAATGATACTCTAACTGATGGAAGCCTTGCCCTTGGGCTGCTTGTTTTCCAAGGCTTGGATAAGAATTTGGTTGACCATAGTGTTCTTTCCATTCCACTAGTTGTGGCATAAAGAATACTATTTCGGTCCAGCAAGCATTGTCCAATTCTAGCTAAAGAAGATCCTCATCTTTTCCTTTCTTCTATCTAATTAAAGGAAAAGCACTGTACTATCTTTATCTTAGTTAATTCTTTCTCGACGAAAGACAACTTTTTGGAAAAAATCTATAATTGACGCCCAGAAGCGCGTGCCTCCTGCTTTGAGGGTGGAAGGCGCACGCCTCTAACCCTAAAGGGCGTAGGCGCCCTACTGGGTTTCGTGCAATCATGCGCAGCAGAATACATTACATGAATAAACCCAAAGCCTAGATCCATTATGATTAATAATTCATAATATGCAAGATGAAAGAAACTAACCCTTGTAGATCAAAATATGAAACCTTGGATTTAGAAGCTAAGATGAGCACCCTCTACCGGTGATCCACACATCAAACGGATTCAAGAACTCTTCTTTACTTTGACTGCTTGGTCATTGTGAGAGCCCGTGCTCGAAAACCGCACACGCCGAACACATGCGAAATGATGTGTGATTGCTCAATGAAAGCGGTTCGGGTGAGTGCCTCGTGCAAATGCGATTTTGGAAATGCGCTCGGTTCCCACACAATGGTTTCCTCTTGAAGTTTTAATTTAATTGCAAGAGTCGCCACCTCACTTTATTTTAGGAAAAATGAAGACAAAACTTTTTGTTTAGAGAAAGTGGGTTCGGGGGCTAAGTTACGAGAAGAGAAGGGATTAAGCACTCTCCTCGCCCGTGATGGTCTCTATTATGCATGCCACATAGATTCAATTTTATGCCTTTTCTAACTTGCTTTTATGCCCTAACCAAAATGGTGATTTATATACATGGGAGTCCTCCTATTCTAGGAAAGGTTTTTTAATTCACAAATGGGAGTCGTTTTGGGTGGACTCACACTTGGTTTTGAAAAATGGTTTTAACATTTATATAGAGCAAATCAAACACATAAAGGGGTGGGGGGTTAATATTTACATTGGTGTACAAAAGGGAAACAATTCCCATAACAAAATGAATGTCCAAACTCCGTCCCCAAACATTTTAGGGACTGCTGTGCATTTTTCTTCTTTGTACCTATTCTTTCACTTACTCAATATGTAAAGTAAGGGTTAGGAAAACTTCCTAACACATCAAGCATCTACCATGAATTTTCCCTTGATTTTAGGGGCATGTTATGGTGTCCAAACAAAGCAGGCAAGATAGAATTCTCCACAGCCTATTCTGACAGATATGCTGACCTCCATAAAATATCTACTTTTTACATCATCTAAAAGGGGTAATCATGGGGAACACAAAACATGAAAGTTGTTCCTAACATGTCAAAGTTTAGATCTGGGGAGTTTCAAGGCCAAAAAACAAGTTTAAGTCATGTAAAACATCTCTGACGTTTTCATGTCAGAGATGAACAAACCCAAATCTGCAGATCAAGAGTCTAAACAAAAAATGGAAAGAGATTCTTCCACTCAGTAAAAAAATATGTTATTTGCATGATAATTTTCCTTTTTCTTTGTAGAACAAAAACCATTTTGGGGTATAAGACCAAAAACCACTTTTTCTATGCCGAAACAAAGCAACAAGGCAGAAAGGTACAACATGGACAGAGTATTGGACATCCACACATGTCATGAAAACACTTATGTAAACCCACTCAAATGAGATGGTATGGACATGAAACATTTATTAAACATAGATATACATGTTATCTACATAAAACAACAACCATATGAGCATTTAATCATGGCATATCATCATTTAGGAACAAGAAGAACAAGGTTCACCAATATTACATTTTTGAGTATCAAATGGAGGTTTAGCCTAACAAATTGGCTAAACCTCTCAAGAAATCTCATAAACCACTACATCTTACATAGATGAACCTTTCAAGAATAAGAAATTACCTAGGTTGTGCTCCCTTTGCTTCCAAGGGAAGACTTTTTTTTGTTTGCTTTTCTTAAGGTTTTTGCCTTGTGTTTGTGTGAGTGTTTGGTGGTTTGATTTTGGTTTGTATGTAGTGAGGGTGTAGTGGTGGTGCTAGGGTGGTGTATGGGTGGTTTAGTGACTGAGTTTGGAGGGTGTTTGGGGGTTGAGAGAGAGCAAGAGGGCTTTGTAGGTCTGTGTGTGTTTTTTTGGTCAATTTGTCTCTCTTTGAATAATGGATGAGGGAGGTTGTAATATGGAGGAGGGAGGTGATATTTTTTCTTGATCATTAACTATCCTTGAGTCACTATGGCTTCAAGTCATCTTCTTTATCCCCGTTCCGGCTTTCCGCTCCGCAACTGCTCCGTCGTGCGCGTTTCGGTGTCCCGGTTGTCCGCGGGTCCAACATGAAAGTTGCTCGGAATATTTTTCTGGTCAGGCCGGTATATCTGAAATATTTTCATGAGCAAAGAACGACAATAATATATATTTTTTGCCCTTCTTGACCACTTGCTAAGATATTTTGAGATATTTTGCAATGTGGATAACCATCTTTCCCGTTCCGGCTTTCCGCTCCGCAACTTCTCCGTCGTGCGCGCTTCGGTGTCCCGGTTGTCCGCAGGTCCAACATGAAAGTTGCTCGGAATATTTTTCTGGTCAGGCCGGTATATCTGAAATATTTTCATGAGCAAGGAACGACAATAATATATTTTTTGCTCCTCTTGACCACTTGCTCAGATATTTTGAGATATTTTGCAATGTGGATAACCATCTTTCCCGCTCCGGCTTTCCGCTCCGCAACTGCTGCATCGTGCGCGCTCCGGTATCCCGGTTGTCTGCGGGTCCCACACGAGGTTTTCTTGAACTAATTTTGTGGTCACGCCCGTCGACCTGAAATATTTTTATGGGCAAGGAATGACAATAATATATTTTTAATGCACAGAATGGACGGTAACGAGCAGTTCTAGGGGTGCAGACCCCGTTTCGGGCCCCGCACCTCAAAAATTTGAATACAAGCCTGTTTACTCGTTTTTTCGCTCTGATCATGAATTTGAAGTCCGCTAATCCATTCGATGCACCGATAAGGCTCACGGCACTCCCGCATAGCCAAATCGAGGGCTTAGGTCAATTTTAGGGTTTAGACCATTCAAAAAGGGTTTGATAAGGGGTGCGAGATCAGGGTATCTACAGAGCCCCTCGTCGAATCTCCTTGTAATGTAAAGGGGATTCTACGATTCACTAAGAGACAACGATCTCGTCTAGGGTGTAACGGCTGGGTCCAAGGTAGGACTTCCTACGTATCTCTTTCGAGAATCAAGCCTCCGTAGTTCTAACTCAAACAAGCAATCAAACACAGACAAACAATGGTCGGTCCCGGATTCCCGGTTTACCTACGTATCTCTTTCGAGAATCAGACCAAACGTAGTTCAGGTTTATTAAAATTTAAAATGCAGGGGGGAGCATTGAGATGCGATCTCTCTTTGCTGGGGATGAAATCATAAATGGGGCGATGCTTCGCTCAGCCGGGGAAAAGGAACAACTCAGAACGGGGGGAAACATCTCACAATCCGGGAGATGACCCAATTCAACATCAAGACGAGTCCCATCTGACTCTGAGGGATTGGCATTTGACCAACAATTTGCAAAAACGGGCAACTGAGCTCAACGGTATCAAGGTGAACTGCCTACGTATCCCTCCATGGGAATCAAGTCGAGTCGTAGTTCTGGGAAGGTACAACTCAGGACGGGGGGAAACATCTCACAATCCAGGAGATGACCCGATTCAACATCAAGACGAGTCGCATCTGACTCTGAGGGATTGGCATTTGACCAATAATTTGTAAAAACGGGCGACTGAGCTCAACGGTATCAACGGTGAACTGCCTACGTATCCCTCCGTGGGAATCAAGTCGAGTCGTAGTTCTGGGGGGAACCGACTCAACATTTGAGAGAAGGTTTAAGTTCAACATGAATCGAGGATTGACGCGAGGTACAATCCGAGTAAAGGGGTACGTCTTAAAATCAGAAGACTACCAGGGGGAAGATCAATGACCAATCAAAGGTCAGACGCTTCGCGCCAATCAGATCAAGGGGACCAATTCAATCAACGTTCGGGCGCTTCGCGCCACTCAAAGGGAGGTACGACTCAACATTAAGAGAAGACCAAAAGATAACAACAACTGACGCTTTGAGCAATTCAAAGGAGGTACAACCCGGGCATGCGGGAAGACTAAAGGTAACACCATTCAAAGGACTGACGCTTTGCGCAATCCGAGGGAGGTACAACCCAGGCAGGCGGGAAGACCAAAATCTAACAATGATATTCATATGCACAAAATAAAATTAAGGATACGCTGCATTCTGAGCCATCCAGATTCTTATGCCTTTGTTTTGCTGTGTGATGAGATTTTTGTGCTTTGTTAAGCACCGAACCATCGTTTCGCGTGGCCTCTTGGCATTGTATTGATTTCTACAACCTCATTTTGGATTCACGTTCACCCTAAAAGGGTTTTTGATTCTTTCACAATCAAGCTACTCCGCTTTTGGATTCGCTGAAACATTACTTTGCATGGTTCGTCGGCACCGTTTTGAGTGCTGCAACCTCATTCTGGATCTCTGTTCACCCAAAAAGGGTTTTTGATTCTTTCATAATCAAGCTACTCCGCTTTTGGAGTCGCTGCGACTCTTGGCAATTGATACCAGGTTGGAATCATTCAATTTTGACTGAAGTCTCACGTATATCCGGAAAATGACACGATCAACATTGTCTGTTGTGACCTACAAGTTAGCTCTTTGGTTTTGGCATTGTTGTGGGATTTTGATCGCTTGTAATGAGCAACCTCTTTATGAAACCAAGGTGTGATTCGTTGTGTGGTTCCAACTTCGTACCTGCATAAGATTTTTTGCAAGTATGTGGTCGTGCCTGAAAATTCAAGCTGCCTACGTATCTCTTTCGAGAATCAGACCAACGTAGTTCGACTTTATCAACTCGAACTGATTATTTTTCAAAAAGCCATTGGGAAATCTCATTTCCTGAGCATTGCTGTTGATGAGAAAGTTTTTGTTGAAGACCATGATGTGGTTCGTTGTGATGTCAACTTCGTACCTGCATAAGATTTTTTGCAAGTATGTGGTCGTGCCTGAAAATTCAAGCTGCCTACGTATCTCTTTCGAGAATCAGACCAACGTAGTTCGACCCTGGCAACTTGAACTGATTTTGCAGAAAGGGCATTAGCAAATTTCATTCCCTATGCAGAAACATGAGCGTTGACTTCGTCGAGGATCCTTTTTGTGAGGACCATGATGTGGCAGAATGGATGATGTGTACCTGCAAGAGATTTTCTCAAGCAAGCAAAATATACATTGATGTTGATGATGGACTTTCTTGTGAGGACCATGATGTGGCAGGGTGTGCGATGTGTACCTGCAAGAGATTTCCAAGAGCAAGCAAAATATATCTTCGAAATTAATGTGCTCGAGAGTGTCATTCATGTGCACCAAAATTTTAGAACACATACATGGATTTAAATCTTTAAGATCGAGAGATTCAGCGAAACATTGAGACAAGAATACATTCTCTTTTCATTTTGCAACCATTTGCTTTTGATGGATGAAAGCCAAATTTCACTTTTCTTGCAGGATGAAATTTTTTTTGCATATTTTTTTTTTAGTTGACACATGTGCGTTGCTCGCATCTCAAACTTTTCTTTTTATCAATTAATGACTGAAAGTTTATGAATGAATAGAGGGAGAATCATGAATGAAATGGATTGTGCACTTTATTGTTACTTTTGCATTTTTGCGAAAATGAGGAATATGGAGATGTGCATGGTGAAGCAAAGCCGAAAGCCTAGCGCGAACACTCAAAAGGTCAATTCCGAACACCCATTTGATCAAGACTACTCAACGGTATATCTCCGGATGCTATGGTTGGGTCAGCCCCAGTCGTCGGCTGAAGAAGCCCCATTTGTTCTTTCTGATATCAACCCCCAACATTCTTGCTGGTGAAGCCCCAGTGTCACTCAAAGATCAACCTCAGATGTTGGCTACGGAAGCCCCAGTCATGTTATAGGACAAGCCCCTGAATCTGGCATATGAAGCTCTTGTTTCACTTGAAGGGTGAATCTCATGTTGATCCAAACTGTCGTATCGAGACCACTTCATGGTTTAGCTTGGGGGCTCTAACTATCATTGAGAGTTATTCAAATGTTCGATGTCTCGCTGTCGGAGGAACTTCACAATTTCTGCCATGCGATACCCAATCGGTAGGGAGTCAACTGTCTTTGAGAGTTGTTCAATCATTCGATGCTTCTCGCTCTGAGGTAATTCACAATTCTTGACATGCGATACCCAATCGGTAGGGACTCAACTGTCTTTGAGAGTTTTTCAATCATTCGATGCTTCTCTGTCTGAGGCAATTCACAATTTCTGACATGCGATACCCAATCAGTAGGGAGTTAACGGTCTCTGAAAGTTGCTCGGCGGGACACAATCCTGATGTTGCTAAAGAAAGAGCTTTGAGCTTTGCGGGCCATACTGACAATCCGAGATGGCACTTTGTTTCTATTGATTCCCACATTAAGGGTCCGACTGTCTATGACAGTCATCCCACATTCGATGCTTTGCTGCTGATCATAATTCACGTGTTCTGACCTTCAATACTCCTTCTTTGAGGAATCAACTGTCTTTGAGAGTTGTTCAGTGGGACACAATCCTGATGTTGCCGAAGAAACGAGCTTTGAGCTTTGCAGGCCATACTATCAATCCGAGATGGCGCTGTGTTCTGATGATCCACCCATAAGGGACCTAACTGTCTATGAGAGTTGTCCCACATCCTTGATATCCTAGATCTCGAGAGTTACCGAAACTGATGATGATTCTCAAAAGTTAATCTTTGCATTTCTGAGTCCCTTCAAAGGATCAACTGTCAATGAGAGTTGTCTTGTACCCTGGCATTTTGCCATCTGAATTTCTGTGTTACCCGGAGCAACCATTCTCAACAAATCATATTGTTATGCAACCACATCATTGCTCTTGAAACAAAACCCAAAACTCTGACATGCATCCCCAGTTTGGTGTTCATTCATTCGACATCACTTGCCGGCATTTGAGATTCTGAGATATAAAGAATAGCATTCCTTTGTTTCTTTTACTGTGACAACTTGCAGGAGTTGGCAGGGGAAGGCACGAGGCCAGTGTTTTGGGAAGCAAAAGGAAATCCCAGTGGGATCTCCGACATCGTGTTTGTGCAGAAACGAGATGACGGAAAGACGAGAGTAGGGGGAAGCCCCTAGACTCGGGAAAAGTATGCTCACACATCGAAATCAAAGACTCAAGACTTTGAACAAGTGTTAATGGTCAAGTGCCTCAAAATCAAATGGACCCTTCTTGAATCAGATTAGTATTTTAGTTTTGACTAGAGCTTCACAAATCATTTGAACACAAATTAGACCGTGACAAATTAACATGAGAACATCATTGGGCATGAGTTATGATTTGCGTCGCCGTCTGACCTCATTTGGTGAGAGGCCTTCGTCTTCGTTGTCTCCTTTTCTTGATATTGATCACACCATTGGAGGCTGCACGATTTTTTGGTTCTTGGGCTCCCTCAGTGTAAGGAGTTGGTAGAGCACGTTGGTTTCCAACAAAAGTCACCAGTTGTCGTCGTTGATGGTGCTTTGCCCAAAGTTGAAAGATCGAGATCCTTTTTTAGTGCAGATTGGCCTCGCATGCGCGGTGCTCCTTGAAATTGATGATGTCACATGAGATTGTTTGACCCTCGGTCTACGTCTCGCCTTTGTGATACGAGCGATGAAGTCTTCGGTATTAATTACCAACTGCCGTCGTTGAAGGCACACACATGAATTTGTAGTGTCGCGATATTCTTTCTAAAACAATTGAATTAAACAATAAAGCGAATGGAACATGTACCAAAATAAATGAATAATGCTTCTTCTTCTCTTTTCTTTTTTTTTTTCACTCCCCTTTTTTGCTCTCTTTCGATTTTTTTTTTTTTTTTTCACTCAAGAAGAAACATCATAACGTGCGGAATACAACAATTTTTACAAAAACATAAACATACAATATGCAAGAATTTACAATGCATCATACATTAAAGAAAAATCGCCGACACTTGCGTTGGCATGACTATGATAATCTTTGGCCTTCTCCATTTGATTAGCCTTTCCGAAAATTCCTTTTGATAGCACTTTGAGATCTTCACTCATCGGGTGATTTTGTCGATCGCCTTTGTGAACTTCGTTGATTGCCTTCGGCCCTAGTTCCCATCTCAATTAATCACAGTCTAAAATTTGTTCAGATTTCATTGATTGCTTTTATTAGGTGAGATTAATTGTTTGCGGGTCCAGATTAAGAAGGCACTTGGTTATAAGGCAAGTTCATTGACTGAAAACATATATTACATGACATGCAAGAAAATAAAAGCACGAAGGCAAAAACACACTCTTAGACTTAGAAGATAAAGAATACTCCCTCCGTCCCATTGAGAGTGAGACTAGAGGAGTGGGCACGATATTTAAGATAAAGTGATATATATGTGGTAGAAAATGAAGAGAGAAATGAGTGGGGTAAATAGTGGTGTTGGTTGAATAAAATGAGTGGTGGAAAATGAAGAGAGAGAATGAGTGGGGTTAAATAGTGGGGAATGATGAATATAAGTATATTAAAACATTTCCATTTTGGGTAGTCTCACTTTAAGTGGGACGGCCCAAAAAGGAAAGAAGTCTCACTTATAGTGGGACGGAGGGAGTATGTGTGAGCACATTACTAAGTGATACGCAAAAGGGACATGATTAGGAGTAGGGGCGGTGAGCCCAGTCACAAGCAAAAAGAGATCTAGATACCGGAAGCTAGAAATCTCCAAACATGAGCAAAAGTGTTGCAGCCTTGCAAGCTAGCAAACCAAAAGTTTGTCCTTTTATTACCTACGCCGTTGGGGTGAAAAGCAGTGGCCTTGGGAGTCAAGTGAGCCCCATAGATCAAATATCTGGCTCGGGCTTCCGAGCCCCCATGAGATTACGGACTTTATACTTGAGAGTGTAACATTCATTAGTAGCATGTGAGGCTTTTCCGTGATATTCACAATACTTGCTTTGGTTCGGTGCCGGATGTGACGGGCGGAGGATATTGCATTCTTGTATAGGCCACAGGACCCCATCAGGACCCATTCTAAAAAGTGGCACCGTTAGCCTTTGGGACGACATGCCATATGGAACATCTACATGGCTTGAGTGTTGATCATATCTTTTCCTTTTCATTCGTGAAATACCCGGGGCATCTTTCAATCTGGAAAATACATCGGCGGTAGCCATTGGGCCGCCCTTAGAGGAAAATGATGAGCTATCGTCGACACAAATAGATTTACCCGATCGAGGAGAATTAGGAACACGCCCAGTCATCTTGAGAGGTTTGCTGATCTTCTGTTGTAACTCCTTGCTTATGGATGAACTACCCTTGCGGCTGATAATTCTTGTTCTTGGAACCACATGAGAACTTACTGGAGGGTCATTGAGCCTTGTATAATTTTCTAGAATAGGAGGATCCACCCTTTCGCGATCGGATTCTTGATCAGGGGACATGACTAAAACATTCTCATCCTTCGTCAATTCGACTACAGAGCAATCTGATAGGGGATCGATGAGCCCTTGCTGGCTTTTAAACTTGGGAGACGCATCATGCTTTGTCTCATCATCTTGATTGGCGAGTATGACCGGAAGAAACTCATGTTTTACAGATTCTTGAGTGATGATCGGGCAGCAAATTGGCAAAGGGTCGATGAGCCCTCGGTGGTTTTCTGGATTTGAAATTTGCTCTGGGAGGGCACCATGGCCAAGAGGGACCATTGTGGTACTGAGTCTTGATGTTTCTAGGACGGCTGGAGGGGAAGGAATCGCCATATGATTGTTAAGCATTGGTTGTATCTCTGAAAGAAGTGATTCGTCATTCTTCACATCTTGATTAGGCATCTCAAACGAGGCTCCTTCCTTTGGTGCTTCTAGACCAGGACAAGTCTGCATAGCATTCTTAAGTTTTGGTTGGTCCACTAAAAGAGCCACAACACGGTCAGCCATTTCCTTTTGACATTCTTGGAAGAATCTTAACATAAGATCTGTATGTGCCTCCAAACGCTCTTTCAACCACTGTTCCATTCGAGGGTTGGGTTCAAAGTTAGTCATCCTTTCATTGAAATGGGTCTCCAGTCGTTGCCTCAACCAGTCCTCCCTCATAGGGTCCGGTACAAAACGTCTGTTCCCTTTAGTCATAGCTGGAAGAGTACCCGGAGTAAGACTTGATCAAAGTGGCGCTTGAAATGGACCTTGAATATCGAGCTAGAGAACAAGAAGAATTCTCCCTCTACAAGATGGACGAAAAGAAAACCTATTTTAGATTTTCTGGGAAATGAAGCTTTATGAACTAAAGAAGCAAATTTTTTTATTATTTTTTTTTAAAAAAAAATTTGAAGCGCAAGCAACGCACAAACCTATGAATGTCGGACAAGCACCTTGCTTTGTTTTGACACGTTTTCGCATGAAATCTTGGAATAGTAGATACCGTCTCCAAAGTAAAGGACCAACGTTTTGCACCTGTACTATTGGCCGTCCAAGCCCCTAGCGAAAGGCCTATACTCTTTCGGAGATCCACCATTCAGTTACAGTCTAAGGGAGGGTCTTGACAATTTAAAGTCAATCCGAGCATTTCAATGAATTTCCACAATGTAGGTTGTTTATGACCTTTTGGGAAATGCATAGGTGTAGACACCCCGCCTTGGACCGCTCACCCCGATTGCACATTTGATCTTGTGTTCCTCCCTATTTTAAGTGTTTCTCGTTAGTTTCTGTCACTTCCGTTAAGTTCCTGACTGACTTCGTGAAGTCCAGGGACTAAACTGAATGATAGGGCTGACTTTCTTGTCCATTCTGTCAAAATTGCCTTCTCTGAGTCGCGCGCCTCCGACAGGAGGAGCCAGGCGCGCGCGCCTCCCGCCCCCAAAGCAGGAAGCGCGCGCCTCTGGGCGTCAGTTACAGATTTCTGGCCAGGATTCCCTCCCTTGCTCAATTTACAGGATTTTGCCCGGGAAGGATTTCTTGGTGACTGAGTTTTGGCACCAAAACACCCCTCTTTCACCTATAAAAACCTCTCTTTACCTCCATTTTCAAGGATCGAAAACTTAGACCGAAGATTGAACTTACAAAAAACTATACCAAAATCACTTTCTAAAGGTTCTCCAAGGATCTCATCAAGCAATATTTGAAGTTCTTCAAATTGTAGGTAAAAGTCCATCTTTTCCTTTCTTTTCTACTTCATCCCCTCCCTCTCTTTTACTCTAATCAAATGTGCAATCACCCAAATCATTTTGGGACATGACTCTAATGATCACCTCATCTCATTGAGGTTGGTTAAGGAGTTATCTCCTACATTCCAAACTCTATTTTAAACCCCCTTTTCATGACTTAAAGAAGAAGAAGAAGAACATTTTCATTCATGTAGATTTTGATCAAGCAAGACCAACTTAAGTTGGGCGAGATGAGTGTTTCGGTACTTCCCATCTCGTAATCTAACCCCCGAACCTCAAAACAAAGAATCTCTGTTTTCGTAATCAAACTTAGGCTACAATCAATAGGTTTTTCTTATGTTCCTCAAAACATAGGTGGCGACTCTAAAACAAGTTAGACATCCTAGGATAATTCACCGCTCGAGCCTAAAGCCGTGATTCCCCCGGGGTATCTACAGTGGCAACTCCGCTGGGGAGATTTGAGGGTTAAACTTGCATTCTGATCGAAATCTACATCTTTTCTGGGCATTCTGATTCCTGATGGGGGAGGCGCGCGCGTCTGGCCTTTTAAGCCTAAGGCGCGCGCATCCCGCATCAAGAACCAGAATCGCCCACTTCTTCATATCCTTCATCTTCTTCTTCTGTTATTCTGCACTAATCACTTCTGCAGGGGTTACAATTTGAACATAGGACCAGGGCAATCCCCTGAGTCCAAAGTCTGACATTCTGACAGGTGTGCCCAGAAGCGCGTGCCTCCCATAAGCATTGCGCCATGCGCGCGCGTCCCACATCAGCACTCAGAGGCGCACGCTTCTGGGTTGATTCCCAGAACAGAAACAAGTTTCAGTGACTGAGCAGAACAGTGGGGTGTGGGCACAGTTGCCTGCATCAGAACAGAATTGAACCCTCGGACTGTTTAATTTTGTGTTTTATTTACCGGTCACACGGGTGATTCGGGAGTTGTAATTTATGTGCTTATGTGTTTGTTTTCTTTCTTCTCAAAAAAAAAAAAAAAATAAATAAAAATAAAATTTGTCACTTGTTAGACCTCACACTACATGCACATATTCCTATGAACTGCTCACTATCGAGTCGCACAAGTCCAACCCCAAACCCGTCGAGGCCCGTCCTAGAAATTTTCAAGCTCCACCAGACCTTGGCTCTTTCGAAGCGGTAAACCTCAGCCCGTGGCGTAGTTCAAGACTACATGCCGGGGGTGACCTTTGAGCCTCATATTCAAGCCGAGCACAAACCACACAATTCTAGTTAGGGTCTAACACTCCGTGACTCAAGTCGGTTTCCATGTACCGAGATTTCCCTAAACCAATGTCTTCAAATCATACATGCCAACTTGTTGAAATGGACGCAATAAAAATCCGTCCCCAAAAGTGGTTATTTTGGACGAAAATAAAAATCCGTCCCCGCATGTATGCTTTACTACATTAATTTAGTTTAATCCCGATACATGTAGGACTCCGACTTATAAAAAAAAAAAAAAAAAAAAGGAGTCTTTTCTTATGTGGTTCGAGTCGTGTGCCCAACTGTGTGTTCTAAGCCTCTTCATGGACCGCAAGTGTTACTCAAGACTGACAAGGGCCTCTTCTGCAATATAGGTTCAATTGGTACTTACAGAGTCTACCGGGATTCAGCAAATCGGTTAGTCCGTGAAGAATCACTCCAACAGCTCCAACATCAACCATGACCGGCAGCAGCAACACCATGTCTCTCGAACAGCTCTCAACTATGGTCCAACTCCTCCAAGAGCAAGTCTCCACCCTTAATAAGGAGGCACAAAGCAAAGACGACATTTGGCAATCCCACCTCGACAGCCAAAGGGAGGCCCACGAGGCCGAGATGGAGCTAATGAAAGAAAAGCTCACTAACCTTGCCAATGGAAAGAACAAGAACAATGATGATGAATCCGAATGGACCGAGGGTTTGTTTAAGAGTCCGTATGTCAACACCCGTACCAAGAAAATGGGGGAGCCGAGTTCCGAGAACAATGAGCCTAAAATGGTGGATTCTATCATGGCCTACATCGACCAAAAATTCAATGGGCTCAACATGGGGAAAGGCTCCGACACAAGCCTTTATCAATCATCCATCCTCATGAGTACTATGGCCGCTCTTCCCGATAAGTTCAAGATGCCCGACATAAGAAAATTCAAGGGAAACTCTTGTCCCATGGCTCACATTGAGACTTATATTTGGGCAATGGTTCCGAAGAAGGTCTCCCCCAAGGTGATGTCTCAATGCTTCCCTCTCACTCTCGAGGGGGCGGCAAAAGATTGGCATGCTACTCTCCCGCTCACTGTCCGTCTTGATTGGGACTCCGCCATGCTTGCCTTCAAGAACCAATACCAAGGCAACACCACTCACCGGCCCACAAGGAAAGAGATAGAGAACACTACTCAACGAGACAATGAGTCCTTCATCGACTTCACAAGGAGATGGAATGATAAACTCTCTGAAATTGTTGAGAGGCCGAACACAAAAGAGCAAATAGACATCTTTCTCAAGTGTCTCAAGATTGATCTCCGCACCCACCTAAGTGGGGCTTGCTACTCTGACTTCTCCCAAATGTATGAGGCGGGGGTACGCATGGATGACTTGCTCAAGGAGATTAAGAAGGCCACTCCTACTTACCGCTACAAGGCCGCTTTCAACTCCACAAAAGAGACCTCGGTCAACTCCGTCACTATTGACAAGGGAAATTACAAAAAGGTTCCTCCACCTCAAGGGAAGAAGTCCCGAAGTGACCGTGTCTACACGCCTCTCCAAGGCATGACTCAAACCGAAGTGTTCGAAGTCCTCAAGGCAAAGGGTCAAGTCACACCCGTGCAAGGGTACCAACCCAAGGCGGTCCACCCCAATCATGCTCACCACAAATATTGTGGCTACCACCAATATAGTGGCCACACCACCGAGGATTGCTTCGTTCTCCGCAATGTCATTCAAGATCTCATAGATAAGAAAGAATTTGTAGTGGCTAATGACGAGCATGTCAATGTAATAGAGATAGGAGAACTCGAGGGGACCACCCATTCAATCCCAATTGTGAATGGGGGCCCCAATATTATGAATAAACTTGACAATTCTTGTTATGTAGTGACTTACGATGAGGTAATGAGGGAAGTACTAGAGAATAGGAAAAAGAAGCAAGATGGGAACGTCAACATGCTAACTCGATCCGGTCGAGTCATAGTAAGCAACCCTTCCACTTCCGCACCGAGCTCCTCTTCTCAAAGGCCGCAAGCTCGCAACACTCCCGAAGATCCTCTACTTGTCCAACTCAAGAAAACTCAAGCCAACATCTCTATTTGGGACCTCATTGCATCCTCAAAGAAACACCGAGATCTTGTCATCCGCAATCTCGATAATACATCAGTTTCTCCCGATACTACTCCCGAGGACCTCACGGCAATGATCGGTCACGTTCATTTTGGCAACGTCATCACCTTTGCCGATATGGACCTTCCACCATTTGGTTCCGACCACAACGAAGCTATTTACCTCAAGGTACGAGCAAGGGGGAGGCCCGTCTCAAGAGTCTTAGTGGACGGTGGTTCCGCACTCAATCTCATGCCTGGCAGAATCATGGGCATACTGGGGCTTAAGGATTCCGACTTGAAGCCTTCTACTCAAGTAATCCGAGGTTATGACAGCACCGCCCGTACAGTCATGGGTATGATCGAAATAGACATTGAGTTTAGAAGCATGGTCATGTCCGTTCCATTCCAAGTGCTTGATATCCCGGCCTCGTTCAACTTCCTTTTGGGTCGACCATGGATTCACAGTGCTAATGCCGTACCGTCAACTCTCCACCAATGTGTCAAGATCCGAAATGGTGATGAAATAGTGACCGTCATGGCTGAGAACGTCACTATCCACAGAAAAGGTGAGCCCGTCCACCAAGTTCAGCATGGTTTACCAGACTCCACTTTCTCCGGCGTCTCAATCAACGCCATTGATAAAGAAGGGGAAAACGGATCATGGAACCCCAGCAACCACAAAGTCCTCCGCATGATGAGGAATATTGACTACTTCCCTGTTTTAGGCCTAGGGAAATATCAACAAGGAATCCTACACCCTGTGCAAGTCCCATTCGTCAAGAACACATTCGGTTTGGGGTACGAGCCTTCCAAAGAAGACTTGAAACAAGAGCAAGCAATCAAAAGCGAAAAGGCTCGAGCTCGTAAAGAAGTCCGTCGTTATGAGGTCCCTAATCTAAGGCCTTACCGCAAGACGTTGAATGGTTATTTTGTCCGCCAAGGGGAAGACGTTCCATACATGATCTTTCCCGAGCCGTGGGTTAACAATAAAGGTGTCAAAAAGCCCGGCCTCGAAATCTTCTCCGATTGTGAGATCCAGAAATCCGAAAGGGAACAAACTCCCATGTCGCCCCGTGAATGGTGGGGAAGGAAGATGACTATAGAATCCGAGACAGAAATTACCGTGGGGGAAGAACTGACAGATTTAGCCTCCATGTTCGAAGAGCTTGCCACGATGAATGAATGCCAAGTCAACGCCATCCATGACACCGTCATCATGAACGAGACTATCAGTGAGATCCCGCCAAGCTCCGAGCCGATCAACAATTGGTATTCAAAGAAAGGGCCCGTGGTATCCGAAGAATTCTTAGTCCGAGAAATGGGTTGCATACCCCGCACAGCAACGAAGGAAGAGCGGCTCACACTTACTTTCGAGTCCGAGAGTGTCTCTAATACCCTCACCCAAGAGGATTTGGAGGCCATAGCCGAGCGTGTGTTTCCTTTCTTTGCTAATGAAAAATTTGATATTTCTGAGTACCCTGAGATTGCAAACATCATAAATGATGAATTAACTAATAATGAACTTAACGAACAAGTTAATAACGATTCAAATTATGATGAAATAGACCACGAAAACACAACATACTTAAATGAACTTGCTCAACAAGTCCGTAGTCGCGGTGAGAATGGTCCAAAGACTGACGAAGAATTGCATGTTGTTAATCTGGGTACCGAAGAAGAGCCAAAAGAAACTAAGATTGGAAGCTTCTTCAAGGGGGACGACAGAGACAGATTGACTGCACTACTACGGGAGTTCGTGGATGTGTTCGCATGGTCATACAAAGACATACTGGATTTGGACAGAAAGGTAACAGAGCACAGGATTCCGATCAGAGAAGATGCCAGGCCAGTAAAGCAGAAGCTCAGAAAGAACAAGCCAGAATGGTCTCTGCAGGTCAAAGAAGAAATTGAGAAGCTCCTCAGTGTGGGTTTCATCAAGGTTATCGAGTATCCGACATGGTTAGCCAACATCGTGACAGTCAGGAAGGCAAACGGCAAGGTTCTAGTTTGTGTGGACTTCCGGGATTTAAACAAAGCTTCCCCAAAGGATGATTTTCCACTCCCTAATATCGACATGCTGGTCGACTCCACTGCTACCTATGAGGTTCGCTCATTCGTGGATGGGTTCGCTGGGTACAATCAGATTCTCATGGCCGAAGAAGATCAACACAAGACAGCCTTCACAACACCGTGGGGTACCTTTTGCTACACAGTCATGCCATTTGGGTTAAGAAACGCTGGGGCTTCCTACCAAAGAGCCGTGACAGACTTGTTCCACGATATGATTCACAAAGAAATCGAGGTCTATGTGGACGACATGATCATTCACTCCAAAGGGACCGATGGTCAACATTTAATCGATCTCCGCAAGTTCTTCGAAAGGCTTCGTCAACACAAGATGAGGCTCAACCCTGCAAAGTGCACGTTCGGGGTTATCCAAGGCAAAGTTCTTGGTTATATGGTCACTGAAAGGGGAATTGAAGTAGACCCCTCCAAAATCAAGGCAATCATTGACATGCCTCCTCCAAGGACACAGAAAGAGATCAAAGGTTTCATGGGCAGACTACAGTACATCAGTCGGTTTGTGCACCAACTCACTTCCATGTGCGAGCCAATCTTCAAGCTACTCAAGAAGAATGTGGCTCTAGAATGGACCGACGCGTGCCAAGAAGCCTTCGACCAAGTGAAGCATTACTTGATGTACCCTCCTGTTCTAGTTCCGCCGCACAAGGAGAAACCTCTGTTGCTCTATCTCACTGTCAATGATAAAACCCTAGGGGCTATGTTAGCACAAGAGCAACGAGAGTCCACAAAGGAGAATGCCATCTATTTTGTCAGTCGCCGATTCCAAGGAGGCGAAAAGAACTACTCTGTCTTAGAGAAGTCATGTGCAGCATTGGTTTGGGTCACTCAAAAGCTCAAACACTACGTGGAAGCTTTTCCGATCAAGCTAGTAGCAAAGGTGGACCCGCTCCGCTACATCTTCGAGAAGCCTTTCATGTCAACAAGAATAGCCAAGTGGTACTTCATGCTCGCCGGCTACGATATCACTTACGTCACACTAAAATCCGTCAGGGGGAAAGTGTTCAGTGACCAGCTTGCCGAATTCCCGTGTGACGAAGTGAAGGGGGAAGACGTACAGTTCCCCGACGAGCATTTAATTTGTACTGCAACCGAGGAAAATAAGTGGCAACTTTTTTTCGATGGCGCCGCCAATAAACACGGTTTTGGTATAGGGGTATTGCTTGTCGATCCAAAAGACATCTACACTCCCATTGCCATTCACCTGGAATTCGAAGCTACCAACAACATTGCCGAGTACGAAGCATGTATAGCGGGGCTCGAAGCAGCTCTCGACAGAAACATCACAGAACTAGAAGTATTCGGCGACTCTTTGCTCCTTATCAATCAGCAATCGGGAAAGTGGCGAACCCAAGACCCGACTCTCCAACAGTATGGTCAGCACCTTGAAGAACTGGTTGAACAATTCCAAGAGATCACTTTCAACTACCTGCCAAGGGATAAGAATCGCTTCGCCGATGCACTGGCCACTATAGCTTCATTAGTCGAAATGCCCAAAGGGAAAATGGTGAAGCCCTTCAAAATTGCTCGAAGGAACAGTCCGGCATATTGCATGAGTATCGCGATCAACGAGATGCAAACAAACTCTCCGTGGTATTCGGATATCATGAACTTCCTCAAAGAAGGCACTTATCCTGAGAATAGCAATAAGAAGTCTCAAGCAGCTCTGCAAAGGATAGCCTCTCGGTACGTACTGATTGGGGACCAAGTCTATAAAAGGCACCACGACGGGATCAATCTCTTATGCGCCAATGAGGCCGAAGCTCAAGAGATAATGTGTGAAGTGCACGAAGGAGAATGTGGACCCCACATGAATAGGTTTATGCTAGTCAAGAAGATACTTCGCATTGGTTACTATTGGAGCACTATGGAACGAGACTGTATCGAGAAAGTCAAAAGGTGTGCCAAGTGCCAATTCCACGCTAATCTGCAACATGCTCCACCCTCACAACTTTACAACATGGTCACACCTTGGCCTTTCTCTTGTTGGGGGATAGACATCATCGGTAAAGTTCATCCTGCCGGGAGCAATGGGCAGTCATTCGTCCTAGTGGCAGTCGACTACTTCACAAAGTGGGTCGAACCACAAGCCTATCGGACCCTCAACGCCAAGAAAGTGGCCGAATTTGTAAAGATTAATATCATGTGCCGATACGGCGTGCCTCATGAAATCATTTCCGAAAACGGCTCTCACTTTGAGAAGGAAATGGATGCACTTTTGGTAGAATACAAGATCACCAAGCACAAGTCATCTCCTTACCGTCCCCAAGCAAATGGCGCGGTCGAAGCAGCAAATAAAACCATCGAGACCATCGTCAAGAAAATCGCCTCAACAGGAAGGGATTGGCCCGAGAAGCTACCATTAGCATTGTGGGGCTACCGCACATCAATACGGTCCGCGACAGGAGAAACTCCTTATGCATTAGTCTATGGTTCTGAAGCCGTACTCCCTATCGAACTTGAAGTCCCATCTCTACGGGTCCTCCTCGAGAATCAAGTCAACGAGGTCAACTGGATGCAAAGTCGATACGAACAGCTAGCCTTGCTCGACGAGAAAAGGTTAAGAGCACTCGAACGCACGAGGGCATATCAGCAAAGGATGGCAAGAGCTTTCAACAAAAAGTGAAGCCTCGGAACATCAATGTGGGAGATTTGGTCTTAAGACAACATCCTCCTAATGCCATGAATCCCCTGGGGAAATGGGGACCCCGATGGATCGGTCCGTACGTGGTCAAAAAGATACTAAGCGGTGGTGCAGTCCGGCTCGTGGATTTAGATGGTGACCAGCTGCCAAAGGAGGTCAACCTCGACAAGCTCAAGAGGTTCTACGCTTAATAAAAAAAAAAAAAAAAAAAAAAATCGCTCGCTAGGTTGAAAACCCGCAAGGGCGGCCTAGGCAAAATTAGAGCACGTGCAAAAAAGAAGCCCGCTAGATTGAAAACCCGAAAGGGCGGTCTAGGCAAAAAACAGGGTGCACACAAAAAAAAATGGTCTTTGTTTGTTTGAACTACGAAGACCTGAGCCTCCCAACTGGAGGAACGTAGGCAACCTTCGGTTGCGGTCTAAAACATATCAAAAATACCCAATTCACTTCAAATAACAAAATGCAATTCTTATTCATTCAATGAACTATTCAAACCATTACAACGGATTTATTGAGCAACAAAATACATCAAAATATTAAATCCTAAAACAAAGTGGTCTAATTGCAATCTCTTGGGGTACAAAGAAAAATCTAATCTTTCTTAGGTTTGGGAACCCATTGTTTCTTGTTATGTCTTTTAGTCTTCTTGGATGGGGACGGGACATTCTTGGGACCGCCAAGACGGGAGAAAACGCTAGGACGGGACGGAGCTTCATCAACGGCCTTCCCTTTGCCCTTATCAAGCGGAGCCTTAGCGGGGACAACCATGGGACGCTTCCACACATAGGAGGAATTTCCTTTACCTTTCTTCTTCTTGGGAAAATGACGGGGTCTATAGTCCCATACATGAACCACCGGTCTCACGGGGTCAACAACATCGACATTGGGCCTTCCCAAACGATCAAAAACGCTCGGACGCTTCTCCACCATCGGGACGGACCCCACAGCTGGAACGGCATTCACCACTGGAACGGACTTCTCACCCTCGGGGACGGACACCTTAACTTCAAAGGAGAAAGTCATTGGGGCCATTATGACAAGAATTTTGTGGTTAAAGAGGAGAAAGTGTTTGCAAAAGAATGCTGTGTGACCATTCTGGTCGAAAATGGTTCAAAATTTATAGCCGTTGGAACATTCTGATCAGAAAAAGAAAGGGCCTGTAATTCAGCAGGCCAGAAGCGTGCGCCTCCGACCAAGGCTGCACAACGCGCGCGCCTCCCTCAAGCAAGGCCAGACGCGCGCGCCTTTGACAGCAGTTCAGACAGAAACAGCCCTTGTCAGTTCAGAACAGAACCCAAGCACTTCAACATACCCAACCTGCAGCAAAATCAAATCCCAGCAACAAAAAGGAGTTCAAGCATCGACAACAAGCACCCTTTGGGCACACATTTGTTTGTAAAGAGTCGACATCTAAGATCGAGTCGTTAATAGAACATAAAAATGAGTAGTAAAATAAATAGGATTGTAAATACATGTTAAATGTTATTACAGGCAAAAGTAAAAGTGTTTCAATCCCTCATCCTCTCAGCCACAACAGCTCGGGCACGTCATCACCAACACTGTGCTCACCCCCTGCTACCGCTCTCGGTCTCCTCATCGTCATCATCATCGTCATTATCATCATCCTCAGACTCAGATGTCTCAATCACAACATCAGGACGGGTCCTCTTGGCAGCTCTCCCTGATGAACTGGCGCCGCCCCGGCTCTGGCTACCCTCTCGGCTCAGGCTCCTACTATGGCTACCTCCGTGGCTCAGACTCCTGCTCAGCGACTACCTCGCTGAAGAGACAGCCTCATCAATGTCCAGTGCAGCATCCCTGCAGCCTCGTCCCATGCCCCGAGCACCTCGGGCAGCTCCTCTCGCAGCACCAGAGACAGCACCGGCAGCACCTCTAGTCATGGCAGCAATATCCCTGCACAGCTCCAGCACCCTCTCCTCCAGCTGGCGGAGCCTCCGCCTCATTCCTTTGTTCTGCCTACCCAAGTGCCTATAAGCAGCTACGGGCACCTGTTGCAACAAAGAACAGGGAAAAGAAATTACATCAATACAAAGGACAGAAAAACAAGACTGGAACTGAGAAAATGCAAAGATGGTCAGAAAAACATACCACAGAAGCCTGAGCGGGAGGCTCTCTCTCCGGTGACATATCCTCGGGAACAATCTCCATCTGCTCCTCAAAGACCCCGAAGTTTGAATAAGTGTTGTAGGGAGGAGGCAAAGGAGGATCGAAGCAATATCCAGCACCGGTGGGATAGAATCGGGCCGAAGTCTGCGGAGCAACATGTGTCTCCCTCGGATCAGTGAACATGAAACCCTGCTGGAGGTTGTGCTCCCGGAATAAACCGTAATCCTGCTCCAGATGAATGAAAGGGACAGCATCAACCCCTGCAAGATAGACTGCCCGGTCTGCCTCTGAAAGAGCCCTCCAATTACGAGGACAGAAAGGCGGAACATCAGGAATCGCTGGCCTAGGAGGGTGGTGGAAGTCCGTCACCTGACCACCATGCTGCCAAAACACTCTCTCTCCAAGGTACATCATCATACACTCCACTGAGCTCATCAGGAGCCTCGAACGGGTGGGAATCAGGGTATGCTCAATAAAGGCATAAATAGCTCTCTACGGAAACAAAGAAAAGGCGACAGCCTCCGGCCTCAAAGAATCCAAGTGGCGCCGAGCTGAAAGCAGGCTGATGGGAGCAGTGCCGGTCCTCACGTTCCTCTCCCTATATGACCACCTCACGTAGTCCGGATACTGGGGATGACCTTCTCTGTTGACCTTAAAGTCCCTCAGCTCCAAGACAGCAAAGGCCCATAGCTGCAGAACAGAGGCAAGAGCAGAATTAAATGACAGTTCAAAGATACACTAAAGCAATGACAAGAAGGCCGAAAAGAAAAAGGGAAAGCAGGATACCTCCCACAACAGGCTGAAACCCGTGACCGAGCTGGTGGTCGAGCGGCTAGTCAGATCCATACCATGATAACAAGCAGCCAAGCCCGCTGCACCCCAGTTGTAATGACCGGCCTGGTCCAAGTCTACCAACAAGTCAAGCAAAGCCAAAGAGGTCGAGGACCCTCCACTAGCAAACAGGGTATGAGACAGCAAGTACCATATAAAACAACGGGCCACAGCATCTACCCGCTCAGCAGTGACACCCAGAGGCTCAGCTGCAAGAATGCTAAAATACCGGTGGATGCTCCCCCAAGTTACCCGGAAATTCTTCACCGGGAAGCCACAGTCAACGAGAGCCAACAGCTCGTCGGCAGTCCTAAGGGTCCCCCTCAAAACGCAAGGGACAGGCTCCCCCGCAAACGGCAGACCAGTCAATGCCGTAAAGTCTGTGGGCGTCATCGTGACCTCTCCCATTGGCAAATGAAAAGTATGGGTGGTGTCCCACCATCTCTCTCTCAAAGCCTGAATAACGTCCGGGTCATTTTTCAGTGCCGACAGACTAATGATAAAAAGGCCAAAGTGGGTAGCCTGAACTCGAGCCCTCACATTTTCGGGCAATTTGTTCCAAATGGCCACTGGACCATGAGCTCCGCCTCGAATCTCCGATAGGCGGCTCCACTCCTGAAAAAGAACAAGGAACAACAAAAATTTCATCAGCATGACTGCTAGAAAAAACGGATGAACTCAACACAGAGATTTCAATGGCAGAACAATGTACAAGCAAGTGTGTGAACATGAAAATAGACATCCCAACATGTTTCTTACAACAAATCAGCAACAACAAACAACATGCAAAGAATGATCAATAAAGCTGCTGCATCAATATTTCGGGTAAAGAAAACAGAACTTCATGAAACCCGAAATCGACAAGAAGGGTGAGGCATTCTTACCAAACCCGAAGTCACGAAGTGAGAAATGTGGGTATGAGGCCGGAAAGTAAGCAAGCTCGAGTCCATAGCTTCAACCCCAATTTCGGGCTCCTCGCCCTGTGGCATCTCAAACGGAGGTGATTGCTGACGATCCGACATCGTTTCTTTGACGGAATTGATCCTAGAGCAGCAAGAAAGTGTTTTGGAGTGATTTCTCTACGAAAATTGGGCTTGGAATTTGGAGGGTTCTTCAATTTTTTGAAAAATGGCCGAAAACAGCGTACAGCCTGTTTAAATATGCTGAACTTATGCGCCAGGCGAGCGCCTCCCGACATACTCATCCGCGGCGCGCGCGTCCCACAACGAGGCACAGACGCGCGCTCTTCCCATCATCAGGCAGGTTCAGAAGCAGTTTCCCATGCAAGAATCCATGCACCGTATCAAGGTTTCCCCACGGATTCAGAACTCCCTAAGTTCTGTCACGGGCGCCACACCCCCTCAAGAGTCAATCTCAACATTTCATCCCCAGCAGGAACATTTTTCTGGTCGCGGTCAACTGTGCCCGCACCCCACAATTCAAAAAGTCAAGTGTGACTCCAAGTGGCACGAGACTTCAAAGCAATATTCATCAAACGGATTCACTAACGGATTCGTCAACAAGGGTTCACCAACGGACTCATCCAAGGGATTCACCAACGGATTCATCAAACGGATTCACTAACAGATTTGTCAACAAGGGTTCACCAACGGACTCATCCAAGGGATTCACTAACAGATTCATCAAACGGATTCACTAACGGATTCGTCAACAAGGGTTCACCAACGGACTCATCCAAGGGATTCACTAACGGATTCATCAAACGGATTCACTAACGGATTCGTCAACAAGGGTTCACCAACGGACTCATCATAGGGATTCAATAACGGATTCATCAAACGGATTCACCAACGGATTCGTCAACAAGGGTTCACCAACGGACTCATCCAAGGGATTCACTAACGGATTCATCAATCGGATTCACTAACGGATTCGTCAACAAGGGTTCACCAACGGACTCATCCAAGGGATTCACTAACGGATTCATCAAACGGATTCACTAACGGATTCGTTAACAAGGGTTCACCAACGGACTCATCCAAGGGATTCACTAACGGATGCATCAAACGGATTCACTAACGGATTCGTCAACAAGGGTTCACCAACGGACTCATCCAAGGGATTCACTAACGGATCCATCAAACGGATTCACCAACGGATTCGTCAACAATGGTTCACCAACGGACTCATCCAAAGGATTCACTAACGGATTCATCAAACGGATTCACTAACGGATTCGTCAACAATGGTTCACCAACGGACTCATCCAAGGGATTCACTAACGGATTCATCAAACGGATTCACCAACGGATTCGTCAACAAGGGTTCACCAACGGACTCATCCAAGGGATTCACTAACGGATTCATCAAACGGATTCACTAACGGATTCATCAACAAGGGTTCACTAACGGACTCATTCAAGGGATTCACTAACGGATTCATCAAACCGGTTCACTAACGGCCTCATTCAAAACATTCAGCCGGCAGGTTCACCTAACGGATCATGCCACCCCCTCTATCAACAAAAGCCGCTCACACAGGGAGCGCACCACTATCTCTCGCAATTTCGAATTCCTGCTTTCATCGAGTCTTTGCTTTTTATTGGTGATGTCCTCGACGGGTGTTTTTAACTTTCGTCGACGCGTTTTGCTTTGCAATCCACGTCGCCGAGGGGCTCTGTAGACACCCAGCCTTGGACCGCTCACCCCGATTGCACATTTGATCTTGTGTTCCTCCCTATTTTAAGTGTTTCTCGTTAGTTTCTGTCACTTCCATTAAGTTCCTGACTGACTTCGTTAAGTCCAGGGACTAAACTGAATGACAGGGCTGACTTTCTAGTCCATTCTGTCAAAATTGCCTTCTCTGAGTCACGCGCCTCCGACAGGAGGAGCCAGGCGCGCGCGGCTCCCGCCCCCAAAGCAGGAAGCGCGCGCCTCTGGGCGTCAGTTACAGATTTCTGGCCAGGATTCCCTCCCTTGCTCAATTTACAGGATTTTGCCCGTGGAAGGATTTCTTGGTGACTGAGTTTTGGCACCAAAAACACCCCTCTTTCACCTATACAAACCTCTCTTTACCTCCATTTTCAAGGATCGAAAACTTAGACCGAAGATTGAACTTACAAAAAACTATACCAAAATCACTTTCTAAAGGTTCTCCAAGGATCTCATCAAGCAATATTTGAAGTTCTTCAAATTGTAGGTAAAAGTCCATCTTTTCCTTTCTTTTCTACTTCATCTCCTCCCTCTCTTTTACTCTAATCAAATGTGCAATCACCCAAATCATTTTGGGACATGACTCTAATGATCACCTCATCTCATTGAGGTTGGTTAAGGAGTTATCTCCTACATTCCAAACTCTATTTTAAACCCCTTTTCATGACTTAAAGAAGAAGAAGAAGAACATTTTCATTCATGTAGATTTTGATCAAGCAAGACCAACTTAAGTTGGGCGAGATGGGTGTTTCGGTACTTCCCATCTCGTAATCTAACCCCCGAACCTCAAAATAAAGAATCTCTGTTTTCGTAATCAAACTTAGGCTACAATCAATAGGTTTTTCTTATGTTCCTCAAAACATAGGTGGCGACTCTTAAACAAGTTAGACATCCTAGGATAATTCACCGCTCGAGCCTAAAGCCGTGGTTCCCCCGGGGTATCTACAATAGGATTGAGGTGAAATTGCTAGACAAAAACCGGCATGAAGTCTGGGACGTGTCATTTTTTAAAAAAATTGGACATCGTGCCTTCGTAACGGGGAAGATTGGTCTCTTACACCCATCGCAGTGACTAATAGGCGCTCTTTGGGGTGAGACAGTATACCACGGGCCCTATCGGGAAGTCCAGTGAGCTCCCTTATACCCCCGGTTTACCTTCTCGGGTTTGGACGATTCTACGAGACGTTATTTTCAAAACGTGTATGTGTGTGAGGTATCTATGAATTTTAAAAATGATTTTGAAAGCACGTAAAGAAAACAAGAAAATCCTCTTTTTTATTCTTTCCATTTTTTCCTTTTTTTTTTTTTAAGGAAATCACCCACCACGCATGCATATATATACAAACAAAAGGGTGAAGGAAAAAGAATGTCCCTACAAAACAAATGTTAGGGCATAAATATATACAACCCAAGTAAGGCAAGTAAAGCATGGCACACACAAAGATTAGAGTCTAGCCCACTTTAAAATTTTCCCAGCGGAGTCGCCACTGTGAGAGCCCGCGCTCGAAAGCCGCACACGCCGAACACATGCGAAATGATGTGTGATTGCTCAATGAAAGTGGTTCGGGTGAGTGCCTCGTGCAAATGCGCTTTTGGAAATGCGCTCGGTTCCCACACAATGGTTTCCTCTTGAAGTTTTAATTTAATTGCAAGAGTCGCCACCTCACTTTATTTTAGGAAAAATGAAGACAAAACCTTTTGTTTAGAGAAAGTGGGTTCGGGGGCTAAGTTACGAGAAGAGAAGGGATTAAGCACTCTCCTCGCCCGTGATGGTCTCTATTATGCATGCCACGTAGATTCAATTTTATGCCTTTTCTAACTTGCTTTTATGCCCTAACCAAAATGGTGATTTATATACATGGGAGTCCTCCTATTCTAGGAAAGGTTTTTTAATTCACAAATGGGAGTCGTTTTGGGTGGACTCACACTTGGTTTTGAAAAATGGTTTTAACATTTATATACAGCAAATCAAACACATAAAGGGGTGGGGGGTTAATATTTAAATTGGTGTACAAAAGGGAAACAATTCCCATAACAAAATGAATGTCCAAACTCCGTCCCCAAACATTTTAGGGACTGCTGTGCATTTTTCTTCTTTGTACCTGTTCTTTCACTTAATCAATCTGTAAAGTAAGGGTTAGGAAAACTTCCTAACACATCAATAATCTACCATGAATTTTCCCTTGATTTTAGGGGCATGTTATGGTGTCCAAACAAAGCATGCAAGATAGAATTCTCCACAGCCTATTCTGACAGATATGCTGACCTCCATAAAATATCTACTTTTTACATCATCTAAACGGGGGAATCATGGGGAACACAAAACATGAAAGTTGTTCCTAACATGTCAAAGTTTAGATCTGGGGAGATTCAAGGCCAAAAAACAAGTTTAAGTCATGCAAAACATCTCTGACTTTTTCATGTCAGAGATGAACAAACCCAAATCTGCAGATCAAGAGTCTAAACAAAAAATGGAAAGAGCTTCTTCCACTCAGTAAACAAATATTTTCTTTGCATGATAATTTTCCTTTTTCTGTGTAGAACAAAAACCATTTTGGGGTATAAGACCAAAAACCACTTTTTCTATGCCTAAACAAAGCAACAAGGCAGAAAGGTACAACATGGACAGATTATTGGACATCCACACATGTCATGAAAACACTTATGTAAACCCACTCAAATGAGATGGTATGGACATGAAACTTTTATTAAACATAGATATACATGTTATCTACATAAAAAAACAACCATATGAGCATTTAATCATGGCATATCATCATTTAGGAACAAGAAGAACAAGGTTCACCAATATTACATTTTTGAGTATCAAATGGAGGTTTAGCCTAACAAAGTGGCTAAACCTCTCAAGAAATCTCATAAACCACTACATCTTACATAGATGAACCTTTCAAGAATAAGAAATTACCTAGGTTGTGCTCCCTTTGCTTTCAAGGGAAGACTTTTTTTTGTTTGCTTTTCTTAAGGTTTTTGCCTTGTGTTTGTGTGAGTGTTTGGTGGTTTGATTTTGGTTTGTATGTAGTGAGGGTGTAGTGGTGGTGCTAGGGTGGTGTATGGGTGGTTTAGTGACTGAGTTTGGAGGGTGTTTGGGGGTTGAGAGAGAGCAAGAGGGCTTTGTAGGTGTGTGTGTGTTTTTTTGGTCAATTTGTCTCTCTTTGAATAATGGATGAGGGAGGTTGTAATATGGAGGGAGGTGATTTTTTTTCTTGATCATTAACTATCCTTGAGTCACTAAGGCTTCAAGTCATCTTCCTTATCCCCGTTCCGGCTTTCCGCTCCGCAACTGCTCCGTCGTGCGCGTTTCGGTGTCCCGGTTGTCCGTGGGTCCAACATGAAAGTTGCTCGGAATATTTTTCTGGTCAGGCCGGTATATCTGAAATATTCTCATGAGCAAGGAACGACAATAATATATATTTTTTGCCCTTCTTGACCACTTGCTAAGATATTTTGAGATATTTTGCAATGTGGATAACCATCTTTCCCGTTCCGGCTTTCCGCTCCGCAACTGCTCCGTCGTGCGCGCTTCGGTGTCCCGGTTGTCCACGGGTCCAACATGAAAGTTGCTCGGAATATTTTTCTGGTCAGGCCGGTATATCTGAAATATTTTCATGAGCAAGGAACGACAATAATATATTTTTTGGTCTTCTTAACCACTTGCTTAGATATTTTGAGATATTTTGCAATGTGGATAACCATCTTTCCCGCTCCTGCTTTCCGCTCCGCAACTGCTCCGTCGTGCGCGCTCCGGTATCCCGATTGTCTGCGGGTCCCACACGAGGTTTTCTTGAACTAACTTTGTGGTCACGCCCGTCGACCTGAAATATTTTTATGGGCAAGGAATGACAATAATATATTTTTAATGCACAGAATGGACGGTAACGAGCAGTTCTAGGGGTGCAGACCCCGTTTCGGGCCCCGCACCTCAAAAATTTGAAGTACAAGCCTGTTTACTCGTTTTTTCGCTCTGATCATGAATATGAAGTCTGCTAATCCATTCGATGCACCGATAAGGCTCAAGGCACTGCCGCATAGCCAAATCGAGGGTTTAGGTCAATTTTAGGGTTTAGACCATTCAAAAAGGGTTTGATAAGGGGTGCGAGATCAGGGTATCTACAGTCATTCGGATTGAAAAACTTTACGAATAATGATTCTTCAATTGCTCCCTTTGTTTATTTTTGTTTGATGATTGAGAATAATCAAACCTAATAACTCTAGTATTATATGTGTATTTTCTCTCTCCAAGAAAGAAGTTATAATTTCACAAATCAATGCACAAGTTATTTTTCCCGACTGCACACACATTAATATATACTAGGGAGTAACCTAATTCCAATAGGTTAAAGGATTTATTTTCCAAAAATAAAACTGCCAGAACCAGTCTGCCGGCAAAACCATCCGTACGGACGGTTTGGCCGCGTCTCATTTTCCAAAGCATCCGTACGGATGTTTGTGGTAGCGGTCTAGTTTTCTGTGCCTTTTAATTATTCGTTCTGTGTGTGTGACCCAATATGATTATAGTAAGTTGGCAACGATTCCGAATCATTCAGACCTCGTAAGTCATAAGCGGACTCTAGCAAGCCATTATGACTACCCATTTACTAATACTTTGAAAACCCAAAGTTTCCTAAAATAGAACATATCACAATATCTTTGTTACACGATGTCTATTGAACGTAAGTCATGGTCAATAGTCAACTTACTTTGTTCAATGTTTTCTCGATCCCGAATGTATTGATAATACAAATGACATTGATCCAATCAATTCATTGGCCATGCATTTCATCAATATACCAATCATCGAGTGGCCTAAGCTTGACTTCTCTCTTGACGAGGAACAAATCCCTTTTTTATTTATTACTCTTCCCTACATGATTCTGATTATGCCAATCATATCCTTTATAGCTACCCGGTTAAAGGTAACGTTTGAATATGTCAAACGTAATGTTCATCATGAGGAAGACTCTAATAACCTCAGGTCTAAAGATTCAAGTGATATAACTATATGAGATGTAATTATGACATTTGGCCATGACAAAAATCTCATGAGGGGTCAGTCCAGTATTTGTTCTCCAACAAATACCCATAAGTCTAATTGTTTCGTATACACATAATAATCATTATATGACTATCCATTAAACTTATACTAGTAATTAATCATAATTACTAGGGACGGATATTATTATAATAAACATACAAAAGATATCATAATCAAACATTCAATATCTTTATTAAAGCGTAAAGCAAATGATAACATTAATCGTTCAAATAACATGCCTAGGGCATACACACCAACACGCCCGACTCTAAAATGACTTTTTTTTTACAGAATGGACTGAAAAGTTATAACCGTTATTCAGTTTGGCCCCCAGAATTGACGGAGTCAGTCAGAAACTTAACAGAAGTAACAAAAAATAATGGAAAACGTTTAAAAAACTAAAAACACAAATTAAGCTTGCAATCAGGATGAGCGGTCCAAAGCGGAGTGTCTACAGTGACCACACAAGTTCTAGGTGTGCTAGCACAGAGTCACTCTAAGAGTTTTAGGTCATTCTTCCTTTTGGTGTGTGGTCACACTCTATGTTCCTTTACTATCGCGCACTCTCCTGGATTGCAGTTCTTCCGTTTCTGTACTGCATGAATATATACTCTTATTATATTCTTGATATAATATAATATTCCTAATACCCCATAGTATATATGAATATCGCCTCTGTACAGTTATTCCCTCCATCCCAATTTAATAATTTAAGGTTCTTATTTTCTTTTTACGCCTGTCCTAGATAAATTTAAGGTTTTTACTTTTTTTTTTTACATGTCTTAAATTTTTGGATTTTTAGTTGCTTTATTACTTAAAATGGATAATGTGACCCAATTGTCATCTTCACAACAAAAACTCCTTACCCACTTTCTCTCACCTACTTTACTTTTCATATTGACAACATTTACTTTTTATTAATCCACGTGCAAAAGTCAAAATAAGAACTTTAATGTTGGACGGATAGAGTACATGCTATTCATACTTACCCAACTCAATCGAACTTTGACTGTAATTTTATGAGAGAGAAGGGCTAATGTCACTACAATTTTTGCTAATCCACTAAAATTTAATTGATCGACTTACCTATCCTCGAAATTTTGAAATATTTATGACACATTTATATCCACCATAATATTTTTTTAATCTACTGTATTTTTAAATTTTTTTTGTTAATTTATTTTGATGATAGTATTATTTGCCCAGAGTTTGACTGCTGTTTGACCAAGTTTGACCAAAAAAAATATTATTATTTTTTTGTAAAAAAATGAAAAAGGTGAAATTTTTGACTCTTATGTGTTAGTTATAAGAATTTGACTGTTGTTTGACTAAAAAATTTATTAATTTTTTTGTAAAAAAATAGAAAAAGTGAAATTTTTGACTCTTATGTGTTAGTTATTAGAGTTTGACTGTTGTTTGACCAAGTTTGACCAAAAAAATTATTATTATTTTTGTAAAAAATGGAAAAAGTGAATTTTTTGACTCTTATGTGTTAGTTATAAGAGTTTGACTGATGTTTGACCAAGTTTGACCAAATTTGACCCAAAAAAAATATTATTTTTTTGTAAAAAAATGAAAAAAAGTAATTTTTAAACTCTTATATGATAATTATGTGTAAGTTATAAGAGTTGACTAAAATTTGACCAAAAAAGTAAAGTTGGGAAGAGATATGAGGGTATTTTAGTCTTCTTACATCATTTTGCTAGTGAGGGGTGTATGAGGAATTTTCCATCTGGATTTTCCTTATTTGGGTTTGAATCTGGGCTTAGGGGCCCTAGAGGCCAAAGCCCAATTAAATTTCATGTGATTCAAGAAAACTTGAAAGTATTTAACTAAATATTGAAAATTATTTTAAGAATTAATTTTAATTTTTAAATATATTATTTAATATTTTAATGTACCTAAATAAAATTATTTTTAAGAAGTTTATCAATTAGTTAAATATTTAAAATAATACTACTACTCTCTCTGCCCCAAATTGAATATCTAATTTATTTATTTTTAAAATACATTCTAAAAATATTTAATTAAGTGAATAAAAATTAATATAAAGGGAGTAGTCAATATTAAATTTTCAACACTATATCATTGTTTTTAACGACAGTAAAAATACGATCAGTAATTTTACCCCTGTCAAATATTATACTTCGAGATAATTGCAAAAAAAAACCTTATACATGTTTTTCTGTTGCAATTTTAACCTTCAATAAAAATAAATTGCATAAAAAACCTTGTACATAAAATCTTATTTCAATTTAAACCTTCTTCCAGTTAACTAGTTAAAAATAGTTTAAAAACATGCACTTTCACCCCTTATAACTTATTAAATTTCTAGCATTTTTTTGAAAGTCTTTTTTTTTAGAGATATTTTAATGTATGACCACATAAAAAATAGTAATACATGAATACTTAAATAAAATGTAAATATGTTAACATGAATTACACATTTTAAATATTTCCTAAATATTTTTCACATATTTTCTTAATCATTTAACACAAATTTAACATATTTTCTAAATTATTTTATTACACATTTCTATGCTAACTGAGTTAGATATTTCTTGAAATTTTCATATACAAATCAGTGTCATGAGTTAAACTTGTGTGCTAAATTTGTGTTAAATGATTTACAAAATATGTAGAAAAAAACTAAATAAATACAAATAGTAAAATTAGTGTTAACTTTTCACTTATTTCTTATAACAATACCTTTACTTATTTGTACTTTTTTACAATCACTTTTAAAATAATTATAAGTAAGTATACACAAGCACTCTCTATCTCAGATGATAGTCCCATTTTTTATGATTATTTCGATTAAGCTTTTTTAAAAATTGTAGCAAAAGATATTTATTCTAATAAAATTATAAATTGATTGTAAAAAGTATTTTTAAAGGTGTATCAATAACAAGTTTTAAATTTTATTGGAATAGTTAACTGCTAGAAAATTGAAACTATAGTGTGAAGATAGATGGAATATTTTGAAAAATGATTTGTCAAAAATGACTTTTTTAATGAATTTTTGATGATAATATTAAATTAGAGTCAATTTAAATTCATATAAAGTAAGTAAATTATTGTAAATTAAAAAAAAAAAGAAATAGAAAGAAAAATAGCTACCCTTAAGAGTAGTGATGAAAGAAAATTCGTAGGATTCATTCCCATAGGAACCATTAAAATAATGATAAAATCAACATTTAATACATGAATAGATTCCCCATTAAAGGTAGCACTTCTAGATAGAAGAATAAATAATTCCAGTGAAGCAATTTTTGGAGGAATCCAAGGAAATCTAGCATATGGAAAGATCATGTTTACATGTAGTCCGAATATAGGAGTCTCCCTAAGAGATCAATAAATAAATAAAATATTGTGCTTAGCACATAAATTTGATAGAAATGATCTTATGAAAAAAGGAAACCATCCTTACACAGTAACATATAAATTAGGATATACTTTATCAAATTCCCATCATAGTATGGAATTTAAAACAAGAGAAAAAATAGATATAGATGATCTTTTCAAACAAATTGGAAAGATATCAGCCATACCCAACAGAGAATTGACCCCTCTGCTAAGAAATTAGACTATGAATTTAAATAATAAAAATATAAAACTTTTAGGACAAATACCAAGACTGATGGTCCAAGAAGAAAAAAATGAGGAACCTACTAGGAGGTCTTACTCCAGAGTACTTAATAGAAAATATGGACTACCTCCTACTGATGACCTATATGCTATCTCTAGAAGAATTAATATAGCGGCTAATCAGTTAGATCTCTAATTATAAAGATTATCCCCATATATATTATAGAAAGAAATATATAGGATTGCAAGTACAAAATGTGTCCAGAGGAGATCCAGACTATTTTTTCTCAGGAGGAAGAGGTATTGATGGATGTATTAAATAATTAAATAATATAAACTCTGTAATAGGAAATATACACATAATGTGCAACTTTATTTGTAAAAACTTTAGGAATAAAAAGATCTTTTTATAAAGATGAACCTGAAGACAATAGTAATGAAAAACTAATGTCCCAGTTAAAAGAAAAACCTATAATAGATTTGTCATCTCTAGAAGCTAAAATAAAAGCCTTTGAAGGCCAAATAGAAAATTTAGAAAAGAAACTAAATACCATTGATCCTGAATCAATTAATAAAGTTTTAGAACTACTAAAGAAAATAGACGAGAAAGTCTGATGGGACAACTAGGAAAAATAGACAGAGTCTATGAAGAAATGATAAGAATGGAAGAAATATTTACAAAGTTAGAAAGAGACCAGCAAAGACATTTTGAGGAACATATAGAAAAAAGCAGCAACTTCTATTATAGCAGAAATAAAGAAAAAATTAGAAGAATATAATTGTAACAAAAAAATCATAGAACATTTAAAATCAAATGATACAGGAAATAAAAAGGTAGAAGAAGAAAAGGTTATAATAAAACCAAAACCAAGGTTTAGCATAGGGTGGCATCCCGAGAACCTTAAAATAGAAAAACACCCTTCTACCTTAAGAATGATTAAAAAGAAACTAGAAGATTTCTTTGAATCCACATATAAATCAGAAGATATGGATTATGTCATACAGACTTTATGTCTTACTGATAAAGAAATAGAAAATATAACTGAATGAAGACTTCAGACTATAATAGGAGAAAATAATAACGTAAATCTACAAGAAGAAAAGCCTGAAACTTCTACAAGGCAAAATAAGTATAAAAGTCACAAAAATTCTCTAAGGTCCGGAAACTACGAAGGATACCATGGAGGTAGTACAAACCAAAGATATAATAGGTATAATATTCCAGAAGAATACCAACCAACTAAAAAGATGTGACCTAGCAATATAAGTCTTAATTTAGACTGTGTTACAAATAGAGAACAACTTATTGAACAATGGGATAATGAAATGAGATTAATAATCAAAACAAATGAAAATCTCATAAATGATTTTGATCTAATATATACACTAGCAAAAAGTAAAACATTTGGGAATGTTAGACTTATGATCGAACAATTAAACATATCCCTCTTTACAAATACCACAGTGAAGATTTTCTCACCCACATTACGAATGCTATATATACAGTATTCATAGGAAAAAACTACCTTACCCAGGGTGTAGAAGAAAAAATAAAAAGGGTAACAAAAGCCAGAATAAGATTAGAAAATCTATAAATATGTGATTTATGTAGTCTAGAAGAGTTTTTCTGTGACTATGAAAAATATTTAATGCAGATACCTATTAACGAATGGGAAAAATAGGTTGAAACATTTGTAATAAAAATACCATTTGCAGGAAAAAATGTCCTTAGTGAATATAAAGAATCAGGAGATGTTCTTAAAAAGAGCTTAGCATACGCTAAGAATTTAGTTACTAATTTCATGGAAAAACACTGTAGAGATATACAAATTAAAAAGGCTATGAAAAATACATATAATAAATGTTGTTCAGTCTTTCCCAGTCCTGACATTATGTATGGTTGTAAGCCTATAAATTTCATGAAATGGAAAACTAAATATAAGAAAATTAAAAAGAAATATGTACTGAAAAAATCAAAGAAATAGAACAAACAATATAAGAATAAAAGACCATATAAAAGATTCTTTAGAAAACCTTATAAATATCAAAAAAGAAATTTGGAAGAAGAAAAGCCACAATCTCCTAGCGATCCAAAGATTGGAAACAAGCAAAGGTTTTGTCCACAAGGAATATCAACATGCAAATGTTGGATATGTAATGAAATAGGGCATTACGCCAGAGATTGTACAAACAAGAATCTATGACATAATAAACTCTTAGAAGAACTACAAAAATTCGAACTAGAACCCATATTTAGTGATGAAGAAATAAATGAAGAAGAAGAAGTCTGGGAACTTACTTCTGAGGATGAATCTGATTCAACGGATTCAAAATAACCTTTTAGAAAAAGAATTCCTTTGGGATAAAGAAATAAACAATACATTTTGGGAAAACGAAGAAAGTTGTATCTAAGACAACACACATGAAAATATTATGTCTCTTGGCAAGACTAATCCAAATAGTATTTACATCAAGGGATACTTTTACTTCAAATGATACAAAAAGTACTCTTTAGATATGTATATAGATACAGGAGCCAGTATGTGTACGGCTAATAGGCTTGTAATTCCTACAGAATTCTGGGTACAACCAAAAATTCCTATAAGAGCTAGGATAGCAAATGTTGAGATAATGATCATGGATAAAGTAGCAGAACAAATACAAGTACAAATTAGTTGAGTTACCTTTGTAATACCCACACTCTACCAAGTAAATACTACTGGAGATATCACTTTAGGAAATAACTTCTGTAGATTATATGAGTCTTTTGCTCAATACAAAGATACAATTACCTTCCATCATAATGCAACAGCCATAAGCATTAAGAAAATAAATAAAGCCTATTTTCATGCCAAGAAGGGTTTTTAGCCAGTAAAAATCTAGGTACTACTTTACCCACCCCTAATCCTGAAAATGTAACACCCATTACAGATAGATATGACATTTCCACTTTTGAGGGAGAGGAGGAGGCGGATGCGTTTCTTCACACTTTAAATTCGCTTCAAAACGTAGAAAACCTATTAGATAAGGTTTGTTCCGAACATCCTTTAGACAATAGAATCAATAAAGGAAAATTTACTGCTAAGATAGAATTAATAGATTCTAGTAAAATTATAAAATCAAAACCAATGCAATATTCTCCACAAGATATAGAAGAATTTGAGAAACAAATAAAATAACTTTTGGACTTAAAAGTAATTAGAAAGACTAAAAGTCCACATTTCTCTCCAGACTTTATGGTAAATAAACACTCATAGCAGAAAAGAAGAAAGAAAAGAATGGTGGTTAACTATAAAATGTTAAATGACCATACTAAAGGAGATGGGTATCTATTACCTAATAAAGAACAATTACTCCAAAGAATTGGAGGAAAATATTATTATAGCAGTTTTGACTGCAAGTTAGGATTCTCGCAAGTAAGATTAGATGAAAACTCCATCGAATTAACTGCATTCACCTGTCCACAAGGACATTTTTAATGGATAGTTATACCTTTTGGGCTAAAACGGGTACATGCTATCTTTCAAAGACATGTGGATGAAAGTTTATCCAATGACTACTCATCATATACTGTGTCGTCTATATAGACGATATAATAGTCTTTTCTGAACAGAAAAAGACCATTATATACATGTTACTAATATCTTAAAAAGATGCTTAGAGTATGGAATAATCCTGAGTAAAAACAAAGTGCAACTATGTAAAACACAAATAAACTTTCTAGGATTAACTATAGACTGAGGAAAACTAGTCTTACAACAGCATATAGGAATTCACATTAGCGAATTTCCTGACCAGCTTCAAGATAGGAAAACAATAGAAAGGTTTTTAGGTTTGCTCAACTATATCTCTGGATATTATCCAAGAATAGAAAACTTAAAACACCCTTTACAAGTAAAATTAAAAAAGGAAGTAAAATGGTCCTGGACAGACCAAGATACTGAAGCAATAAGAAAAATAAAAAATCAAGTAAAAAACCTTCCGGACCTTTATATTCCTAGTCCAGAAGATCAGTCGATCATTGAATGCGATGCCTCAGATTTATACTGGTGAGGAATATGAAAAGCAAAAACCCCAGAGAACAAAGAATTAATATGTAGATATTCTTCAGGAATTTTTAAACATGCAGAAACAAGATATCATAGTAATGAAAAAGAAATTCTTTCTTTAATAAAAACAATCAAAGCTTTTAAAGTTTACCTATTACCTTACAAATTTTTAGTAAGAACAGACAATAAAAATATTTCTTATTTTATTAAAACATCCATGAAAGAAGATTATAAACAAGCTAGATTAGTCAGATGGAAACAATGGTTGCAATATTATAACTTTGACATAGAACATATATCTGGAAATAAGAACGTACTCGCTGATCTTATGTCAAGAGAATTTTCAGGTATCAAGAAAGACATCCAAAGATGAGCACGAAAGAAGATATTGAAGATCAGATACTTCAATTAAAAGGAAAAATCCTTGAAAAAGAAACCCAGCTTAGAAAGCTAGAACGAATATATAGTAAGATGAAGCAAGGGGATATGACTCCGGTAAGCAACACATCCTCTATAAACAACGAGGATATAAGTATCCATAAGGAAAACTGCTCTAGTAGAAATCAAGAAGCAAAGGCTTCAAAATCTCCTATAGAGATTAGTGTAGCTCATAGTAAGAGTATAATTACTCCTTTGGAGAAAATCTTTAATCCGACCCAGTCTTCGAAAAATCAGACTACCAGAGGAATTTCTTTGTCTCTTCAAACCAAAAAGGCCTCTAAATACTATGTACTTTACTCAGGCCCTAACCAAGGTATCTATACCGAATGGGCAAAAATTGCACCACTCATATCCAGTAATCACCACCAATCATTTAGTGATCCTGAAGAAGCCCAGAAAGCCTTTTTTACATACCGAAAGACCATGAGCCTAAATGACCAAAAAACATAAGCGAGATGACCCAATCTAAACCACCCATCATCATCAGACCACATATAAACCCAAGAACCCCGGAGCCAAGGTCTGTAATTTCAAAAACTATAAAAAGTAGAATAAATAGATCCAGACTAAATCTTTTTGAAGAAACAAGTTCTATCAATAAGGAGAGATTTTTCACTATCTCAATATGGCAGAAGGCTCTGATGAAAATAAAGAACAATGCTTTTTCATTATTGACAAAAGAAGAATTTCATTATACGCTTTCTTTGAGAAAGCAAAGCCATAAATGGTTAAAGACATTTATGACTGTGGATTACTAGCTATGGTTTATCCCAGCAATAATCTACTTGAATTAAATCTATTACCTAAGACAATTTTTAATGCAATTAAAAATTTCAGAACCAAAGTTATTGGCTCGGGAGATAGAAATATTTATGTAAAAATTTACTAGTTCGTTATTAAACTGGGACGAAGAAGAATACTTCCTTCCTTATCATTGTATTGAAGTAGGACTGGCAAAACCAGATGTTAAATTCATACAACCCCAAGCAAGAAAAATTACAGAAGAAGTGGAGGAACTTGTGAAAATCCTGAGAACATCAAAATTAAGAAGTGTTTACCAAAAGTACACTGAGATTTTCTCAGACAATAAAAAGAAAATCAATTATTGCAAAAACAGGGTAGTGGTCATTTCCAATTTCCCCAATATCATAACAACACAAGAATTGGAAAGTATTGCAGCTAATGAAGCCAGTTTCCTAGATGGGAAACTGAAAATTTCAGAAACAACTAAAAGACAATGGTGTGACAATGCTCCATCAGATCATCTATGCATGTATTGCATCAATAAAAGTCAATAAAGTAGAAAAGAAAAAGAAGATGTATCATCATCCACCACGGATTCCTTTTTTAGCGAGGAAATGTAGACAAAGACGAAAATCTTAGAATCTTGTGTCGGCTGGAATATAATAATGTAAAATAGCTTTTGTAAAATAGCTCTGGACCTACGCGTCCTACTTTAATTATTATGTCTTTACTTTTAATTGTAATTTGAAGCGCGAAGCATAAAATAGCTTCAAGTCCGTCCAACTTTCTCCTATATAAAGAAGGTTTTGTGTAAAATGAAAGAAGAGGGAAAATGTTGCGCCCCGTACCCGTGGTCCTACTTGGCCCCACGCTCGGGACACGCACAGAATACGTCATAAAACATTTTAGGAATTTTTTTTTTCGAAATGTACTTTCATAAAAGTTTCATATAACCAAACACATTTACTTGAAACTTGATTTCATATCCCATAAACAAACTTTAACAATCCAAAGTACTTAGTCATAAGGCTTACACACTTTACTTACCAATTTACAACTCACCAACATGTTTAAAAAATAGGTGATACAAAGATGAAGTCACGGGTACACTACCCAAAAGGTTATACATTTACATAATATAGCCTTTACATACCAAACTTACTTTCCCAAAATGTCTTACCCAAAATCACCACCTCGACGTCCTCCCTTGTGCAGTGACCTATCCCCTGGGCTCTCCTTTATCTAAAACAGTAAACAAATAAGGGTGAGAATGAATCTCAGTAAGTTACTAACATGCAACTACGTTACATGCTGAAATGATACTCGAAATTGAACAATGTCAATAAACATCCACATAGAACATAACATGAGAGGCTCCCTATCGCCAACCGTCCCATACCGGTTGGAAATAACGATCAACTCATCATACCACACATAAGGCGGAAATAAACACTCATACGTGGATACTGAGCCAAGGTTCTCGAATCAAACATATAACCATCTGAGAGGTATCAACTGAGCAGCACCAAAGGGCTGAAACCGGTTCATGAACCAAACAACAACAATAACAACAACAACAACAACAAGAGGGGGAAAATGACATATAGTCATAACCCAAACGGCGACTAAACTCACTTAAGGGAGAGCTAGCCCAGACCCAATCCATGGCCCAAGGAAGGGGGTTAAAAATGAGAAACCAATGGTAGAAGCCTTACAATGAACTTGGCTCGTGTGCCATTATAATCCCTACCACTGCCCGACTCCACAACACGTACCAGCTGGACTTTAAACACGAGCATAGTAATGAATACTTGCTTAAACAACAACCGGGGGTAATGATTCCAAAGTAGGGAATCAAGCCAAACACATCACAAAGATGAACCAATCCAATCCACATTAAAAGATGTTCACCCAAATCCAATCAACATTTAGTCAAATTTCACAACACATATGTTTACAAAGGAACCAATTTCAAACACTAGGGTGTTCCACAATAACCCTCTAGGTACTCTAAGATATCACCTAAGACCTAGACCAAGATTGAACTTTAAATTACCTGAAATGGAACAACTCAACTTTTCAGCAACCCTGGGCGGTCGCCTAAACCAGCCTGTGCGGCCGCCCAAAACACTCTGCCCCAAGACAAAAACCTTCCAGATAAGTGTGCGGCCGTACGCCCTATTTGGGCGGCCGCCCAACACACCCGCCAGGCCCAAAACTTGCTAATTTTACTCCCTTCGTTTCACCGTCCCAAAAGTATAGTACTTACATTACTAAAACTTTTATAATACAACTTGGCTACACAACTTAACCTTTCAACCCATCAAAACCAACCATACCAAATACTCACTTTGTCCAAAAATTACAAGTATGACAAATATCATTCAAATCACAAAATTAACAAGTACATGTATCAAGTATAACATATATGACCATTTTAATATTTAAAGGGGAATTAGTAACTTACCTATTTCTGGAAAAAGTATCACAGAAATAATATTTGATCAGGTAGAAATGACCTACTCAACGCCCTGATCATTTTTATATAATTAGATTTTAAAACGGATAAGTAAATAAAAAGAATTAAATCGAAATAGGTTGAACTTACCTTTTTCTCCTAACCCTAAGTTGAACGAGGAAGAAAAGTTGCAGAGTATATACACAGATAAAGAGGGAGAAAGAAGATAGTTATAAGAAGATTTTTACCCAATTTTTATACTTTAGTCACCCAAGTTTCATTTTTAACACTTTAACCCCTAAACTTATATTTTCAACAAGGACCCTAAAGTTTCAACTTAATCATTTAACTTCTTTAATTATTATTATTACTAACTAAGTAAATAACATAAATAATCAAGTAAGATGTGCAAATCATAAAATATGATGCAACACATAAAATGCACACATAATGTCAAATTAAAATCCCCAAAAATATAAAATAAATAGGGAGGGGTTTTGGGGTCGTTACAGAAAATGGGATAAGATAGTTTTCTTATAAGAATATGAGAGTATTCTAAATAGTCTGATCAAAGACACATGTATCTTAGATATCATCTGTGGGATAGTTGGATACCATCTATTGGCAAAGAGGTTCGAAGTTCCACCCCTTATCTACAGATCAAACCTTTCAAAGGTAACATTTTTCATTATGTCTTATTGGACAGATCTGAAATTCAATAATATAGAATATTTAGATTATATGATCAGATATATTAGAGCTCATAATTACCTTGCTAAAATATATGGATTTAATAGTACTATTACTAAATGTATTATTTATGATCTCGAAGAATACATTACTTGCGATCATGTATAACAAAATGGTCGAATGTGACCAGGATCAAAAAAATGATGACAAACATATCTCCTCTTCCTATGTTTTCTGGATTTAACAGGAGATTTGTTTTCAACTTTAGAAGAACACTCCCCCTCTTTGACAAAACTAAGACCTCCATAGCCAACTCTTGATTTTCCCTCATTACCTATCTTTAAAAATTCTCCTAACTTAGCTTTTCCATTGTTAAGTTTAGTTGGAGTTTTAATTTCTTTCTCAAGACAAGTTTTAAACTTCTCACACTCAATATCTTTCTTTGTGAGTAAAACTTCCAACCTGGCTATGGAGTCCTTTTGAGAATCATTCTCATTTGATAGCCTCTCAACTTCTGATTTTAAACTCACATTTTCAGCTTTAAGGGTAATACAATCACAAGAGTGTTTCTCATCTACCTGTTTTAACTCCTTAATTTCTTCCATCTCTTTAGATAATCTCTCAACCTCATATTTTAAACTCGCATTTTGAATAAGAAGTTTATCATTTACCTGGTGCAAGGCTATGAGTTCTTCATATTCACCAGCAATGGTAGAGTTCAAGCATGTATATTCACTGCAACCAGTTGTGCAGTCATATGTGCTAACAATTGTGCAGTCAGGATGCTGCACATCTTCAAAGTCGGATTTATTATCAAACAAAGTGAAGTGAGATGACTGAGTAATAGACAAATGAGATGTCTCATCTTCATCATCACTTTCACTATCACTAAGGGTCGCTGTATAGCTCATTCCCTTTTCAAAATTTTCAACCAAGAGAGAAGGAGATGGTGCCTTTTTTGAAAAATCAGTGGATTGTTCTTTGTTAGTTTCTTGCACTCCAGGAGTTAATTCATAAATGGTTAAGATCCCAATAAGTTCTACAAAACTTAGAGTTTCAAAATCATAATATTCCTTTAATACAGAGATTTTCACGTTGAATCTTTTTGGGAGGGATCTTAACATTTTGCTTACGAGTCTAGAATTAGAGATGGATTCCCCTAACACATATAACTCATTTGCAATTTTTATCAACTTAGAAGAAAAAAACTTAATGGTTTCATTCTCTTTCATTTTAAGATTTTCAAACACAATCGTTAATACCAAAAACTTTGTTTGTTGACAGTCCATTATGGCTATTACAAGGATCGATCTCAGTATGTCGAGAGAAGGCTCTTGATGCCAATTGAAAGAAATTAGGCGGCTAGGACTGTTTTCTGGGAACGACCAGTTGTGATCTGAGAATACAATCACAAGTGTCTTAACAACTGGCACGACAACTGTCAACGGACAGAATATCAGAAAAACGTAAAAACGCAGCGGAATAAATTAAAACACGAATTAAACACTTCAGCAAGACTATGCTTGCTGGAAAACTTCCATTAATCAAAAACTTGCAGAGTACAAGTTATAGTAAACGATTACAATGGAGGAAATAAAAATAATAAAAAGACTAAATGAGTTCTAGATTCCTAGAACTAATAAAACACCAAACAACCTTGAACAACAAAAAGATCAAATCACAAAAGCTTCAAGGCTAAAGAAGACAGCAATATATGTTCTTAATACAAGAACAATTGCAAAGAACCTTGAAGGATTTTGGAGTTTGATCAAGAAGACGACTTCAAGGACAAAAAGGACTCTTTAAGAAACTATTTCTCTCTTGAATGATCTAAGAATCTGTTGAGAAATGGCTGACTTCATCTTTCTTTTATAGCCTCTCCATCCAAGAGTCCTACAAGGAAATATTCCTACATTCCATTAAAGATAAACACTAAAACAAGTAAAATATTAATATGTTAGTAAGAGATAAATACCATACATATAAATCCTATATATTTAACTAAAATATTAACAAATTAAATAAAGAAAATATACAACCATAATTACATAAATCACAAAGATATTTCAAGAGTATTTATACTCTTTCACATGATAAACAAGATAACTTTCTTAATTTTTGGAAAATTAATACCTCGCGAGAATATGTAGTATATCTTCCAAGTATTCGCATTGCACTCTTGAATTTTGTACACTTACCGAACATTGAACTTCATAGCCCTTGTTGATGAACCAAGTAGGTGAAATACTTGAATGATCGATACCAAAAGAATCTTTGCAAACAATAGTCAAGTTTAAAATTGTTAAAACTATCTTTTGACCGATCCATTGAAAATATATTAAAAGCATTTGATTTTTTGCTAAGTAAGGAAGATGAAAAAGATCCACAAATTTGACAATCAATCATGCATTTAACAAAGCATGGTGGTAAATCATTTTCAAAATGATGAAATGAAAAATTCTATTAGAACATGTGGATATTCATCATAGATCGGGGGTAGAGGCCAATCAATAACAGGTTGTGGAGTAATGCTACTGGTAAATGACCAAAAAGAACCATCCATGATGAAGCGATACATATTTTTTTTTTAATAAGAAAATAGAAGATGAAAGAGAAACCAAAAGAAAAATAAGAAGGATGGATAAAGGAAACCTAAACCCGAGCAATGAAGTTTCTGGAATCAAAATCAACTTGATACCAATTTGACGCCGGAAAAATGGAGAAGACATAAGAAGAAACACAAGTGAACAAATAAGAGTTAAATTAACTTAATATTCAAAGGAATCCATCAAACATTAAGAGCCACCACCCAAAGGAACCCAACTTAAGGGTTAAGATAAACCAAGAAGATATTCATCTTCTAAACAAGTAAAAGATAGACTTATAATTTTTATATATCTCAACTCTCTCCAATTGCAATTGCAATTGCATGAGTATGATATTTATAGAAGACTTGGAACATCTCTCCAAGCATAGGAACAATAAAACTCCATAAGAGAAATGAACTAGCAATAAATTACATATTGATAAGATTCATGACTTATCAAACAATTCATTAAACACTTTAAATTGGTCAAAATTGAGATGATATGTCCTTATGAATACTGTTTATCAGAAAAATCCTAACTTATTAAAGAAAAATTCAAACAATTATCCGTAAAAGGCCGTAGAAGAAGCTAGAGACAAATATCATTCCAATGATATATTATATGACTTCTGAAATATTAGAGTTAATTACCAAAATTCCTTTGAAGTTGAGTCAAATTCTGGTTTGATACTTTTATGAATATCATTTGTACTGATCTTTCTTTTAGTTCTTGGACCGAATATCAATTCTGCCAATAATGAATATTGAGGATATATAGGGGATTATTTCCCTCTTCAACTACCTTCGTTGTTTCACGTTAAAGTGCACAATTTGACTTTTTTTGGTCAACTTGATTGAATTTGATCATAATTTTATAAAACATTAGATATCTCTATGCGATTCTACAATATATTATTAATATTATTCTTAACGGTGAAAGGTGAAACAACAATTTTTAAATTGCATAAGAATATTTAAATTTTCATAAAAGGGGACGGATATTGCCACTGCAATAAATACTTATCCACTACATCATAATTATTTTTTTGTAAATCAATCATTTACTTGACTCAATTTCCCTTTAAAAGAGATTATTTATACTACAAAATTTATTTATCCATTACATCCATTATTATCTATTACACCTATATATTTTTTGTTAGTTTTTTTTTATAAAAATAATTCTTATAATGAAAAATTAAATATTTATATGCAATAAATTAATATATATAGATATGAAAGTGTTACCGTGAAAATAATTTATTTATATTTAACTTTAATAGTTTAAATGTGAGAAGACGTCTTTATTCACAATGTTTTATGTTGATATTATTTTCTTTGTTTTTCTATCTGTTAAAAGAATATAAATAGAAACGAAAAAAATAGACACAGTAGCCAAAATGTTATGGAAAATTACACAATGAATTATTGAGTGAAGTATAAAGAGATAATTGCAAAAAAAAAAAAAAAAAAAAAAAAAAATTGTACAAGTTTTTCCGTTGCAATTTAATCAACATAAATAAATTGCGTAAAAAACCTTCTACATAAATTCTTGTTGCAATTCAAACCTTCTTCCGGTTAGCTAGTTAAAAATAGTTTAGAAAAATGCACTTTTACCCCCTATAAGTTATTCAATGTTTAGTGTTTCTCTAATATTTGTGCTAATTTTAACATCAACTACGCTAACATTGATTACACACTTTATCTACGCCAACATATATTATAAAAACGACGATTGCCTAAAATTGAGTAATTTATAGTTCACTCAATTTTTAAATCTTCATTTTAAAATAATAACTAATAGTTGATTGATTTTAATTTTTTAATTTACAATAATTTACTTACTTTATATGAATTTAAATCGAATTTAATTTAAAATTGCCAGTCCTACTTCAATCCAATGATAAGGAATGAAGTATTCTTCTTCGTCCCAGTCTAATAACGAACCATTAAATTTTACATAAATATTTCTATCTCCCGAGCCAATAACTTTGGTTCTGAAATTTTTAATTGCATTAAAAATTGGCTTAGGTAATAGACTTAATTCAAGTAGATTATTGCTGGGATAAACCATAGCTAGTAATCCACAGTTTTTAATGCGTCGTTTTTCTATCTTAAATAGTCTAGGAAATTTTAGTTCTCATTTTATTTTCATAAGTCATTTTTTAGATATGATATTTCATTATTTGTCTTTTATAAAATTTTTGTATTTGTTTCTAAAGTTGAAAACAAATCTCCTGTTAAATCCAGAAAACATAGGAAGAGGATATATGTTTGTCATCATTGTTTTGATCCTGGTCACATTCGACCATTTTGTTATAAGTTGAAACATGAACTTGAACTTTTGAAGACTGATGGCCACTTGAGCAGACAGTTGAGTACTCAAACTGAAACTCAACTGAACAGACAACAGAAGTCTGTTACAAAAACTACTTGGGTAAGGAAAGACGACATTAAGTGTCAAGCGGTGTTTACCTCCACAAAAGGCAGTTTTGAGGGGTTTTGGTATTTCGACAGTGGGTGCTCACGGCACATGTCTGGATCTCTTGAGTACCTCATTGATTATGAATCATGCAAAGGTGGAAAGGTAAACTTTGGAGGAGGTGCCCAAGGTAAGATCATGGGCAAAGGTACGCTGAATATAGTAGGTTTGCCTAGGTTGCACAATGTGTTGCATGTGGATGGGTTAAAGTCTAATTTGATAAGCATAAGCCAATTGTGTGATGATGATCTACATGTCAAGTTTGATAAGAAGATGTGTGAGGTCTTCGATGATTCAAACAGATGTATTTTGAAAGGAGTAAGATCCTCTGATCATTGTTACAAGTTGGTTGAAACTATTTCATGTCTTAAATCAATTTTTGATAATGCTCCTGATCTTATTGTCAAATCTGCTGAGAATTGTGTTATAGGGTGTACATGAGAACATGATCTGGTTGATGATGAATATGAACCAAAGAACTTAAAAGAATCTGCAGAACCAGCACTTGTGCAGACAGATGATACACCAGCTGAGCAGACAACTGACACCACAAGTGGTGACAGCAGCTGAAAGAGGTTCAGATTCTGAAACTGAAGAAGCATTTGACCTGAATGAAGGAAATGATGTGTTCAGGTCTGAAGATATTCCATACAGGATACAGGGAGATAATCTAACTTCCCAAGTCATTGGGGGAGTGGATGAAAAGAAAAAACCAAGAGAAAAGGAGGTCAATCACCGTGACCTTGCAAGTTTGATAAACATGAACTCGGTGGACCACCAGGTAAGTTCATCTTGTTTTGTTGACAATGACGAATCTGATTCAGAGGTATTTTTTATGGAACTTAAGGGGGAGATAATCATTGATTCCAAAAGCACAAATTTTTGTTGTTTGAATCTTGAAAATGAGTTGGGTTCATTGGATAATAGGGAACAAACTTTTGTGCTACTGTCTGCTGTTAAATCACAATGTGTAACAGTTGGTAGTAGGTGCACTAAAATTTTATGGATGAACAAATTGCTCAAAGACAATGGAATCAAAGTCAAAACTTTATTTGTGTTTTGTGATGCTAAGGATACCATAGAGATTCTAAAAATCCCCGTTCAAAGTTCTACTCGTAAGCATCTTGATTTTAGGTTACACTCTGCTAGAAATATTGTTGAACAAAAAATTATTAGTCGTCAATTTGATAGAAATAACAAACGACTAAATGACATTTTCATAAGGCCTTTGTTTCTCGAGAGATGTTTTTCTCTCGGTGTGTGTGAGTTCAGTTGATCGTACAAGTGTGCGGATTGCATCTCTGTATAATTGTATATTACAGAAAACACAAAAAAAAAAAAAAAAAAAAAAAAAACTGCATTCATGCTTTGCACGATTATCTCTTGTGATCACTTGGTTGACTTATTACCGTGGCTCTGTGTTTGATCCTTGAATGTGAGACCCTTCTTAACCTGATAATAAAAATTATCTTGTTAATTCCTTCATGTTGTTTATCATGGAGTGGGCACTTAATCTAAGGTTACGGAGAAAACAAGCTGCCTCCTTTCTTTAAAGTCACTACTCATTTAGGCTAAATGCCGACGTTGTACAAAAATACATCACTTGAGGATAAAAGTATGGTGACACTGTATTGTGAGAGGAAAAGCTCCTCCCCGTAACTGATTCAATGCCTCAAAAGGAAGTGTTCTAGAGGCTACATGATTGAAGGACATCTCATTGAATTCCTATGTGTTAAAACCGGGCCATTGGATATGTTGACCATACCATGTCACACCTAATTGAGATTAGTCTCCACTATGTGTGCTTGTTAGGCATAATTCAAATTTAGGATTTTTTTTTGGCCTCGTGAAAATTTCATTTTGTTGATTATTATTTTCATCAAATTGTAGGCTAATCATTTCTTGGTTAACAATATGTTTAATGAGCGTGTGCCCAGGTTTATATGCAAAGGAAATCTGAACAAGACAATCTTTGGGGCTCAAGTGGAAATGATTTTCTATGGTATTGCAATGAGCCACAAAATCTGGATAAAATATTGGTTTTTGAATTCATGTTCTTTGGCCAATTTGATCCTCCAAAAGGTTTGGTCACCTTCACTGAGTATGTTTCCTAGACCAAGTGAACTTTTCTCGAGCCATAATCAGCAACAATTCTCTCTCTAGCAATTTAATTTTTTTTGTGAGAATGTCGATCCTGCAGTTGTCTCTCCTGTTGTTTTGGAAGTTGTGTGCACACATCTGCACTCAACTAGTTGCACAACTGTGCAGTTATTCTCTTTTTCTCGAGAAATCTGTAAGTATTGTCTTCTTCCTCTTTTTCCTCTGCCTCTGATCCTCTGAAGCTGCAGCTCTGAGCATAATTCATAAAGGGGTTTCTTGAGATATTTTCATGAATGCGCGCACATTTTTTTTGAAAATATCTAAAGAAAAGGGGGAGAATAGGGAAATAGTCAATCAATGGAGGAGATGATCATCAATGGAGATGCAGAAGATGATCATCAAGAGAGATATAATCCATTTAGGGGGAGTTTCTAATGCAGGGGGAGAGATTGTTGTGTCCATTTAAGGGGGAGCAAGCTCGAGTTCCTAATACCATAAATGGAGATGAAATGAAGTTCAATGGGTGAAGATTGAGGTTTGAGTTTTCTTGTGCTAACATTGCTCTTGCAGTTTTTTACCATAATCACATAAATAGGGGGAGATTGAAAGAGTATAAATACTCTTGAAATATCTTTGTGATTTATGTAATTATGGTTGTATATTTTCTTTATTTAATTTGTTAATATTTTAGTTAAATATATATTATCTTAGGTAGGTTTAATTGGATTTATATGTATGGTATTTATCTCTTACTAACATATTAATATTTTACTTGTTTTAGTGTTTATCTTTTATGGAATGTAGGACTCTTCCTTGTAGGACTCTTGGATGGAGAGGCTATAAAAGAAAGATGAAGTCAGCCATTTCTCTACAGATTCTTAGATCATTCAAGAGAGAAATAGTTTCTTAAAGAGTCTTTTTTGTCCTTGAAGTCTTCTTCTTGATCAAACTCCAAAATCCTTCAAGGTTCTTTGCAATTGTTCTTGTATTAAGAACATATATTGCTGTCTTCTTTAGCCTTGAAGCTTTTGTGATTTGATCTTTTTGTTGTTCAAGGTTGTTTGGTGTTTTATTAGTTCTAGGAATCTAGAACTCATTTAGTCTTTTTATTATTTTTATTTCTTCCATTGTAATCGTTTGCTATAACTTGTACTCTGCAAGTTTTTGATTAATGGAAGTTTTCCAGCAAGCATAGTCTTGCTGAAGTGTTTAATTCGTGTTTGTCAGCCATTTCTCTACAGATTCTTAGATCATTCAAGAGAGAACTAGTTTCTTAAAGAGTCCTTTTTGTCCTTGAAGTCTTCTTCTTGATCAAACTCCAAAATCCTTCAAGGTTCTTTGCAATTGATCTTGTATTAAGAACATATATTGCTGTCTTCTTTAGCCTTGAAGCTTTTGTGATTTGATCTTTTTGTTGTTCAAGATTGTTTGGTGTTTTATTAGTTATAAGAATCTAGAACTCATTTAGTCTTTTTATTATTTTTATTTCTTCCATTGTAATCGTTTGCTATAACTTGTACTCTGCAAGTTTTTGATTAATGGAAGTTTTCCAGCAAGCATAGTCTTGCTGAAGTGTTTAATTCGTGTTTTAATTTATTCCGCTGCGTTTTTACGTTTTTCTGATATTCTGTCCGTTGACAGTTGTCGTGCCAGTTGTTAAGACACTTGTGATTGTATTCTCAGATCACAACTGGTCGTTCCCAGAAAACAGTCCTAGCCGCCTAATTTCTTTCATCATGTGTTTTGAAGTTTCTATGTTATCTTATCTCAACTTAGTACATGTTAATTTAATCCTTTAGTACGTTTAGTATTCTTAGACTTGAAGGGATGTTACAAGTAACATATAAATACCCTACACGATGGCTTTATAAGATACATTTTATTATTGAGTTTATAAAATAAAAGTTGAGCTTTATGCCTCCTTGTCTTGTTCTTATCTATTCGATGGATTCTGTTTAGTGATGAACATCCTTAACTCCGTGTGCTTTTGGTGGATTCCAAATGTAGCGAGTTGTTTTATATCGGCATAATTCCACAAGGCCCCTTCTCCCAGATCATTATTCCATAAAAGTCCACCTGAGATCCAAAAGTCCACCTCCACCCATTGTCCAAATCAAAATTCCATAAAAGCCCAAAAACCCATCACACACTACTCAGGTCAGGCTGCCCCCAAGCCCAATGCCCAGGCCCGATGTCCCGACCACCCGCCCCGGATCCAGAACTCAATGCCAGCCACCCATTTTAATTAAAAGCAAAAATGTTGTTCCCAGGTTTCGAACCTAGGTCTTTTACAATAACAACCATGTCTTTACCACTAAGCCAATGCATTGCTTGTTTCTAATTTTGCAATATTTATTATTACTAACTGAAATCTGGACGAAACTAAATTACAAAACTTGAGATTTTACAATTAATTAATGAAAAACTTGAATATTCACAAAAACACAATTTTTTTTAATATATGTTAGAATATTAAAAACATGATTTAAGAATATAAAATATCTAAAGCTTTTTATTAAAAAAATATGAAAGACCTAAAAAATAAATTAAATTATATTTGCGAAAATACATTATTTCATAATATTTTATAAGTTTTTAATTATCACCCTTCTGTTAAGGCATTTATTTACATAAATGACACCAACTAAGTCTATTATATACTGAAAATATGAGAATTATAAGAAAATAAACTAAATAACTCTTATACCTTAAATATAAGAGTAATTCTAGTCTTATATTTTAGGTATATAATTTCTTTAAAAAATGGGGATTTAATGTGAGAAAATTACTCTCATATCTAAAGTATAAGAGAAGAACTAGTCTTATACTTTCGGTATAAGAGTTAATATTAAAAATATATTAGAACAACTTGATTAATGTTTCACAACATTTAATAATAGAAGTATCATTCTTGCCAAAATAAATGTCAGCAATTAAAACTTTCCAATCAATTAATGAAATTCTTGATTATTCACAAAAACATTAAATTTGTAAAATAAATATCATTTTACATTAAAAAACATGATTAATTAGGTCTTATAATTTGTATCAAAGTCTTGTAAATTCTTATTAAACATGTAAATTGTCTCATATCAGACTCATGAGAGCCATTTACAAAGGTCTCATATCCGACTCATGAGTCTCTTAAATGTCTCATAAGTGATTTTTAAAGTCTTATAATTTGTATCAAAGTCTTGTAAATTCATATGAGACATGTAAATTGTCTCATACCAGACTCATAAGTCTATTTACAAAGGTCTCATACCAAACCCATGAGTCTCTCAAAGGTCTCATAAGTGCATTTTTTAGGTCTTATAATTTCTATCAAAGTCTTGTAAATTCTTATGAGACATGTAAAAAAGTCTCATATAAGACTTATGAGGGTCTATTTACAAGGTCTCATAGCAGACTCATGAGTCTCTCAAAGGTCTCATAAGTGTATTTTTTAGGTCTTATAATTTGTATCAAAGTCTTTGTAAATTCTTATGAGACATGTAAAAATGTCTCATATAAGACTTACGAGGGTCTATTTACAAGGTCTCATAGCAGACTCATGAGTCTCTCAAAAGGTCTTATAAGTGCAAATACTGACAATTTGGTAATAAGGACTTAAATAGTGTCATTTTATATAAATAGTTTACTGGAGGGTGCTAGTAAAAAAAAATTAAAATTAAAATTCGATATTGCACAAAATTATAATTTAATTTATCTTTGGGTCTTTTATATTTTTTTTTCTAATAAAATATTTAAATACTTTATATATTTTTTTAAAAATCTTGTTTTTCGTTTTTTTTTTTTTTTTTTTTTTTTTTTAACAAAAAGTTGATGTTTTGGGAATAATCAAAAATTTTATAAATTGATTTAGAATCTTGTTTTTTCTTCACTTAGTTTCATTTAGGCGCAATAGTAATAGAATATATTGCAAATTTTGTATCAAACAGTAGGCTGGTGTAGTGGTTAAGTTGTTAGTTTTCACAATAAGTCATGGGTTCAATTCCCATACCCAACATTTTAATTTTGCATCCAAACAGTGAGATGGGCTGGGCATGGGCGGGCTGGGTATGGGCAGGGCATGGGCAGGGCTGGGGCGGGTTGTGGGCTGTGGTGGGTTTAAATGGGATTTTGATCTGACCTTGGGTTTTTATGGCATTTGGATCTCACCCAGGGGGCCTAGAGTCCAAAGCCCGCTTTATATCCCTTTCTCTTTCATTTTGGGTTACAAACAAGACTGTCACTCGGGAATAGAATCAACCACCAATCCACCTAAAAAAAGGAAAATGTTAGGGCACAAAAAAAGAAGTTGATAAAATGATGAATACAAAGTGAAGTGGCGATATTTTATTGGTTGCATCGATTGTGGACCCGGCACACTCTAATAAAATACACCAATAGAATTTTAACACATCATTTTGTAAGCCACATTTTATGGCACTTTTTTGTAACTTCATATTTACCCTTTAAAAAAAAAAAAACACGAATACACCCAAGACCACTTTTCAACAAATACTCATTCTGTTTTAAAGTATAATCCCTTCGTCTTTTTAGTCTGTTCACTTTTGCTCAACATAAGTAAACTTTGACCAAAAATTTAATGTCATTCTAATCATCCTAATGAAATTCTAAAAATTGTAATTGATAAAATAATTATTTAAATTATCAATAATAATTTATAAAATTTCATTAGGATTGTTATATTGATATTAAATGTTTGGTCAAAGTTTACTCCCGTTACCAAAAGTGAACAGACTAAAAAGTCAGAGGGAGTATGGTTTTAAAATTCTTCACACATATTAAAATATGTACTCCCTCGGTTTCATACTTATTGCTACAAAATGAGAGGGATATTAAGAAAATATGTTGGAAAAGTAAGTATTGTATGTGGGTAGGAGAGAGAAAATAAGTTAGTGGATAGTTGATGTAAGTGGATATGCGAGAGAAAAGTGAATATTTTGGTTTAGTAGCAATAAGTATGAGACGCTCAAAATAGAAACAAGTAGCGATAAGTATGGGACGGAGGGAGTTATTAATATATATGAAAAAGCCTTTTGCGGTTCAAACAAAACAAAGAGCAATGCTAGGAGCACAAAACAAAATCACAAAATCATGCTCATACAATGAGGTGACGATATTTTATTGGTTGTAGCGATAGTGGACCCGCCAAACTCTAATTAAAAACACCAATAAAATCACTACACCTATGATTTTGTGAGTGAGATTTTGTGACCTTTTTGTGCCCCTAGTATTATTCTCAAACAAACTCTAATTTTTTAAGCAGTTTAAATGCTAATACAAGAGATAACTTATAATTTATGACTAAGGGTATAATAGGTAATCAAAAGTGAATATTTCTTGATAATATTAAAACGTCAAGTATTTGAGAGCAAATTAAATCCTAAAACGACATATATTTTGAAACAAGGGAGTGATTAATAAGCTCTTTTCTTCATAAAAACAAATACTCCCTCTGTTCCTAAATGAGTGTCCATTTCCAAGAAATCTTTGTCCCAAAATGAGTGTCTTTTTTTAACATAACTTTGTCCCTAAATGTTTTTTTTCGAATTTTTTTCACCGGTTTCTATATACGTGCAAAACTAAATGTTTTGAAAAGAGATTACAAGACTATATACGAATCTTTGCTACCAAATTGTACAAAAAAGTTGAGATTTTCAGAGTCCCTTAAAATGAAATTTGGACACTCATTTAGGGACAGGGGTAGTAATTAACAAGCCCTTCAATAAAAGAAAAAACAAATAATTAATAATATCACCATATCATTAAGAAGATAATCATCATATCTTGTAAAGTTACAAAGCTGGTAGTTTGATTATTACTTATGAATAGAAAACTCATCAAAAGAATTCAATTAAATAATCTAATAATCTAATTCGTGAAAAAAGAGAAAAAAAATAAATAAATTCATTAATGGGCTATGTAAGTAATTGCTAGCGCCACCATGAGTAGGACATAAGCAACCCCTTGATCAATCGACGATCCATCGCTAAACGGACCAATTGGAGCCGGTGAAGGAGCCAAATCTTGGGCTTGGCTAACTTGAATGATCGTCGTGAACATGAAAGCTAAAATGGGAAGAGCCAACAACTTCATTGATGAGTTCATTTTTTTCCCTCTTTTTTTAGTCACAAACAACAATAAAAAAAGATTAAGAATGAGAGTGATAAAAAAAGTCAAAATATTTCTGAGCTCGACTCGATTTAACTCGGAATGAGAGTGAGAATTGGAATGAGAGTGATAAAGAAATCAAATAATTTTTGAGCTCGACTCGATTTAACTTGTTAAAATAAATAAAATTGAGAGAGAGAGAGAGAGAGAAAGAAAGAGGAGGAGGAGAAGAAGTGTTTGAGGAGGAGGGAGTGAGTTAAAGGAGGTATATATATATGGTATGGTTTAGAATGAAGGGGGGTAATGTTGAAATTTAGGAAAGTTGAAGGAAGAATAGTGAGGAGGGAAGGAAACGCGTTGCCATTTCTTAATGGTGACATGGGAACGCACGCGGTCGTTTGAATTGTTGAACGGGTAAATTGCAGTACTAACAACCCTTGATGTTTGGGCAACTTTAAAGTGCTTTGCCTACATTTTCCAAATTTCATTCTAGGGTTTACTTTATAATATGGTGGTTTGGTCTGTAGACCGTATACTTCATCCGTCTCATTTTAAACATTAAAAAATAGTTGGGCATAAAAATTAAGAAAAATAGTGAAAATGTAATGTGTTTTGAGTATAGATGGCTTGGTAGTAGAGAGAAAGTGGGGTATGGAATTAGGGGTGGATTGGTAGGTATACCGAGTGTATTTTTGCTTGTACCGTACCAACGAAGTATGATTTGGTACACAAAAAAATGTACCAGTATCAACCACAAAAGTCGGTATATCAAGTTTATTAGTACGGTTGGTATTCGGTTGGTACGGTTGGTACTCGATATATACCAAATGTAAATGAAGACAAAAAAAAATTGCATTTTTTTTTAGACTTTCTTGTCTAGTATTAAAAAAACACATTATAACTTAAAAATAGATCTCAAATACGAATTATAAAGTCTTGAAACTAAAGAAAAGTTAAACAATTGAGGTCTTGCAAACTAAACAATACAGTGACTCTTAAAATCTTGAAACTAAAGAAAAGTAAAACAATTGAAGTCTTGCAAAATAAACAATACAGTGACTCTAAATAATATTCACGACGACTCCAAAACCAAAAGATTACATAAGGCAGTTTGATTTTTTTATCCTAAATCGTAATAAAGTAACTTAAGGTTAGAAAAAAGAAATTAATGTTTGGTACTCCATTCGTCCCAAAATACTTGTAGTTTTAGAACACATATTATAAAAAATCAATAAATATCAAATAGATCAAACTACCCTTTAAATATTTTAAGTACCCAGATAATTAGACAGAGTATTATATATGTATGTATTTATATATATATATATATATATATATATATATATATATATATGAACGACATAAACCGACTTGGTAGATGGGGACCCAGACACTGGGCCCAACGTACCTAACGGACCTATACCGAGAGGCCCACTCACGGGAAGCCCATGTTTATAGACCGACATCAGTAAGGCCGAGCAGGCAGTCCTTGCCTAGGCCGAGTCCGAGAAGCCCAATCCCTAGCCGGCCTCTATGACGAGCCGAGTTAGATGACGGGCCGACTTATATCAGAAACCTCCCATTATCGTTGGGAAACCTCTTACAGAGTTATGTTACAACTCTGACACTAAAGAATCCTTATCTAAACAAGGATATCTCTTATACCAGATAACAGGATATCATCCATCCTTATCAGGAGTCTATCTCCAAGGAATGCGAGTCCTACATCAGCACGGGCATCCTAGCTTCTCTAACAAGCTAGGACTCATTCACCCACTCCTATATAAACAGGTCCTCACAACAGGAGAAGGGTAATGAACTTTTGGCTCTAGTCTGGTCAATTGATTTTCTCTATTTCTAATCACCCATATCTTTATTCTTACACCCGGAGGGCCTTCGCCGGTGAAGCCCCGGTGTAGTTTACGTTTGTTTCGTGTGTGCAGCTCCGGCCATCAAGAACTGTTGCTGGGATTATTCGAACCGCTAGACGAAGGCTGATCCAACCAGATTTTGGCGTCATCAGTTTGGTTCCATTGCCGGGAACTCGATTGGTCAGTTCTTTAGCCAGATAATTCCAGACCATGGCCGGAGAATTAGTTGACGCGCGAGAAGCCACCCCTTCTAAAGAAACTGCGAGGGATGCACCGCCCCCCGAAAACACAAACGCTGCTACACAGAACCAGAGGCTCCCACCTACAGTACCTACGCAAGGGGGAGGAATGCATACCCGTTCAAAGGGGCCGACCCCCAATGTTGTTAACCAATATGGGCGCCGCCGACGAACAGGGTCCCGTAACAATGGAGCAGGACCATCACAGCCGCTGCCATTGGACAAGAGAACATTGCTTTAACAGAATGTTCAAACACTCCAACAGCTGGCTAACGTACAGCGGGCCCTGTTAGAACTTGACCTCGAAAATTCCTTGGCTAACCTACTCCAGCCATCTGGAACGAGGGGGACAAATCTGGATGACAGAACAAGCAGAAGGGAGCCCCTACAAAATCGTAGACGGGATGCGCCTCCCAGGAGCCGTGTAAGCAGCCAAGACGGACGGCTAGGAAGACTCAATCTGGATGGGGACCTGAGAGACCACATTAATCGCCGCCGGGAAGAACAAGAAGATGAATCCCCTGGAGTGGAAATTATAGAGGAAAGACGTCGTGGGAACGCCCGACGTCGTTTACCTCCCAGGCAGGATCCACCACGGCGCACACCACCCCGGCAGGATCCACCCCGGCATACTCCGCCTCGCCATACTCCTTCAAGGCATCGTCTCGAACTAAACCAAGGTGAAAGGAGACGTCGAGACCAAAGCATGGTCATTTCCAATCACACCTCAGTATTCAGCATAAGGGACATTGTCGACCTTAGAGAGAGGCTCGACAACATCGAGATGATGAATCAGGGGCACAGGAAACCCAATAATGACTACGATGCTATGCGCCCTTTCGCGCAGAGGATTAAGGATGCACCACTTAATCCACAGTTAAAGCTTCCACACCTAGACAAATACTCCGGCAACGCCGATGCTCTGGATCACATCCAAGCCTTTGAGGCCACCATGGCCCTAGTGTCCAATCAGGACGACGTACTGTGTAAGGCCTTTGCAAGCACCTTAACAAAGGCAGCTCGGTCCTGGTTCATGGATCTTGAGAAAAGCAGCATCAACTCCTTTGCTAAGTTGAAATCACAATTTTTGGAGTATTTTGCTACTGCTGGGGCGAGGAAGAAAAGATTGTCTGACCTAGCCAACTTGGTCCAAAGCAAAAATGAGTCCACCCTGAGCTTCTACAACCGGTTTAGGGACCTTGCCGACTCAATAGAAGAACGCCTGACCGACAGGGAGATCATTGTATGTTTCACGAATGGTCACAGGTCAGAGCAGTTAACTTATGAATTGTCAGTCAGAGAGCCCCTCACAAAAGCCGAATTGTACCACGTGGCTTACGCTACGGCCATCGCCGAGGAGAAGAAAAATACGTTATATGGTCATAAGGAACGTGAGCGAGATCCTGACAAGTTGCATTACGGGAACTCGTCCCAGGGGAACAACGGGGGAAACGGCAAAGGCAAGAACAGGACCAGGGGGACCGAGACATTCACCACATTCAATAAACCGATCTCTGAGATCATGAATCTGGTGGATCTCCCCAACCCCAAGCCTCTAAAAGACAACCCAAAATACCCAAGGGATACCACAAAGTATTGCTCCTATCACAGAGACAACGGCCACGACACCGAGAACTGTTTTGCTCTGAAAAAGATTCTACAGAAATGGGCCGATCAAGGCAAGCTCAATCAGTTCATAGCCAAGGACAATAAGCGCCCAAGGGAAGAAGACAAAAACAATGACCAGGTAGACAGGCCACCTCGGGCCAGGTTGATAGGCGTGATCAGAGAGGAAATTCCATCAAACACGAAACTCAAAGAGCAGATTTACGAGCTAAGTAAAGTCTTCCACATACCTCCTTGGATACATGAGAGGGAGGAAGTGATTAGTTTTTCTCCGAATGAGTTGGCGGGAAACCGTGTGATGAGAGAACAACCATTGGTTATCACAGGCCGCATTGATAATTGCGAGTCAGACAGGCTCCTCATAGACTCCGGAGCAGCCAAGGATGTGCTATACTATCGCACCTTTAAACAGATGGAACTTCCTGATACAATGCTGACCCCATACAATGGAAGGCTAGAAGGATTCACTAATCATAAGGCCGATGCCAAAGGAACCGTCGACTTACTCTTGGAAATCGGCACTCATCCCTACAAAACCTCGGCCACGGTCACCTTCATAGTCATAGATCTGGACAGTGAATACCATGCTATCATAGGTGCACCCAGTCAAGGAAAATTGGGTCTGGTTGCCTCCCTCCCCCCACCAAAGGGTGAAGTTCCCCACCCCGTTTGGAATTGGGTGCGTCCCAGGGTCGCCCAGAGATTTTTTGGAACATGTGATGAAGTCCAGGAAAGCAAAGGCCAAGATGGAGATTGATACCCCAGATAAAAGAATCACGGTTTCAAAATCAACCACGGTTACAACCTCGATGCCACATATCGGTGTTATATTGGCGACTGTTGAAGATGAAACTGAAGAGTGGGTTATTCTTGACAACGACGTCCCAACTAAGGCCGAGGTTACTTACGGCTTAGACGGATTTGGCTGCATCTCGATGAACACAGCTTTGGACGAGCCGAGTAGCTTGGCTCTCGCCATCGTCCCAAGCTCGGGGGCCACACAGCCGACTGATATGGAAACCGAGATCGAGAAATTGTTGGACATGGAAAACCTAAGTTTGGAAGGGGAGGACAAGGAGAAGGTCAAGCAGATCATTGTCGAGACCCTAGAGTTCAGGGACGGCCCCGAACTTAAACCTGTGGATCAGTTAGACGAGGTCGTCATCAACCCAGACTATCCAGATCAGAAAGTAAAGATTGGGAAGCAACTCTCACAACAAGAACGAGAAAGACTCATCTACCTACTCCAAAACAACTTGGACGTATTTGCCTGGAAAGTAGATGACATGGTGGGAGTAAAGGAAGCTGTCGCTCTCCACAAACTGGAAGTCGACAAGTTCTTCAAACCGGTCAAGCAGACAAGACGAGTCTTCTCTACCGACAAAGAAAAAGCAATTGAGACCGAGGTCGACAAACTCCTCAAAGCCGGCATCATAAGGGAGTCAACATACCCCGAGTGGCTTGCTAACGTCGTCATGGTAAAGAATCACAATGGCAAATGGAGGATGTGCGTGGACTTTACGGACCTGAACAAGGCCTGTCCCAAAGATAGCTATCCCCTCCCCAGGATTGACAAGCTCGTAGACTCCATTGCCGGCCATCAAACCCTCAGTTTCTTGGACGCCTACTCTAGATATTATCAAGTCAAAATGGCCGAGGACGACATAGAAAGAACGGCTTTTCAAGCTGCAGGCAGCGTATACTGCTACGTCATGATGCCTTTCGGCCTAAAGAATGCAGGAGCCACGTATCAGAGGATGGTGAACAAGGTCTTCAAATCTCAGATAGGCCAGAATATGGAGGCCTACATTGATAACATGGTGATTAAGACCAAGATCGGCAGCCATATACCAGATCTGAAAGAGACCATTGACAACTTGAAAGCTAACGATATGAAGCTCAACCCTAGCAAGTGCGTCTTCGGGGTTACCGCGGGCAAGTTTCTAGGTTTCATGGTTTCTCAGCGAGGCATCGAGGCTAATCCAGAAAAGATCCAAGCTTTGATTGACATGAGGGAGCCGACTTGTATCAAAGAGGTTCAAAGGTTGAACGGGAGAGTAGCAGCACTCGGTAGGTTTATCGCTAAATCGGCATAAAAATCCCTCCCCTTTTTCAAAGCCTTGAAGGGAACAAAGGATTTTGCTTGGACGCCTGAGTGCTCGACCTCATTCCAGCAACTGAAAGACTACCTCGGCTCTCCACCCCTACTTAGCAGCCCGGTCATGGGTGAGACATTGTACGTCTTCTTAGCAGCAACCGACCGAGCCGTAGCAGCCGTGCTAGTTAGAGAAGAAAGCGGTATCCAGAAGCTGATCTACTACGTCAGCAAGGCACTGTCAGATACCGAGAGCAGGTACTTCAATGCTGAGAAAATTGCTTATGCCTTGGTAATTGCGACCAGAAAATTACGAGCCTGCTTCTCGGCTTATCCAATCACGGTCTACACCAACTCTCCTCTTAGAAAAATACTTCATAAGATGGACAGCTCAGGACGCCTACTTAACTGGTCGATCGAACTGACCGAATTCGATATAACCTACAAGCCGAGGAAGACTCTTCTGGCCCAACCTCTTGCTGACTTCTTAGTCGAGACCGCCTTCACAAGTGAACATACGGCGACCACCCGAAAAAGGAAGTTCCCTATGGATAGAGAGCCCTTGGAAGAGCTACCGCCCAACTGTTGGGTCCTATACACCGACGGGTCAACTACCCAAGGTAGAAGCGGCGCCGGAGTCTACTTGACTAGCCCTGCCGGCGAGAATGTTGCACGTGATTTTATCAGGTTCAAGTTCCCTGCCTCAAATAATCAAGCTGAATATGAGGCCCTAATCCTGGGACTTGAAAGAGCCAAGTTCTTTGGTGCAACGAGATTGGTAGCATACAGCGACTCCCAACTGGTGGTGAATCAAGTTAAAGGGGAATACAACACCGAGAACCACATGCTGACCAAGTACAAAGACCTCGTCCTAAACCTGACCAAGAACTTTGAGTTCTGGGATATACGGCAAGTTGGTAGAGAATACAACCTGGAAGCCGACCTGCTTTCAAAGATGGCAACAGCTGAAGACTCGGATCCCTTAATCATCTACACCGACCAGCCTGCTTATGAAAGACTGGAGATTTTTCTCCTAGATGATGAGGAAAGGACATGGATCGACGACTACAAAGACTACTTGGAGAAGGGAAAGCTTCCTGAAGACGAGTTAGAGGCCAAATCGATCAAGAAGAAGACGGCAAGATACATAGTCTGGAACAGCATCCTGTACAGAAGGTCATTCTCCAGACCTCTCCTTAGATGTGTTGCGCCAAAAAGCACCGAGAAACTCATCGCCGAGGTGCATGGGGGAGTTTGTGGGGGACATCCGGGGGCCAGAACCCTTGCCGACAAGATCATCACGCTTGGCTACTATTGGCCAAATATGACAGAGGATGCCCAAGCCTATGTAAAGAAATGTGACAAATGTCAACGCTACTCCGACTTGCCCAAAGTACCAGCCGTAGAACAAAGCTTGGTCATACCGACATGGCCATTCGACATGTGGGGAGTCGACATCATTGGACCGTTCCCATTAGCCAAAGGGAGCAACAAATATGTAATTGTGGCAGTCGATTACTTCACCAAGTGGGTAGAGGCGAAACCACTAGCAAAGATCACTGAAGAGAACGCCATCAATTTTATCCATGATTACATATGGTGTCGATTTGGCGTGCCACACACTATAGTGACAGACAATGGCCTACAATTCTCAGATGCTTTCACCGAGGAGATGAATAGGTTGGGAGTCAAGCACAAGAAATCGTCAGTCAGCCATCCTCAAGGCAATGGACAAGCCGAAGCCGCCAACAAACTTGTCTTAAGAGCACTCACCAAGAATTTAGAAGGCAGTCAAGGAAAGTGGCTGGACGAACTCCCCCTAGCTTTATGGGCCGTCCGTACAACCACTCGGGGGCCAACTGGGGAGACACCCTTTACTATGACTTACGGTTCAGAAGCAATGGCACCAGCCGAGATGGCCCTGCCGACTTTCAGAGTAACCAACTATGACGAGGTTGTTAATAAATACAACCGACTACTGGACCTAGACCTAGACCTAGTCGACGAAAAAATGCTAACTGCCCAACTCAGAATGATCAATTACAAGCAAAGAACCAAGGCCTACCATGACAGCAAAGTGAAAAAGAGAACCTTTGAAGTCGGTGACTGGGTACTCAGAAAAATTGAGTCGACACACTTGAAGGCACAACAGAATAAGCTCTCGCCAAACTGGGAAGGCCCTTACATCATCACCCACATTATACGGGAAGGGACTTATATGCTCAAAACTCCAGAAGGAAAAGAGCTTAAACACCCATGACATTCCGAGCACTTGAGAAAGTACTATCAGTAACACCTCGGTTAGCTATTTATTCTTTTTATCAGATTTTCGGTCTTAGATTCTATAGTTGATATCTAGTTGTGTCTTAGTTTGATTCCATCAATAAAATTTCATTTATTTTATTTACATCAAGCTTTGATTATACTGCATAACACGTTCTTAGCGTTATTTACAATGCCGAGATTACCTAACGAAGTCGATGAGCACACATAAAGCATGACTTCTAAAGCCTAGTTTCAATAACTAGCAACCTAACGAAGTCGATGAGCATACTTAAAGCATGACTTCTAAAGCCTAGTTTCAATAACTAGCAACCTAACGAAGTCGATGAGCACACTTAAAAGCATGACTTCTAAAGCCTAGTTTCAATAACTAGCACCCTAATGAAGTTGACGAGCACACTTATGCATAACTTCTTCACCGACTTAGTTCTAACTAGCATCTAAGACGAATTGAGCTGGACCTAACAGTTAGACTCAAATTCGGATAGTAAACTCCCAACGATTTGAAGCTAATCTTGAAAGCGCTTCGCGTATAAAAACCGAGCACTAGATGCTCTTCACGACCATAACGGTGAACGACCATGGCTTACAGACGTAACCTAACTCGGTTAGTCAAAACCTAACCGGCTGCCACATCTCGACACCCCAGATCGTTGAGACATCTCAAACCAAGATAAAATAACATAACTGATAACGAGATAGCACTTAACTAAACAGGGTAAGGAAACAAAGGCTAAACGCCTCAAACCGAGGTTCACAAGTCAGTGTTTACGCCCCCCAGCTAACACTGGGTCCAGGCATACGAATACTTTGGACATACAAAAAGTGTTTAAAACTCCCCCAGAAGACGCTGGGCGGAGTGAGACAAATACTAAAAACAACTGTTCCAAGCCAAACCGCCTTTACAACCTGACAAACATAAAGTCGTGTTAGATTAATCCACACCAGCACGGGCCTCATCCTCAGTTCACTCCAGCAATTTCTCAAAGTTATCAGGCACCAGCTCTGGAGGTTCCCATACGGGCCTGTTGGCCTTACAATCCATCGCCTTGATAACCCTGAGACTTCCTTCAGAAAATGGAATGAGAGAATGCGCGGCCCGAGCCTCAACACTGTAGGCGTCCTGATGATAAAGATGAGCACACTTCTCCAATGGTACATCAACTTCGGGATCGATGTAAAGGAGACGGGTTAAATTAGACCAGGCGTCATTATATATCGTGCCGACTCTATCACTCAGGTCTGCCCTGAATTGGGGCCCACTCTTGTAAGCCTCAACGGCCGCTTTCTCTTTGATCGCCACGCTCTCCTCCAGACGAGCATACTGGTCTTCCAACAAAGCAAGCTTCTCCTCAACGGTAGCCTTTTCTCCCACCAATGTCTCGACACGCTTGCTCTCATCCTCGAGCTTGCTTTTCGTGGCTAGCAGAGACTCCTTCAGCTTTGAGACTTCTTCCAGAGACTGGCGTCGCGACGCGTCAAGAAAAGATTTTTCTTTCTCTAAGCTAATTGCCTTGTCGGTGAGACCGTCAATGGAACCTTTAAGCCTAGACACCTCGGCTTCCGTCTCCTTCAAGGACTCGTAGGCATGCCGATACATGGTATAATCGGTTTGGGCAAGGGATGCAAGCTACAAAAAAGAAAGAGGAAATAAATAACGACAAAGAGCAGAAAGAGATAGGATAACCAAGAGTTTTACCTCGCTAAGGAGTAAGCCTTTGCGGTTCAACATTTGCTGGGACGTGGGCTTCTCGGCAACTAACTGTTCAATGGTATCCACATTCATGGCCCGCTTTATCACCGGACCGCCCTTCTTCAAAGCAAGGCCCGAACGAACCGACACGTCCAGTCCTGACAAAATAGGGACACCACCAAACCTCTCTACCCAACTCTTCACCTCATCGTCAGGCAAGTCCGGGCTAAAAGCAGAATCATGAGCAGAGGAAGTTGCCTTTTTCGGAGCTCGATCCTCCCTGGATATTTTCTGACCGTGATGAGCCCCCCCACTATCCGACTCAATCACAACGCGCGTATTCTGGACTTGACTCTGGGACTGACTATCGTGAGCAGCCTCTTCGGTCTCGGGGGCCACCACATCGGCCCCATCCCCAACTTCCCCGACAGAGCGGTCTGACATGGGCACCGCGGAATCATCTTTGTTCTGAAGCAGCCTCTGCCTATCTTCCATGTCGTCATGGCGTTTTTCTAAGGCAGCAACTTTAGACCGTTGGTTCTTCAACCTCGCTGCCTGGACGGGGTCAAGTTCCTCCAGCTCGATCTCGGCAATTCGCTCCATAGTCAAAACTGCACAAAAAACAAAGATTAGACCGAGACGAGGCATCAAAGATCAGGGGAAAAAGGCAAGGTTAGATAATTACATCCTATAGTGTCTTCAGTTTTAAGGCAAATGTTGTTTTGCTCCTGGCAACGAACACATTCACAAAGGAAAACAAAATTGGGATGGACGATCCAATCCGGGAACCTATTCCCCCTCAGAACATTAACTTTGGGGACGACCCCGTCAAGGGGACCCCTCATCAACCCGGCTTGAACATAATAGCGTGGATCTTTCTCTAGTTCATTCCAATCCAAAGTACCCAGATTGGCGAACTCCTCAAGTTTAGCGATCAACCTGTCGCTCCATTCAGGCTTGTGGACCTTTTGAGGACGGGATGTCGCATATTCAGGGACGACGAACTCCCAACCAAAACGGGACTCGACCTTAATTACATGGGAATTCCACCCCGACACCTTGCTGACTGTGCCAGAAATTGGGGTGATGATCTTGGGTTTGGAAGGATCGGACTTGATGGTCAGCGTTCTCGTGGTCTTGTTGTAACTCACGTTAAAGAAGTGATCGAAAACAGACATACACGGTTCGAAATTAAGACTGCGACACAAGACAATGAAACTAACCAGGTACCTGACGGCATTAGCACCAATATGAGCCGGCATCAGTTCCCACGACTCCAGAAATTCGTTAATAAAGGGGTCAAGAGGAAGCCGTAATCCTAGTTGGAATTGTTTAAAGAAGAACGAGACGACAGCCTGGTCGTAGTAAAAGTTGTGGATCTTTTCATCTGTATCTAAAGGAATGGCCTTGCTATAGTACAAACGATATTCCTCTCGATCCACTCCATACCGAGAAAAGAGGGCCTCAATCATTTCCTCACCCGATTTGGGGTGTTTATCCACAACGGGACCTGATTTCCCCACTTTCTTACTAGTCGTCTTAACACTGGCACCTCGTCTTGGCCTGGAAACACCGGTATCAAAGCGGTCCTCTATCCTATCGGAAGTGCTCTCCCCAGCCATACCTGTAGAAGAAGCAGAGGGGTTAGACTCATCGAGAAGCCTTGGTAAGGCCGTATTCCCCCCCCCCCCCCCCGAATCGACTACTGGGACCGAGGAGGTTGCACCCTCAAGACGAGATCGAATCAAGGATTTGTCTTTTACATAGAATAAGTAAATATGGTCAAGGACTTTATCCTTATTATCAAAGACAACCATATCGGCATCCCTAACCCTCGGGGCATAAAGGCCAGATGGATACCTCAGATCTTCCCTAGGTGACCCCCTCGAATACAGGATATCCCCCACTGTTAATAACGACAGCATATTCCAATGCCCATTTGATTTAACATAAATCCTATTGTTTCTTTGATAGAAACCGTACAAGGGATTTTCACCCGAAATCGGAGGACCAGACATTAGAAAGAGGTGGAAAGTTCAAAAAATACAACTAAATAGGAACAATGGCGAGCGAAGCATTAAAACCCTCAAAGAAATGCTCGGGACCCCAACTGTGGAAAATCAACAAAAGGGAGGGTGAAGAATACCTTAAAAATGGAAAGGGATCGGAGGGAGCTAGTCGAAGGGCCGCCTTAAGCACTTTAATCGAAGCAGAATTGAGGGGAATCGCTCCAAAATCAGAGTTCTTGTTTGATTCGCCGGCAGGCAGTCACACTACGCAGGTGAGGAATTTGAAAGTAAGAATATTTTCAAGGGTTTATTGTGGAGTATAGATAGGCGGGTCGAAAATTATGGGTCCGGGTTTAACTCAGACCTGGCCCGTGACCCATGGGCAGCACGTACTCCCACTAACCCATCATGATTCACATTTAATGGATCGCGTTTCGAGGTGACTGTCCCATCACTGGGACACGTGCACCAATCAATATAAGGAGAAGACAAACGATTGAAGTGACTCAACCGCCGTTTGAGAAACACAAGTAGACTGCCAATGCTAGGTCAACACGTGTCAAGACGAGACCTACAGCAGGGATGCCGGTCAGTTTCGAAAATCACGGACATTTCGGACGCCTGGATCGGCATTGAAGGGTTTAGCACATAAGCATAACCGACATCACAACTATGAACCGACATCCTTAATGGTATCAAAGAATGAGACGAGACCGAGATGAATAATGGTCAGGGGTAGGTCGATGTCGGGCGGTGATTGAAGTTATGGTTGAACGACGAATACGAACGCCTTCCATACCGACATGTCAACTAAGGTCAGATGACCGGCATTACTTTATAGCAACATCATGTAAAAGGTAATGGTAATGAAAAAATCCTTGATTCACGAAACGCAAGGAGTTCACGCTATGAAATCAAATCAAAAACGGAGCAAAGATGGCAAAGGATAGAACCCCAATATATATATATATATATACATTTAACATAAAGACCCCCACAGCAAGGCCGGGGGCTTGGCCTATACAAAAAAGAAAAAGAGAAAAAGGGTTACTGCTATCATTGGGCCAACATGAAGCTATTTATTTTTGGTTCTTTCGGTACCACTCCATCTCTTCCTGGAAAGCTTTGAAGTCTCTTTCTTCTTCTTCGTCCTCTTCATCTACCTCGCTGGAACTGCTGTCCTTATCATCACTTGAATCTTCATCACTACCATCGACGCATTGCTCCTCCCATTCATGATTGCTATCATCCGAGTCTTCACCATCCTGACAGTGATCATCAGGGGGAAGTGAGGAGCCGTTATCAGATTCTTGATCATTTGGGATGGGCAAGTTCTTCGCGTCTTTCGAGGAGTCATATTCCTCTGGGAGAGCATTATCATAATCTCTTTTTGCCATGAATGAAGCTTGGAAGAAGAAAAGAAGGTAAGGATAATGTGGAAAATTAAAGGGTTGATCCTGTATTTATATTACTTAAGAGGGAGTTAGTTGAAGGGTAATTAATATTACTCATAGTTGGAATCCAACTAGAGGTTTCCCCATTCCAAGAAGAACAATGATTCAATTAGCATTAAATCCTATTGGCATCAGCAAATCAAAGCGAGGATTTTGGCGGCTACAACTGTCACATCAATCAATCAGAAATTAAATACCCAACAATTTCTATTCGGCTTGCCGAGATAGAAACTCGGGGGCCACTGAACGACATAAACCGACTTGGTAGATGGGGACCCAGACACTGGGCCCAACGTACCTAACGGACCTATACCGAGAGGTCCACTCACGGGAAGCCCATGTTTATAGACCGACATCAGTAAGGCCGAGTAGGCAGTCCTTGCCTAGGCCGAGTCCAAGAAGCCCAATCCCTAGCCGGCCTCTATGACGAGCCGAGTTAGATGACGAGCCGACTTACATCAGAAACCTCCCATTATCGTTGGGAAACCTCTTACAGAGTTATGTTACAACTCTGACACTAAAGAATCCTTATCTAAACAAGGATATCTCTTATACCAGATAATAGGATATCATCCATCCTTATCAGGAGTCTATCTCCAAGGAATGCGAGTCCTACATCAGCACGGGCATCCTAGCTTCTCTAACAAGCTAGGACTCATTCACCCACGCCTATATAAACAGGTCCTCACAACAGGAGAAGGGTAATGAACTTTTGGCTCTAGTCTGGTCAATTGATTTTCTCTATTTCTAATTACCCATATCCTTATTCTTACACCGGAGGGCCTTCGCCGGTGAAGCCCCGGTGTAGTTTACGTTTGTTTCGTGTGTGCAGCTCCGGCCATCAAGAACTATTGCTGGGATTATCCGAACCGCTAGACGAAGGCTGATCCAACTAGATTTTGGCGTCATCAATATATATATATATATATATATATAAAGTTGGTACATGGTATACCAACCAAAGTGGATATTGTATACCGTGTACCAATCAATTAGACAAAAATGGTACGGTACTACCTACCAAAAAGTTTGATATACCGACTTCTTTATACCAATTATAATTGGTACGGTTGGTATACGGGTTGGTTGGTACGATCAAGTACAATTTGACACCCGTATATGAAATGGTTAGTGGATAATTATTGTGAGTATGACATGTGAAGTCCCCAAATAAAGAAATATAAAATACTTTCCTTTTTATGTTTTGAAGTATAAAATGGGGCAACACAAATGAACATTTTAAAAGTTTAAAATGAGACGGATGTGATTCTATAATGACTCTTTTCAAATGTTTTTCTTTTCATGTTTCTCTAAGTCACTTTTTTACACATTAATTTGTTTAGAAAAAAATAGTTTCTTAACAATCACCATAGTTTTTATTATTATTATTATTATTATTATTATTATGTTTGTTTGTTTGTTTTACCACCTCTCTTTTTTTAATTATTTTCTCATCTGTTCTTTGATAAGTCTATATAATTATTTATATTAGTTGACCTCAAATCATTTTAGACTTATGTCTTCTTCTTTTTTTTCTTGTTTTTTCTTGTTGTTATTGTTGTATTGTTTTGTATGACAAAAAAGAGAATGAAATACATTTGGAAAAAAAATTGAACTAAAAAACGATAGAATGAATTATGAAAAGATAAAAAATAAGTATACGAAAGTGATAGACATTGACATCGACCAAACTTCAGGATAGAAAATGAAATAAATTCATTATCTAGGTCGATTCGTAGATAGTGAGGTCATTTATTTTATTATTACTTTTTGGTCATTTTTTTATTATTAATATTTTGAGCAGGATAGTGAGGTCAGCTTTTTTTAAAATAATACGTTGTTAATAGTAGGGTTAATTGCAATTTAGACCCTGAAGTACCATACCACCCTTCCAAGCGAACCCCGATATGTTATTTTTGTCAAATCGGGTCTTGATGTTTTTAAAACTCGCCAGTTAAGGCCTTTTTGACGGATTTCGTTAAAAAGTCAGTTATGTAGCATGTGCCATTAGGGATGGCAACGGGTCGGGTTCGGGGCGGGTTTGCCTTTACCCGAGCCCGACCCGTGGGAATTGATCATTCACCCGAACCCGAACCCGCCCCGAGCATTGGTGATCCGTGCCCGCCCCGCCCCGCCTTTCATTCCCATGTGCCAAATTTAAGCCCAAATAAATGGGCTTCAGCCCAATCAACTAAGCCCAACTTACAATACAAGATCAACTAAATTTTTAGCTGGTACCCAATACTCTCTCTGTTCCCAGTAGCATGGCCATTGGCCACCAATGTTCCTGGCCAAACAAAAGGAGGCTGCAAATATTGAACTTCAAACATTATAGTAAAACTAAAGTAAGTATCAAATATTACAATCCCAAATAACACAATTCTTAAAAACTAATAATCCAAACTTCAAATGTTACAAACACAATTCTTAAGCTATTACTCGATCAAACATCCGTATCTTCATTGCAAGTTGCCATATTTTCCTCATCCTCCACCTTCAAAGAGATTCCTACATTCAAAAAGTGTTACTTAGAATATACAAATAAAATTAATAAATTAAAAAAATGAAAAAATATAAAACTTCAATAGTTACCAATATTTTCATTTCGAAGCCAATTTTGAACACACATCAATGCTTCCAAGGTATTAGGGGCCAATCTACTTCGATGTGGGCTAATCAATCTCCCACTTGTGCTAAAAGCCGACTCCGATGCAACACTAGTAACCGGAATAGCAAGTATATCCCTTGCAATTTTTTGTAAAGTGGGAAATTTAACACCATTTGTTTTCCACCATCCCAAAATATCAAAGTTAGGAGTTCTTGGCAACACCATCTCTTCCAAATAATGGTCCAATTCCGACTTTGCATTGAGTTGACTAGAACTACTACTAACAAACATGTCAAAACCCGAAAGAGAGTCACTTGCAACCGAAGAGTTGGAAGAAGATATTCCACCCACATTTACCCTTGAATTTCCCTTACTTTGGTACTCTTTTAACAAGTCATAACAATTATTTCGAATTTTTTCAATATTCTCAATGTAAGCCAACTCACCATAAATAAGGGGTAGAAAGTACTCAAGAAGCTTCAACTTAAATCTTGGATCTAAAACACAAGCAATCCCTAAAGTTAAATGGCATTCACCCCAATACTTATCGTACTTCTCAATCATCCTTTGTGCCATATCCGAAATAAAGATTTCGGAATCACTAACCCAAGCTTTTAATGCCAACTTAAGTTCACAAACTTTCACAAAAAACTCATTCGCCGTAGGACAAGAAGTACTTGAAAACATTACCGTCACATCATAGAATACTTTCAATTTCTCGGTTATTCTTTCTACTCTTCTCCAATCTTCCTCACTTGGTACACAATTATATGACCTCTCTTTTTGTTTCAACCTTGGAAATACAACTTTATATAACAAAGCGGTTTCAAGCATAATGTAAGTTGAATTCCATCTCGTAGGACAATCAAGAGTCAAACATTTAGTGTGTTTAAGTGATAGTTGACGGACGGTATCCTCAAATTTTTGAATTCTACCACGGGAGCCTATCCAAAAAACAACACTATTTCTTACTTTTTCCAACTCATCCTTAATGACTTCCAAACCATCTTTGACAATTAAATTTAAAATGTGAGCACAACAACGCATATGTAGAATTTTCCCCCTCATCACTAGTGTGCTTGGATCCAATCTATCAATAATCTTATCTAACATGGCATCATTTGAAGTTGCATTGTCAACGGTGATTGTTGACAATTTTCTATCAAGATTTAAATCAATCAATGCTTCAACAAGGAATTCCGTAAGGACATCACTACTATGCGGAGGAGGAACATAAATAAACCTAAATTAAAAAATTAAAAAAAAACTTGTCATAAAAAAAACACTAATAAAATCAAAGTAGAAACATGATTAAAAAAACAAAGTATGCAATAAATTAGAAAGTACCTCACAATCCGACTTTGCAACTTCCACTCAAAATCAACATAGTGTGCGGTAACGGCCATGAATCCTTTCTTTGTTGGTTTTGCACTCCACATATCGGTAGTAATAGCGACTCTAGATTCCAAGCTTTCCAACATCTCAACCAACTTCACTTTCTTGGAATGATATATCTTCAAAATTTCACTCTTTATAGTATTTCTAGAAACCATTTTGAACAACGGTTGGAGGTTTCTTGAATAAGTACGAAATCCCTCATGATTAACCATGCTCAACGGATACTCCTGTAAGGCAATCATATTGGCTAGATCATTCCTTGTCACATTTTCATCAAAAACATACGGGCGATATTGCACCGTGCCATTTCCTTTGCCCTTCTTAGTAGGTTGCAACATCATTTGCATAATGTCTCTATTCTTTCTTTTTGGACATCTTTCCAAGTGATTGCTCAAGTGTTTGGTACCCGATGTCCCTTTGCCTGATAGTCGTTTATCACAATGGTGACAAATAGCAACAACCACCCCTTTTTCTACTGTTTTAGTCATTTCCTCCCACACTTTAGATTTTAAACTCTTGGTATTCACTTGAGAAGAATCATTGTCATTCAAAGATGGGGTAGAACCAACTGGTGTTTGTGTTTGAGACTGACTAGCATCTTCATTCACACTCGTACTCAAAGGTTGTTCATACACATGCAACTCATCATCAATAACATTTGCATCCCCTTGATTAACTTCATTAGACATCTGTACAAATCAGAAAATAAATGTAGCAATCACTAAAAATTGCAAGATATTACTCATACCAAACAAACATAAGTACCCATTTGGTCATTTTAACAAACAGTTGGCGTGCAAGCAAGAAACGGACATTCAAGTAGATAATAAATAACGAGACTAAATTTAAAATCCCTCATTATCCATCTTCTGCAAAGCATAAAATGAAGAAGAAGACTAAATTTATTAACAAAACCATGCTTCCATATTTTCTTGTTAAAGGCAATTTGATCTTTAGAAGAAAGTCAAACATAAGCCAATGCCAAGAAATTCATCGACATCTTCAGTTATTTAACGATAGTCATCTTCAGTTATTTAACGAGACATCTAAAAAAATGATACGGGGGGGGGGGGGGGCTGTCTGGCTTATTGGCAATCAGTCACTTGTCAAAATTCACAAGACAAAAGAATTGGTCTCTTATTGACACGGGAATCAGTGAGAGAGTATATACAACAGCAGGCATTATTATTCAGATTGAAGAAGAAGACTAACCTTGAATTCCCAGGTTGAGATCACCGACGAAGGAGAAGGAAACGGCGTCGGCGTCGGCGTTGGTGTTGGGATCTCGACTCAAGAGTCTCGAGATCACCAACGAGGGAGAAGGAAACGGCGTCGGCGAGGTGTTGGGCGTCGGCGAGGCTTTGGGCGTCGGCGGAGAGAGAGAGACTACAGACAATTTGTGAATTTCACAAATGAAATGAAACCCTACTCTTTCTTTATATACTTGGAGTGAATTGTAAAAGGGTAATATTAGAAGGTCCTATATGAAAATAAAAATACATCACTTATACACTCGGGTCGGGTCGGGGCGGGTCAGACTGTGATACCGAGTCCGACCCGAACCCGTGCGGGTTTTAAAAATTGTGATCCTAACCCTACTTTTTCGGGGCGATCTCCCTCGGGTTCGGATCGGGTTCGGGCGAATTGCCATCCCTATGTGCCATGCACGTGACTAACGGAATTGGGTGACTTTGAATTGATATTAGCTATTAAGGGGTTAAGTGAAAATTTTGAAACTTAATAAGGATTTTTTTGAAAGATGAAAATTAATAAGGATGAAAATTAAAATAATTATTCCCATTTTAAGCCATCTCCCCCCCACCCCCTCTCTCTCACACACACAAATCAAGAAACCTGGCAATCGTTCTTGCTCCTGATTCTCTCCTCCACCATCGCCATCTCCGCCGCCGCCGTCTCTTCCCCCTCCGTACCTCCTTGTCCTTCTCCCGTCAACAACCCCCACCACTCCTCCGCTCCACCCAATTTCACCGCCGTTCTCTCCTCCTTACTCTTCCAACAACTCTCCACCGCCACCGTCTCTCTCCCAAATACCGCCGCCACCACCACCATTTTCGCCCCTACCGACTCCTCCCTCCTCACCTTGCCGCATCGACATCCACATTTCTCTACGGTCGCCCCACCCCAACAGCGCCCCTTCTTCTCTACTAACAGCTGCAACCTCCACCTTCTTCTCCGGTCGTCCCCACCGCCATCACCGCCAAAAGGAGATCATCAGAAGGGGAAAGTGGAAACGATATTTAAGCGTCCTTGAGCCCAGATCTGAAAACCAGACGGCGATTGGCTTCATCGTTCGCTTCCACTTTGAGCTCAGATCCGAATTGGTCCATATTTTTATATGAATTTGGTCCTTTTTAAAAATTCTGAATTTGGGTGATTTACTTTTTAACGATGCAATCTGGGATTTGTTATATTGGCTATCTGATGTGATGGTGATCATCCGATGGTCTCCATCACTCTTCCTCTTGCCATGGTAGTGGGCTGTTGGTGGTGGCGGTGATATTCGTGGGATGCTGGTTGTAGAGGTAATTTTGGAGGATGGTGGCGGCAATGATGGTGGCATTCACGTTAATGATGATGACTGTGATGTGGTGGTATTAAGAATAATATTTTCAGTTTATTATTGAAGAATAAAATGCTAAATAATCCATTTAAAAGGCAAAATCTCATAAGTGTAATTAATAAGTAATACTATCTCTGTCCCTAAATGAGTGTCCAAATTTCATTTTAAAGGGACATCTAAAACTGTCAATTTTTTGTACACTTTGGTGGCAAAGATTCATATATAATTTTGTAATCTCATTTCCAAACATTTAGTTTTGCAAGTATAAAGAGATCGGTGGAAAAAATTTCGAAAAAAAAAATATTTAGGGACAAAGTTGTGTTAAAAAAAGACACTCATTTTGGGACAAAGATTTCTTGAAAATGGACACTCATTTAATGGAACCCACATTCACACCCACAACAACTTTCCACTCATTATTCTCTACCCCACTTTATCTCTCCTACTTTACTTTTTATACTCACAACACCTACTCAACTAACATTTTTTCCTTAATCCCCGTGTCCAATCCAAAAATCCTAATTCGTGTGGGACGGGGGAGTATTTAATTAAAATATAGTACTATCCCTATATTTTTTGTTTCATTTTTAAATCATAATAATGTTTTTTAATTATTTATATTCCTCACATAAAATTTGGAAATAAAATTAATTTACAATATTGATATAATAATTAATGAGGCAATTACTTATTTATATCCAATGAAATATTTTTTTAATAATATTTATTTTAAAAGTTTGATAATTATTTTTATTTCATCCCTTTTGAATTTAGAATTTTCATTATGCCCCTTAATAGCTAATATCAATTCAAAGTCACCCAATTCCGTTAGTCACGTGCATGGCACATGCCTTTTAACTAACTTTCTAACGAAATCCGTCAAAAAGGCCCTAACTGGCGAAAATGAATTACCTCAAGACCCGATTTGACAAGAAAAACATATCGGGGTTCGCTTGGAAGGGTCGTATGGTACTTCAGGGTCTAAATTGCAATTAACCCTTAATAGTAAAGGAAAGTAATTGAATTTTAAATGGGCTAATTACAATTTAGGGCCTAAACTCGATAGGGTGTTCCCCAAGTGGGGCTCCAACATTTTTTCTGGTAAATCGGGGCTCAATGCGTATTTTTTTCATCAATCTGGAGCTTTTTGACGGAAATCGTTAAAAATCTTGTTAAGTACCCATGTGCCGTCCACGTGACTGACATAATAGTTAGTTTGAAGTTTATATTAATTTAAGGGGCCAAATGTAAGATTTTGGAAATGATGGGTGAAATTGAAAAACTATCTCTCAAATATTTTACACATTACACCCAACCCACAACCCCATCCCCGACCCCTAAAATCTCACCCAGATATCCGTACCTCCGGCAACATGACCAACTTCTCCAACCACCGTCGCTCCACCTTACTCCGACCGCCACCATCCCTCCGCCATCATCACCAATAGATTATACCAAACCCAAAACCCACAATTCGAAATCAAATAAAAATCAAACGGCCAAAATCAAATCAAGAACCAGATTCATGAACTTTATTTCATGTCAAATCAAGAAATTCAAACACAAAGGAACGTCGTATCTAGGCAATAAATTCGTTCACAACGCCAGATTCCTTCCATCTTTGTAATTTTTTAGTTTCCCGCTAGTAGCTTGAATTTATGTTTATTTGATATGTTGAATGAGAGCACAAAAAAGCTGGGGGCTTCCAGATTTGTTATTGCAACATTTCAAATCGAATTAGGGAGGGCTGGGAGGGGGAGAAAGGGTAACGGTGAAGGTGAAGGTGAAGGTGAGGGTGGGGGTGGGGGTTGTAAGGGTGGCCGGTGGGTAAAAAGAAAAAGTAGAAGATGAAGTGTGTTGGGTTCTTTTCTTGTTGATGTTTTCTTTTCTTTTTTTTTTTCTTCTTTTGGGAAGCTCTTGCTGGGTTTTAAGAGATGTAAGGGTGATTTCAAAAAAAAAAAAAAAATAGATGTAAGGGTAGGGATTAATATATTTTGAATGAATTTATATTTATTAATTATTCTTGGTATAGTTATCAATTAATATTTAAAATATATTTCTTTTAAAATAATTAAAATTATAAAATTGCATTAAGGCAAAAATTGTTAAATTTAAACATTTTACTTTTTAATTTTATTTATTTTTTACTTTATTTAAGTCTTTTTTATGTAGATAAATAATATTACGTTATTTTAATTTAAAATTCAATTATTAGTTTTTTTTTTGTAATTTTTATATTCAACCCTTTAAATTTAAGAATTTCCATTAAGCCCTGTATATAAGAATATCAACTTCAAACCAACTATTCCGTCGATCACGTGCACAACACATGATGCTTTAACAAGATTTCTAACGAATTTCGTCAGAAAGCCCTGGATTGGCCAAAAATACGCATTTCAAGCTCTGATTCACAAAAAAAATGTTGGAGCCCCGCTTGGGGAACATCCTATCGAGTTCAGACCCTAAATTGTAATTAACTCATTTTAAATTTCATAGTATATGGTAAAACTTGACTTTTATCATTATTGATGAGTCAGTGCTCGAAAGATTAAATAGTGAGGTTAATTAAAAAGAATCTAGAAAGCAAGAGATTCAATTAACAACAACAAGAACCTTTACCAATGCCACCGGGCACCTGTGCAGAATAGTCAAAGGCTTACGAATCTTTAGTCATCTTACATCCGTGCGTTTATGTTAAACGCACTGCTAAAACACTTTATCAAATTACAAAATCAAAATCAAAAGAGTTACTATGACTATGAAGGTTAACCCTAACCCTAAGCTACACAACAACTCTATATATTCTCTCTCTTAAAAACATCACCGCTGTTCTTTCTTAAAAACAATATCGTCGTTCTATCTGTCTCTCTCTTTATTGATCTCTGCCCAAAAACCGTATTGCGGCTAAATTAAACGACGATCAATTTCCTCTATCTCATTATCTCGTTATTCAATTCAAGCTTTGATGATTTCCAAGAACAAATTTATTGGACTGGATCGATCTTTTTCCGAAATCAATAAACCTAGTACAGTTTCTATGCATAGAAAAAAAAAATCCATTTTAATTGTTCATAATCATCATCATTTATTTGTAACAATCGCATTAATAGAAACTGTAGTTCTATGCATTTTAATTAACTCGGTCAACAAACCTGGTATAGTTTCTTTGCTATTTAATGATCCAAAAATGAGTTGTTTTCTTTTTCCAAATAGTTGTCAAATAAATACCTTTCCATTTCATTTCATTGTTTGACCTCACAATTAATTGCATTGTATCAGCCGTTTTTTGGAAGCTGCCATTTATTAAGTTCAATAATTATGTTTTCAAATATAGCCCTCCAAAATGAGCGGGAAAATATATTGTGTTAAAGGAACTTGTGACTTTATATAGTAATAGATTATCCACATCAACGACCGCGTATCTTTCAACCCACTCACCCCATTTTCTCATTATTCCCGGAAAATCATCCCTCAAAATGAAAAACCTAAACAATAAATAAATACCTCCCTCTTTTCTCATTTTTCCCCACCGTACCCCAAGGTTTCTTTTTCACCAATTCTGTTGTGGTTAATAATTGAAAAAAAGAAAATGAATTCATCAATGAAATTGTTTCTTCTCTCCTTTACATGGCAGTAATTCAACTATGTTAAACCCATGAATTGAATCTTTCTTCCTTCTTCTCCAGCTCCTTCAAGCGATGGACCGACGGTTGGTCAAGGGATTGCCTACTTTCTTCTTATGTTGGCTCTTTCCATCACCTACCTAGACCACATACCTAGACCATTAATGTTCAACGACCTATACACACGGGCGTTTAGAGTGTGGCGCCGGGAAGTGCAGCTGCATACTCTGACTTTTCAAAAAAAATAAAAAAATTACCGAGTATGTATATATTAAAGAAATTAGCATAAGAGTGCAAAGTATTATATTTAAAAGAAGAGGGGTGCAAAGTGTTAAATTGAGAAAAGTTGAACTAAAACTCATTCTAATTTCCCCAAAAGTCACCATCGTCTTTCTGGTTGTCCTCGTCGGCTCCGTGTCTGCTCCTATCGCATGCACGTCGACGGCAACACTCCTCACAGCGACGGGCGACCTGCTGAAAAAGCCTAAATTGGTTTCTCCTTCCTTCGCTCCTCTCTCACACTACTCTTGTTCATTAAAAAGCTACAACAAAATGGCAACGTCTCAATCTAAAAAAAAATAAAAATTTGTAATTCGATTTTAGGGTTTTAAAGACTGAAGATTGATGATTTGGGGATCTTTGGTTATACATTTAAACTGAAATAAACTTATTGATGTATATTCATATTATACTAGTTGATTTAAATACCTAATATTGTTGACAATTTTGATTTGATTTTATTTGATTAAGGGGATTTATTTAGAAAAATTTGTTATCATTTTTGATAGGTAAGTAGTCTAAGCTTCATGGATTCTTCTCCAAACGCCCTCGATGTGATCCATCGGCTTCGGCTGTAGTTGATCCTAATATTGCCAATGTTGAAAGAGTTTAACAAGAAATTTCACAAGGTACTTCTTCTCAATCACAAGTAAATTATAACTCTTTTAGAATTGAGGCTGATCTGGATTTAAGATTACCATTGTCTCGCGTTTCTAGAAATCTTAAAGAGTTTGAAATGATTCGAAGATAATTTACAAGTAAGTGGTGAAGATGCGGCTCATAGTGGTCAAGCTAAGACTCTTTCGAGAAATATATAATGCTTTGAGTTTTCTTTTGTGTTTCATTTGATGAAGTCGGTTTTGAGAATCACTCTTGATTTGTCACTAGCATTACAAAAAAGGGATCATGATCTTTCAAATGCCATGATGCTTGTTAAAATAGCCAAATAGAGATTACAAGAATTGAGAGAACATAGTTGGGAGAACTTGGTGAAAGAAACTACAAGATTTTGTGTTGAGAATGATATTTTGGAACCAAGTATGGATAATAATTTCATAATTTACTCGAGGGATGGAAGAGTTTGTAGGAGAGGTGTTCAAGTGAGCAACTTGATTCATTATTGGGTTGAAGTGTTCTATGTGGTGATAAATTCTCAACTTTCAGAGTTGAATGTTCGTTTTGATCACTAATACAGAGTTGCTCAGCCTAATGGCTTGTCTTGATCCAATTAACTTGTTTGTTGCATTTGACAAGAAAGCTTTGATTAGGTTGGTCATGTTTTACCCATACGAGTTTGATGATTTCGCTCTTGATGTGCTTGATAGTCAAATTGAGAACTACATTAGAGATGTCAGAACTGATGAAGACTTCTCACTTGTTCTTGGGACTAGTGGTCTTGCTCAGAAGTTGGTATCTTTGTTGATCAAATTGTCCTTAATTTTACATGTTGCAACTGCAACAGTCGAGGATATTTTCTACAATGAAGCTTGTGAAGTCCGAGTGGCGTAATCGTGTGGGGGATGATATGCTAAATAACTCTTTAGTGTTTTATGTTGAAAAATATGTAGTAGACAATGTAAGTGTTGATGAAGTGATTGATTTCTTTCAGGACATGTGCTTCAGCAACCATTGTAATCTTTATTTTTATTTATAAAATAAAAATTATGCATATTATTTTATTTTGCAATTTCTTTTATATTACATTAAATATTGCATACCCTAAGTCTAAATCTTGGATAAGCCACTACATATACAATGATGTCACTTCTCTCTTTTATTAGTATTATTTTTTATTTTATAGATTATTAGGTATTTATTCAAATTTTATTATGGTTAAAATCTTAGGAAAACATCAATTTTTTCGGTTTAACAGGAAAATTGTATTTTTACATAGGGCCTGAATTGGGCTTGAACATACATATTTTGTAAATAAACTGAATATTTTTTAAAAAATGCGCAGTGGCATTTTTGTAAATAATTGAAACTTCTCAAACATATTGACACTTTTCAAAACTGCAACTGGCATTCTGAAGACACGGACTGACACTTTGTAACACACGAACTGACACTCTTCAATACATGGACTGGTATAACAAAATAAATGCACTTGTTATCTTAATTACCAACGGTCATATAAACAACACATGAACTCAATTACATATGCTTTGGCATTCAAAACACATGAACTGACATTCTTAAACACAAGCACTAGTATTCTTAAAAATCCACTGGCAATATATATGACACAAACTGATTCTGTTAGTGCAAGTATTTTGTTGTGACAGTTCATGTGGTTTTTTATCGCCAGTGAATGTTTGTTAAGCGTCATTCCTGTTTTTTTTTGTTTTTTTTTTTTGTCAGTTCAATTGTATTTTAGTGCCAATTCTTGAGCTTTTTTTATAGTTAGATCTAGTGCTTTTGACAGATAGTTATAAAGTTTTAATGGATATTTCAAATGATTTTTGAATCCATTTTTTGACAATTTGTTTACTTGAATTTAATATTTGGTTGCAAATTGCAATGTGGCATAATAATGGATGGGGTACTAAAAATGTAATGAAATCAAGGACTTGTGACACGCACATGACAGTTTTAAGGTGTTGGGTTTTGATGCATCATGCACAGCGGAATAAAACATGTAAATCAAACACCCAAGAGCCCAGATATGTGCATGATGATAAAATTAAATACAATATGAAAGAAAACATACCCTTGAAGATCGAATCCATGAACACGGACTTTAAGGTGCTAAAGAAAACACCCTCTATCGGTATCCACACGTCGAACGGACTCAAGAACACCTTCTTGATTGATTGCTAGATGTAAGGCTTGATGAAGAAACGTTTTCTTCATTGGAATTATTTTGCTCCATTGATTATTGTAGTTTGATGATTCCAAATCTCAAACTAAATAATCTTACCTCTCTATATTTTATTGTTTCTAAAACATTGTGTTGTGATTTCTCAAATCACCATTAGAGGCTGTCAAACCCGGTTGCATATATTTATATGAGGGTCTGACCTAATTCCGTTTGGGATCAGGATTCCTTGTCGTTGTAAGGATCCTCCCCCCCCCCTCGGAACCGGCAAACACGGGCTCGCCCAAAGGAAGAAAAGCCAAACACGTGAACTAAATAAAATTTAACGGAGTCGCCACATTTGATAACTTTTAACCCAACAAATAAAAATGGTTAGGGATTTAAGAGTTCTGAGGTCAGGTTACGACTTGGGAAGAGTTTTACGTCACCCAAGTCACCTCGGACAAAGCCGAGTCTCCCTTATGTTTGTTAACGAAATGTGCATGTGTGTGTGTGCGTTTTTAACGGAAAACTGTAGTTTTAACTGGTTATTGATTTTAACAGAGGAAAAAGGGTTTATTTGCATAAACATTGACAAAACAAGACAGAAAGGAAAAAAAGTCCCTCTGACCCAACTTAGCCGTACGGCTAGGAGGGGTCTTCCCGGGGATTTTACAGTTTGTCCAAAAATTGTCCAGTTTCAGGCAGAAACAAAGTATTCTGCTGAAACTGGACTGATCTGTTTACTATCAGTTTGAATGTTAACCAACAAACATTGATTAAAATCATTCCTATGCACATTAATCACCAAATGGCCCTCAAATACGTGGATTTGAGTGTGATTAAGGCAATCATTGGAGAATATTGAAAAAAGGTGATGAAAATGGCCTTTGAGCCAAGATAACCATTTTGATGAGTAAAGATGTAAACTTTATCAACAAAAATGGTATTTTTAACAAGATTAAACCTTTAGGGACAACAAAATGACATAAAGATTGAATCTTTATGACCCAAATGTGGGATTTAAGGCTAAATCAAGGTTGAGATGATAAAGATTAGGACTTTATCACCCAACATGATCATCATGGTCAAACATGAACATTATTAGTATAAAGATACATGTTTCACCATAAAAATGGATCATCAAGCTATTTAAAGACAATAAACTAACAAATCATAATCTCCCTTAGGTTTTAACCCTTGATCACATACAAGAATGTGAGGGAATCTTGGATCATCCCATGATTTGGTTCCAAGATATGAGTAACAAGAATAAAAGGTGCTTGAAGGACAAGACTTGCAATGTATGTAAATGCTTGACAAGGACAAGGCTTGTAAATGCAAATAAGCAAGTAATATGAACAAGAACAAAGAGTTTTGAGATGGAGAGAAGATGGGGAGAAGGAGGCTTCACCTATGATGGTTATGGCTTATCTTCCTCTCTTTTTCACTCAAAAATTTAATGGTGTTTGTTTGAGATTGAAATCCTGCAGAGTTTCCCTCTGAATTTGTATTTTCTCCCCCCCTGAAATGATCAGTAAGGGTCTCAATTTATAGGGACTGAGGGTGCCTAAACTAGACGTACGGCTAGGCCCCTCCCACGTCCAAACCATCCGTACGGCTCCGCCTGGCGAGCTTCTGGATTTTTCCAATTTTAATCCCAGAGCAGTCCTGGGATTTTAGGTTTATCCTAGTGAGGTCCTAGTTCATCAGTTTATCCCTAGATGATCCTAAGATTACCTCTAAGGTTGGTTGGTTTCAGATTGGGGTACTTACAGAGCCCCTATGCAACGTCGCTTTAGGAAAGCGGGGTTGTCGATAAAATAAGCATCCCAATCTGATGGGAGGATGATTTGACCGATTTGGTTACATGGATGGGCCTAGTGGTATAGGATTCCTACGTATCCCGTTTGCGGGGAATCAAGCCTAACGTAGTTTAGAGAGAGAGTGGGAAGTTTTTTGAAGTTACGCACACCTAGGGGCGAGGTGGATATCAATCATCCTTTCTCGAGGGGATAAACATGACTCTCGGCGAGTCAGAGGTGGAACGTAGTCAACTAGGCTCTATAGAGAGGGTTGACTTTCATAAGGAAGCGTGACTCTTGGTGAGGCAGAGGCGGGACATGGTCAACTCGGCTCTATGGAGAGGGTTGACTTATATAAGGAAGCACGACTTTTGGCGAGACAGAGGCGGGACATGGTCAACTTGGATCTATGGAGAGGGTTGACTTACATAAGGAAGCATGACTCTTGGCGAGGCAGAGGCGGGACATGGTCATCTTGGCTCTATGGAGAGGGTTGACTTACATAAAGAAACATGACTCTTGGCGGGGCAGAGGCGGGACATGGTCAACTCGGCTCTGTGGAGAGGGTTGACTTACATAAGGAAGCATGACTCTTGGCGAGGCAGAGGCGGGACATGGTCAACTTGGCTCTGTGGAGAGGGTTGACTTACATAAGGAAGCATGACTCTCGGGGCGGGACATGGTCAACTTGGCTCTATGGAGAGGGTTGACTTACATAAGGAAGCATGACTCTTGGGGACGCAGAGGCGGGACATGGTCAACATGGCTCTATGGAGAGGGTTGACTTTCATAAGGAAGCATGACTCTTGGCGAGGCAGAGGCGGGACATGGTCAACTTGGCTCTATGGAGAGGTTTGACTTACATAAGAAAGCATGACTCTTGGCGAGGCAGAGGCGGGACATGGTCAACTTGGCTCTATGGAGAGGGTTGACTTACATAAGGAAGCATGACTCTTGGCGAGTCAGAGGCGGGACATGGTCAACTTGGCTCTATGGAGAGGGTTGACTTACATAAGGAAGCATGACTCTTGGCGAGGCAGAGGCGGGACATGGTTAACTTGGCTCTATGGAGAGGGTTGAATTACATAAGGAAGCATGACTCTTGGTGAGGCAGAGGCGGGACATGGTCAACTTGGCTCTATGGAGAGGGTTGACTTACATAAGGAAGCATGACTCTCGGGGTCAGAGGCGGGACATGGTCAACTTGGATCTATGGAGAGGGTTGACTTACATAAGGAAGCATGACTCTTGGCGAGGCAGAGGCGGGACATGGTCAACTTGGCTCTATAGAGAGAGTTGACTTACATAAGGAAGCATGACTCTTGGTGAGGCAGAGGCGGGACATGGTCAACTTGGATCTATGGAGAAGGTTGACTTACATAAGGAAACATGACTCTCGGGGTCAGAGGCGGGACATGGTCACCATGGCTCTATGTAGAGGGTTGACTTACGTAAGGAAGCATGACTCTTAGCGAGGCAGAGGCAGGAAATGGTCAACTTGGCTCTATGGAGAGGGTTGACTTACACGGAATGGTCTTACGTCATTTTGGACTGCCGGGGATAAGGACCTCAACTTATAATGACTATTCTGAGTCAAGGCTTGGTCAACTCTATCTTTGGGGAGTTTGACGGGAAAACTGGTCTTACGTCCGACTAAGGACTGCCGGGGACAAGGGTCTCAACCTATACTGACTATTCTGAGTCTAGGTTTGACTTGGGTCAACTCCATCTTTAGGGAGTTTGATGGGAAAACTGGTCTTACGTCCGACTAAGGACTGCCGGGGACAAGGGTCTCAACCTATACTGACTATTCTGAGTCTAGGTTTGACTTGGGTCAACTCCATCTTTGGGGAGTTTGACGGGAAAACTGGTCTTACGTCTGACTAAGGACTGCCGGGGATAAGGGTCTCAACCTATAATGACTATTCTGAGTCTAGGTTTGACTTGGGTGAACTCCATCTTTGGGGAGTTTGATGGGAAAACTGGTCTTACGTCCAACTAAGGACTGCCGGGGAGCAACAAATTTTCACAATGGGACCACCTAAATATGTTCACTTAGGGGAAGCATTTTACTGGGCTTAAGTCATGGACGTCCGGGTCAATCATGCTGGGATAGCAAATAAACAAGCAAATGGGCTTACGTCGCCTGGGGACCTCCGGGCGTTTGCCTCTCCCTGTGGGAGGCCATGCCCGAGTCTTTGATGGTGTCCCTGGTACGAGGGAGTGGGTGGCACGCACAGGATTGGTGCCTTTTATTGAGGCCGTAGGTAAGTTGGTGAATACCAACAAGAGTATGGGGCTCCTTAACGCCCTTGGTGAGTACTGGTGGGATACGACCCACACGTTCCATTTGGGTTGGGGGAGGTAACCGTAACCCCGGTTGATTTCGCTGCCATTACTGGGCTTTCCTTTGACGGGCATCCGATCATTTGGAGGGATATGATGCCTGAGGAAGAGATTCGGGCATTTATCAAATTCTCGAGCCCCACCAAGGGTTTGGGCATCCTGGTTCAGAACGTTGAGAGGGCTATTCGGGCCAACAACCCAGAGTATTGGGCAGGTCGGATCACAGCTGAGCAGCTTGGGTGCTCTTACGTGTGGCTCCTCCTTGGCAACACCATTTTTGCCAATGCCGACACAACATGCATGTTCCCCTTCTCGGGTCACTCACCATTCCCGAAGCTATCAGGGATATTGTTTGGGGAGAGGCTGGCCTGGCTGAGCTGTACATGGAGCTTGACAAATACATCCGGAGGGCGAGTAAGTCATTGGCTTGCTTTCAGTTTGTTCTCGAGGTATTCTTTCCTTTCCTGCCTTCGCTTTACTTTTCGCACTTGACTTTTACCTCGTTTCTAGTGTGCTGATGGCATCCCTTGCCCTTTTATGTTTCAGGATTGGTACTACGAGATCTTTGACAACTACCCGTGGGGACTGGCTGTTGACCGAGACCTGACTTTTTCGGCTATGACCTGCTGGGCTAAGGAAGCTCGGGAGAAAAGGGGGGTCCAAGGGACGGGTCTCTATCCGCTATGCCGATGTGAAGGCAGTGTTGAGGGGGTCCATGCCAGTGGAGCTCAACCTTTTCCCTTGGTCTCAGTACGAGGGGCAGGGGGTAGGTTTTGACCTGAGCGGGGCTCTAAGGGTGACCCGGCAGAGGAGACTGTTGGTAGGGTTTCAAGGGGAGGCCTTTTATTTGGGCGAGAGAGTCTTATGGCAGCATAGGGTGGGGCTCTTGCAGAGAGTGCCAGTGGATCCACCTGAGGCTATGTTCGTTGCCGACCGGGGAGAAGACCCGTACCTTATGGGAGTGGATGCGATGGATTTGATTACCGATGAGCCATATGGGCGGTTTGTGGCCACGAGGCTGAGATCGCCACAGGTGGTGGCCTCTGGGGTGGTTCCTCCAGTATGGTAGGACTACTCCTTTATTTACACTGACGGCTGGGTTCACATGGTGGCCGTGTCTGTTGCCGGAGGGGGAGCCATAGTTGGGGAGATTCCTGATGATGCGGTATGCTCCTTTTTCATTCACATACCTACCCTCTTTCATTTTGTCTCTTTTCTTGAACTGTCTCATTTCCATGCGCAGGTTGCGGGGCGAGCGTTGCTGTGGCGGCCTACCTTCATGGGGCGGGCCGAGAGGTGGTTCAAGAAGTTCACGGGTCGTTCCCACAAGGGAACTCAGCAGGAACACAGCTTCGTGCCGGGCCGGAGTTCTGTGAGCGGCGAGGAAAGACCTCGCAAGAGGGCGTCGAGCATGGAGCTGCCTCCTTCTTATGTCCGCAGCCAGTCCATGAGTGTTGTGGATACAGTGTCTCTCCGGGATTCTCTCTGAGCTTCGGGTACGCACGAGATTGCTCCAGATCCATTTGCCTATCTGTCTTTGGAACGGCCCGAAACTTCTTCTACTGATCGTCCTGGTACCTCTTCCCAATCTGCTTGGCGTTCCTTTCAGCCATCTGCCAGTGGGGACATGAGCTTGGTGGAGTCTCTTTTCCACTTTGACCCTAGTACTTATTTTTCTCGGGGACCGGGTCTTTCTGATCTACCTCCTCCTGACTCGGATCCGAATTCCGAGTAGTTATACCTGTTTGAACAATTCTTTGTTTTGTTTTGTTTTTATTGAACAATGTGTAAGAAAACTTGTCGTTTGTTTAGAATTTCCTTTTGTAAATTCACCTTTATGCATAGCTCGGGTCGTGGGGGACTTCATTTGTGGAAAAGTGTTTAGACTCAATTGTGTGTGACTGGGACGACTTTCTGACAGGTTTTGAACAAGCAAAGGTGAGTTTTACTTGTGGGAGATCTGCTGATATGGTCTACTGGTATGAAAATTTTACAAGGGACAAACCATCCGTACGGTTGGACCTCGAAGGTTGACTTTTTGACCAAAATTTTTTGGGGACCTCTGGGGAATTTTGACCAACTGAGGATTTATTTGGGGAATGTGACCTTGGACTTTGACCTAGACTCGGTGTACCAAAGCATGATTTTTTCGTTCGATTCTTTCAAAGGTACCATTATGGCTTAATAGCCCCGGTCCAATCTCTAGGTGAGAAACCACTTTTTTTTTTGGAGCTCCGGGCACTCTTTGGGGTGAACCATTCCTTGCTAGGGCGCGGCCTATTCCTTATCCGAAACGCATCCTGTCTTTGTGTGAGTAACCCTTTCTCAGGTTTTTCGTCTTCCATCTGACATCCCTGGCTCTTTTTCTCTCTCCGGGAGTGGTCTATTTGACTCGAGACATGATCGTGAGCGAACCACGCTTGCAAAGGTGATAATACACATAGGCACTTACGGGAGTGAGTCCCTTTTATGAGGAAGGAAGCCTATGGACAGAAATTCAGTGTTTGGCTCTTTCCTAAAATGTAGAAAAGAAGACTTGCCGAGACATTTGAAATTTGCCTTAGTTAATATCATCAAATGATTGCTTGAATGGACCATGTTTGTTATTAAGTCAAGATTATAACAAGCAATTAGCCTTAACATGTATAAATGTTGTGATCAATTGAGATTAAGATTCGATCAATGGCATGATCGGAAGAAGAAGGTGTATCTGGGGAATCGGTCATTGATAGGACCGAGAATTTGGTCATTTTGAGAGGACCATGGTTTGGTGGTTTTGCTTCATGTTGTGACCGGACCCGAAGGTTGCCTACGTTCCCCTCAGTTTGAGGAGCTCAGGTCGCTGTAGTTCGGCCTTGGATCGCCTTTTATTGAAGTTGGTTTCCTTTTGAAGGATGTTGTTGCTTTGCTGATGTAGATCGCTTTGCCTTGTGGTGAACTCCTTGTGATGGACCTTTTGGGGTGAACCCTCTTTGGTAAGCTTTTGAGACAAACTTCCTCTTCGCGTATATTCATTTCATTTCCTTCTTTCCATACATTCATTTATTTTCTCTCCTTTTTTGAGAGAGAGAGAGAGAGAGAGGGGAAACATTAGCCCCAACTTGCTACTTTAGACATTGGCTCATTCGTGGCCTTTTCCACATCTATCATTTTTTGGTTCCATCTTTGGAGGTCTGGGGAGCCATTTGTCGGCTGCGCCTGTGTGATCACGGTTGAGTCTTGGTGTTTGAGCAACAACATCCTTGCTTTTTCGTTTCCTTGGGATTCCCCTTTGAAGTGCATCCAGAATTTGCATCGGGAAGGTGTATCGGGGATGTGTATCGGGGAATGTGTATCGGGGATGTGTATCGGGGAAGGCTTGCCATTAACGGTTTCTTCATGCCAATTGATCACAACATTTATTCACGTCAAGATTAATTGTTTGCATTAGCGTTTTTATTCGTGTTGGGTCCATTCGTCCTTAATGATTCGTCATTGACTAGTATGCTTAGAAGTCAATTCATCATTTTAGGGACGTAGCAATCAATTGACAACATTAAACAAAGCAATTTTCAGGAGTTAATGTAGTTTGCAAAATAATGCCTCAAGTCTAGAGAGAATAGAAGGAAAATAGACGTTTCATTGCATGGGGGGAAATTCAGACTTTTTACAAACTCAAAAGATTTTGCCACAACCCTAATCATGGATCATCTTGACACATACTACACAAACTTGCCTTTCAAGGCTTAGGGAGAAGTAAAAAGAAAACATGTCCATAATGGACTTTTGAAAAGACCTTAGAACCTACCTATCTAGAACACTCCCAGTTTCTTCTTTCCCCCCTCTTTTCCTTGCAGTCTCAACTTTGGTTTCCGTGCTTCCGCTCGGGCTTACACCCCACTGATTTCCTCTTTTCGTGATGACTCTCTCATCAATGAGATCCTGAATTTAGTCCCTCAAGGCTGGGCAAGTTTCTGTGGAATGGCCCAAGGCTTGGTGGTACTTGCAGTGCCTTTTCGGGTCACTGCGTTGGGAGGGAGGTTCATTCCAAATCACATTGCGGCTAAGCAACTCAATTTTTCCAATCTCTAGCAACCGACTCAGCATCTGATCCCGGGGCATCCCTAGGTCATGGAACCAGCGGTAATAGGCTCATTTTCCTTGGGGAAGCACTCCTCCTACTACGGATGCGGGTTTGCCATGGTACATGGTGATAGCTTGGGCTTGCTCGCGGGGCCCTTGCCCGCCTTGGTTTGATTCATCGGGGATGTTCGTTGGTGGAGGTGACAGTCTTCGGGAGGATCTTTTGAGTTCTTCGATGGATTTTACAATCTCGTTGAGGCATTCTTGGGCATGGCTCGAGTTGTGTCTCTCCATTTCATCGGTTAGCTCTGCTCGGATGTGCATGAGATCGTACCGGTGATCACATCTCTTCTCGAGGTCCCCTCTTAGCTTCCTACCGCCCTTTTCCCATACCTCCTCAAACTTTTCGTGAAGGATATCTTTGACCTCTTCTCGGAGCCATTGGACCACACTGACCACCTCATCGCGGCTAGCTTCCAGTTCTTGAATCCGTTCTCCCATTGTACTGACCATTCTTTCCAAGAGCTTTACTCGTCCCTCCAATCGGGATTGGGCGTCCAATCTTATATCAAGTTCTGCCGTGACAGGTTTAGCTTCCATTGCCATCTATGATACAGAAAAAGGCGGGCAAACCATAAGGGTACTTTGATGAGATTCTCGAAAAAAAACCATGCTTTTGAGTAAGAAAGAAAGCTTTGACACAAGGAGACTTGACTCGGGGGAAAGACCGATTGGACTCGAAGGGTATGAATTTTGGGGGAAAGACCCGAGCCATGGATTTTAGGAAATTTTCCAATTTCATTTCTCTTTTTTTTTAAAAAAAAAAACATTTTAATTGAGGGATCTTTCACATGAGCAAACGTTAGGGCACAATTCAAAAGCACGCTTTCATTTACTGAGTTCCCTTAAAACGCATTTTATCCCTAATTGGTTGGAAAAAGATTTCTCTTTTTTTTTCGCGACTAATCTAAATCCTGGATCAGTGGAGGCCATCACTACGTCTATAAGCCCCTCGTTTTTCACCTGTATTGCACACTCCCAAGGACGGAAAATCCCGGGCGAGGGTCCTATAGGGAACGTGGCTTCCACCGACCAAAAGAACCAAACCTAGGGTCTAGTGCATCGCAAAATGCCAAAGATTGGGCCATTCTTATCATAATTAAGCCCCGGTTAAGGTTAAGATTGACTTAACACCTTAACAAAATTCCGGCATGACCTCATTTTAACGAGGGATCTCGGGACTTAGCCTTGGGCTTAAAGATGATTAGGACGGGTCAAGCATTAGAGCTTAATGACGCGGTGTCAATGTAGATACCCCGGGGAACCACGGCTTGGCTAGAGCGCGTGAATTACCTAGGATGTCTACTTGATTTTAAGAGTCGCCACCCACGTTTTAGAGGAACGCGAGAAAACCTAAGAAAATAGACTTTTTTATTGATTACGAAACCAAAGATTCTTATGGGGTTCGGGGGTTAGGTGACGGAGTGGGAAGTACTTAAACACCCACTCCGCCCCGCTTACGCGGGTCTTGCTACTTTTGGTGTTCTTATATTTACATGTCCTTCAATTGATAAAATATGCTAACAACTACAAAGTAAAGATAAGGGGAGAATGAAAGCTAAATGATTTTATTGATTGAGTGTCTAATGGTTACATGTTGAATATTTGCTAAACCATTACATTAAGAGATGAAGCAGAATTAAATTAATGTTGGAATGTTGGGATGTGTAGATACCCCGGGAAACCACAACTTGGCTAGAGCGGTGAATTATCCTAGGATGTCTAACTTGTTTTAGATTGTTTAGAGTCGCCACCTATGTTTTGAGGAACATAAGAAAAACCTATTGATAATAGCCTAAGTTTGATTACGAAAACAGAGATTCTTTGTTTTGAGGTTCGGGGGTTAGATTACGAGATGAGAAGTACCGAAACACCCATCTCGCCCAACTAAAGTTGGTCTTGCTTGATCAAAATCTACATGAATGATAAACGTTCTTCTTCTTCTTCTTTAAATCATAAAAAGGGGTTTAAAATGGAGTTTGGAATATAGGAGATAACTCTTTAACCGACCTCAATGAGATGAGGTGATCATTAAAGTCATGTCCCAGAATGATTTGGGTGATTGCACTTTGATAATACAAAAGAAAGAGAAAAGAGATGAAGTTGAGAAGGGGAAAGAGATGACTTTACATAGACTTCAAGAAACTCCAAACACTTCTTGTTGAATTACTTGGAGAAATCCTTTGGAAAATGCTTTGAAAGTAGGAAATTTGGTTTCTTATTGAAATATGAGATTGAGAGCCAAGGGTCCTTGAAAATGGAGGTAGAGGGGGGTTTTTATAGGTGAAAGATGGATGTTTTTGGTGCCAAAACTCAGTCACCAAGAAATCCTTCCCGGGCAAAATCCTGTAAATTGAGCAAGGGAGAGAATCCTGGCCAGAAATCTGTAACTGACGCCCAGAGGCGCGCGCTTCCTGCTTTGGGGGCGGGAGGCGCGCGCGTCTGGCTCCTCCTGTCGGAGGCGCGCGACTCAGAGAAGGCAATTTTGACAGAATGGACTAGAAAGTCAGCACTATTATTCAGTTTAGTCCCTGGACTTAACGAAGTCAGTCAAGAACTTAACGGAAGTGACAGAAACTAACGAGAAACAGGATGTAACCTTGACCAAACTTCAATAATGAAGTCGCCTTTTGGTTGTATCCCTTTTTATGGAGATTGCATACTTAGTAGGACGCAAATAAAATAAGAGAATAGAAAAGTGGTACCTTTAGAAAAGGAACTTTGATCTTGACTTGAAAAGAGTTTTGTTGTGGAGAAATTGTTGTAAAACAATTTGTGTAGAGTCTTGTCACGAAAAACTCTTGTAGGGAGAATTTGTGTATAGAATTGTGTATAGTGTGTGTGTAAGAAAAGTTTAAGAGAGATGAAAAGAGATCAAAAAGAGATGAAAAAGAGGCCCCCTTCCAATGGTGGATTGGAGGGGTTTTTATAGTTGAAAGGGGATGTTTTTGGTGCCAAGACGGAGTCACAAAGATCAGTTTCCCGGGCAAAATCATATAAAATGAGCAAGGGAGAGATTCTTGGATAGAAATTAGTAACTGACACACCCAGACGCGCGCGCATGCCGTATAGTTGGCGGGAGGCGCACGCTTCTGGCCCCAAAGGGCGGAGGCGCGCAACTTTGAAATGGCGATTTTGACAGAATGGACTAGAAAGTTAACTTTGTTTTGCAGTTTAGTCCAAAACTGACGGAAACAGTTAGGAACTTAATCGAACTAACAGAAATTAATAAAAACAAGTAAAGTAAAAATACTATGTACGCAATCGGGGTAAGAGGTCCAAGGCGGGGTGTCTACAGAGCCCCTCGGCGACGTGGATTGCAAAGCAAAACGCGTCGACGAAAGAAAGACAACCGCCGAGGACATCGACAAGAGAAAACAAAGACTCGATAAAGCAGGAATTTGAAATTACAAAGGATAGGAGTGCGCTCCCTGTATGAGCGGCTTAATTGATATAGAAAGGATATTGCGGGATCCGTTTGCTGAAGCGGGATCCGTTTGCTGAAGCGGGATCCGTTTGCTGATGCGGGATCCGTTTGCTGATGCGGGATCCGTTTGCTGAAGCGGGATCCGTTTGCTGAAGCGGGATCCGGATCCGTTTGCTGAAGCGGGATCCGTTTGCTGAAGCGGGATCCGTTTGCTGATGCGGGATCCGTTTGCTGAATGCGGGATCCGTTTGCTGAAGGCGGGATCCGTTTGCTGAAGGCGGGATCCGTTTGCTGATGCGGGATCCGTTTGCTGAATGCGGGATCCGTTTGCTGATGCGGGATCCATTTGCTAATGCGGGATCCGTTTGCTGATGCGAGATCCGTTTGCGAAAGCGGGATCCGTTTGCTGAAGCGGGATCCGTTTGGTAATTGCGGGATCACCGTGGACCAAATTGATGTCTAGAGCTGCAGTTGCTGTTGACTTTATCGTGGGAAAGCGGGTATGGTTGACTATGGGCCATTTTCTGCTGGGGATGAAGTGCCTTGAGTAGCGGATGCTATTGACTTCGTGGTGGTACCTGTTATGTGTGTGCTTGACAGGTATATGTGTTTGTGCATGAAGTGTGAAATGAAGAGAGAAATTGTGCTCGTGGTGCAATGTGATTTGAAAGCAGTTTTGCATGAGAGAGAGTTTTTGTAAGAATGGAGAAGTGATTTTGTGTGCGGTGTGATTTGAGGAAAGCCTCGGATGTATTCATACCTTCACTTACCATTGCCGCTTGATTGGAGATGGATTGCTGAAGGATGTTGATGCTTTTGATGAAGAATGTCCATGCTTTGGATGGAGAATGATGATGTTGGTGATGATGAATTGTTCTTGCCTTTGATGACATTTTGATGGAGTGTCGGTGTGATGGTATTCTGGATGATGGGTTGGTCGTGCCAAAAGACTGCCTATGTATCCCTTTAAGAGAATCAGACCAGCGTAGTTCAAGGATGATGGAGAGTGCTGGGGGAGAAGCTAGGAGCAAAGAAAAGTAAAGCACATACTTTTGCACATAGAAGGAGAAAAAGAAAAAGAAAAATCTTTTTTTTTTTTTAGATTAGAAGGGAAAGAATATGCACACATGTGAGAAAAAGATATATTTTTTTTAGTTCGTGGGTGAACCATTTTAACCATTGTGCGTTTGTAAAGCCAACCCAAGATCAAGTCGTGTTCAATTGTGTCCGGATTGCCTTGTTGAATTCTGTCGTCGTTGCCGTGGTGTCCAACGAAATTGATGTCTAGCCCCAAGATATTTGTCGATTATGGGGCTCCAAAAGGCATTTGATGCCGAGATAAGGGGTTGCTAATTATAAAGCCCCTCGAATGCTGAACTTTGGGTGGCTTATGAAGCCCCAAGATGAATCAACTCTTAGGCCATTCAAATAAACTATCTTTTGTTGTTGACGTGGGCAAGTGCCAAGAGAAGATCATTGATACCAAGCTTTCAGAGATTGCCAAGCCCCAAATGTCATAGGCTTATCAAGTTTGTAGATGGCGGGATGTGGAGACCTTTCGGTGTGACGCCTCAAATTTTCTTGGAATCGGCTTAGCATTGTGTTGGGAGCGGATGGCGCTATTGGGAAGAACTCTTGAAGGCGATCTCCTTCTTTCTCTTGCTTGGAGATGGATGGCCCTTTTTGTGGTTGATACCCAAATGGCGGAAGGTCCATGTTGAAAATGTAGTACGGTCTTCTGGAGACGTCTCGTGGGAGATGGTGATGTTGTTGCAGATGATAAGGTTTTGGTGTGATAAAGTCTCGAACGGTATGTTTGCTTGAGTCTTCTTGAGTTGAACCAACGGTGGATCTTCGGATGCAGCCTGTGCTTTTGATCTTGGAGAAGGGGGTGCTGTATTGCAGAAACATTGGGATTGGCTGTAACTCTGCCTATAGAGTTAAAATATTGGCATTGCCCGCTATAACTCAGCCGGGTGAGTCTAGCATATTGAATCCTTTTCCTTTTCTCTAAGACTTCCTTCATAATCTCGCTGTGAGTTCTAACAAGAATCATCAAATTCATTCATATCATCGGAGCCTTCATTTAAAACCAAGAGGCCTTTTGACTGGAAGTGTTGAGGGACCATTGAAGTTTGATCCATAAGACTACTCCCAAATTGCATTGCTCGGGTACCTCTGCCCAAAAGCTTGTTAATTACGAAGCCCCAATATTGCCCTTTGCTTGGATTGTTGTAATACCGTAGCCCAAAAGATTGTAGATTGCGAAGCCCCTTGAGACCTTTCGGTATAGAGCTTCAAATGTTGCTGGGGACATTGAAGTGAATTGCTTCTTGCCGAGGGAGCCTTTAAGACTTGACCGTAGCCCCTAGAGTGTCATCATTGATTGCGAGAAAGGTCCATCCTTGATTGGGGGAACGAGTATGGGCACACATGACAAGAGGGCTTTTTGACATCCCTTTTGAGAGACTTTGAGGATAGTCTCACACATCTTTCTTGAGCATAGCCCCTAGGGCTTATTGATTGTCAAATGAAGCAAAAGAAGCCCTTGTTCTTGAGTCACATAGCCCCTAGGGCATCACCATTTGTTGAGCAAAGCAATAGTGACTCATCCTCGTGCGAGGGAACAAACGTGAGAGGACATGGCAAGAGCTACTCCATTTTTCGGGAGCCTTTCGGCGTACTTTAGAAGCACATACTTGCAGAAACTTTGAAAACTGAGACACATGTTGTTGCTATTTGCTGCCCAAGCCAATTGACTAGCTAGGGATTATTTGTGCAACCTCGTGCCCTTTTATGATGGGCTCGTTCTCAGATGGGTCTTGGTTACCACGGGCCTTCTTTTCATGAACCCAAAAATGTACACTGCTGGAGAATGATGCCGATAACCCAAGACAACCTTTGATGGTGCCATATCTTGTCGAGCCTTTTGCAATCCCAAAGTTGGCTCGATGGGGAATTGACTTGCTGAGGAGACCCAATGTAGAAATTGTGCAGTTGTTTTCCTTAGAGGCCGGAGATCTCCATTTCTCTTTCTCTTCTCTCTCTCACTCTCTCATTTTTTTTTATGACGCACCCTATTTTTTGCCTAGACCGCCCTTTCGGGTTTTCAATCTAGCGGGCATCTCTTTTGCGTCTTCTTTTTGTTTTGACTCGATTAATGAGGAAGTGTGCATTGACTCTGGCTGAGGAGATAAGACATGTGATTTTGCGGTGAAGACCTCTTGTCACTAAAGATGAGTGACATTAACTTGACTAGGGAAGTGTCCATAGTATTGACTTCATGTATATTTTTTGAATGACTCACGAAGGCAAATAAGTCATTAAGAGAGAAGAGAAAGAAAGCCCCAGTTTGATTGCAAAAAACTGGGAGTATCGCAAAAAGAAGAGAAACCCCTAGACTCGACAAGGAACGGAAAGTGATTCCAAATCTAGGAAAGTTGTTCAATCTTGAGGTGATTAATTCATTGGGAAATGAATCGTACAAAGATGTCTTGACAAGTTTGAGATGAAGGCCAATCAACATAACGCACTAGGGCTAAACATATCTTGTTTCTTGTATGAGACCGGACCCGAAGGTTGCCTACGTTCCTCCAGTGTAGAGGCTTAGGTCACCGTAGTTCTTGTTGATGCTCCATTCGCCGTGATGAATTGTTGCTTCGTCGTGATTGTTGTCGATGTTGCTTCGTCCTTCGTTTGGTGGAATGATATTGATCTTGTATTTCTTTGATTGAGGGGGATTTTTTTTTCTTTTTTTTGCGCTCTAACTTTTGCCTAGGTTGATTTGAGGATTTCAACCTAGCGAGCCTTTTTTTTTTTTTTTTGAATCCCCCTTTGAAACATTGCTTGATTTTTCTCCATGGTTGTTGCTTCACCTTTCTTTGGCTTGATTTCGCCGTTGATGTTTTGATGTCTTCGATGTTGATGCCGTCGTTGATGTTTAGCCCCTAGGCGTTAAAGCGATGGACTTCGTTCTAAAACTTGTTTAGACATCTTTTCATCATTTTGCCAAGAATTAAATTGAACAACTTAGAATAGTGTATGAGGACAAGAATGACTTTTATTTAATGATTGACTCAAAATTTAACATTGGACGAGAGAAAACATTAATGCACACTAAAGAGGACTTTGACTCTTTTTTTTATTCCTATTACTAGGTAGAGAAAGAGAAACGGAGATTGTTGCTGTAGTCCCCACTGTCGTTGTAGCCTTCCTTGCGGCATGATCTCTTGTTGAGACCCTATTTCAAATCTGAGCCCCTTCCTTGATGAGTTCTTGCATGTTCTCACTCTCTAACTGTTGTTCTTTAACCACGGTAAACTCACCATTGTCAATCGAATCTTGGATGATGTCGCGGAGGGAGAAGCAATCCTCGGTGAGATGACCGCTGCATTGGTGATAGTCACACCACTTATGGTGGGCATGGTTGCGATGTAACGGTTGTGGTTGCTTGTACCCTTGGAGAGGAGAAACTTGTCCCTTAGTTTTGAGAGCTTCGTAGGCTTCGGTGATGGTCATGCCATTGAGAGGGGTATAGACACGGTCGTTGGTGGCACCTTTGTGACTTTTGAGGGGTGAGCCACTTGAGCGTGCTTTACCGCAGACCTTTCCCTTGCTGTCGGTGAGCTCTTGCAAACGAGCCTTAAGTTCGGACACTTCTTCCTCATGAATTCTCCTCTCGAGATCAAGACGGTCTTGCCACAAATCATCCTTGCGGCGGGCATCCTCGACAAGTCTATCCATTTGTTCCCCCATGGCTCTTATCATGTTGAAGAGCCTTTCATTGGACACGGAGATGTTCTCACCCTTGTTGTTGTTGCTGTTGGAAGCCATTGGACCTATTGAGAGAACACGGTCGATCTTAGGTTGGCCCCATAAACATATTTTAAGTAAAATAATTAACCCACAAACAAAGGAAAAAGACTCAACCACATAAGAAAAATGACTCTTTTTTTTTATTATTTACAAAAGTCGGAAGGACGTGGTCCTTTTTGGGATTTCTAGAAAAATAGTGTAATCGTCACACTAGTATATAGACCTTCTCGCGGTTCCATATACTCATCGGATTCCACCACGCTTGTGAATCCTAGATGTGTTGGGATTAAACTAAATTAATGTAGTAAAGCATACATGCGGGGACGGATTTTTTATTTGCGTCCATTATGACCACTTGGGGAGGGATTTTTATTTCGTCCATAACAACGAGTGGCATGTATGATTTGAATACATTAGTTTAGGGAAATCTCGGCACATGGAAACCGACTTGAGTCACGGAGTGTTAGACCCTAACTAGAGTTGTGTGGTTGGTGCTCGGCTAAAGAGAGGTTTAAAGGTCACCCCCGGCATGTAGTCATGAACTACGCCACGGGCTGAGGTTTACCGCTTCGAAAGAGTCAAGGTCGAGTGGAGCTTGAAACTTCCTAGGACGGGCCTCGACGGGTTTGGGGTTGGACTTGTGCGACTCGATAGTGAGCAGTTGATAAGAATTGTGCGCATAGTGTGAGGTCTAACAAGTGACAAAATATTTTTTTTTTCAAAGGAAATAAAAAAAATAAATAAGCACGTAATTTACAACTTTCGAATCACCTGTGTGACCGATGAAAATAAAACAGAGAATTAAAAGATGGTTTTGTGCAGGCCCGGTGCCCACACACTGTCAAAACTGCTCTGTTCTGTGCACTGTTCTGTTCTGGAAAGTTGCCCAGACGCACGTGCTTTATGATGTGAGGATGGGACGCGCGCGCCTTAGGCACTAGAGGGCAGAGGTGCCCGCTTCTGGGCAGTACCTGTCAGAATGTCCGAAGAAACCGCGGACTCAGGGGATTGCCCTGGTCCCAAATTATGTAACTTTCCCCTACATAAACTTGTTAGCATAGAAATATGAAATTTGAAGGACAGGATGGAAGGTGGGCGATTCTGGTAATAAGGGTCGGACGCGCGCGCTTTAGGCCAAGAAGGCCTGAGGCGCGCGCTTCCTACCCCTTTTTACCAGAATGCCCAGAAAACAGATATAAGAACACCAAAAGAAGAAAATGCAAGTTTAACCCTCTAAGTCCCCAGCGGAGTCGCCACTGTAGATACCCCGGGGAACCACGGCTTGGCTAGAGCGCGTGAATTACCTAGGATGTCTACATGATTTTAAGAGTCGCCACCCACGTTTTAGAGGAGCGCGAGAAAACCTAAGAAAATATCCTTTTTATTGATTACGAAACCAAAGATTCTTTAGGGGTTCGGGGGTTAGGTGACGGAGTGGGAAGTACTTAAACACCCACTCCGCCCCGTTTACGCGGGTCTTGCTACTTTTGGTGTCTTAAATTTACATGTCCTTCAATTGATAAAATATGCTAACAACTACAAAGTAAAGATAAGGGGAGAATGAAAGCTAAATGATTTTATTGATTGAGTATCTAATGGTTACATGTTGAATATTTGCTAAACCATTACATTAAGAGATGAAGTGGAATTAAATTAATGTTGGAATGTTGGGATGTAACCTTGACCAAACTTCAATAATGAAGTGGCCTTTTGGTTGTATCCCTTTTTATGGAGATTGCATACTTAGTAGGACGCAAATAAAATAAGAGAATAGAAAAGTGGTACCTTTAGAAAAGGAACTTTGATCTTGGACTTGAAAAGAGTTTTGTTGTGGAGAAATTGTTATAAAACAATTTGTATAGAGTCTTGTCACAAAGAACTTTTGTAGGGAGAATTTGTGTATAGAATTGTGTATAGTGTGTGTGTGAGAAAAGTTTAAGAGAGATGAAAAGAGATCAAAAAGAGGCCCCCTTCCAATGGTGGATTGGAGGGGTTTTTATACTTGAAAGGGGATGTTTTTGGTGTCAAGACGGAGTCACAGAGATCAGTTTCCCGGGCAAAATCTATATATATATATATATATATTAAAGTTGGTGAAGAGAGATGTGGTGCTGCCACGTGGACAAATCATGGAAGAATCTTGCATTTCGTGATGCCACATCATCACTATCCTAAAAGTGTGTGACTTTTGATATTCTCATTATTAGCTAATACTATTAGCTCATAATAATAGTTATGATATGAGTTAACTATTACTATTAATAGTAATAGTTAACTATAATAATTACTATACAAGTTAACTATTACTATTAATAGTATTACTTAACTATAATAGTTAATATACAAGTTAACTATTACTATTAATAGTATTAGTTAACTATAATAGTTACTATACAAGTTAACTATTACTATTAATAGTATTACTTAACTATAATAGTTACTATACAAGTTAACTATTACTATTAATAGTAAGTTAACTATTACTATTAATAGTATTAGTTAACTATAATAGTTACTATACAAGTTAACTATAACTATTAATAGTATTACTTAACTATTATAGTTAATATGTATGTTAATATATTACTATTAATAGTATAAGTTAAGTATTACTATTAATAGTAATAGTTAACAATAGTAGTTACTATACAAGTTAAATATTACTATTAATAGTATTAGTTAACTATAATAGTTAATATATTAGTTAACTATTACTATTAATAGTATTAGTTAACTATAATAGTTACTATATAAGTTAATTGTTACTATTAATAGTATTAGTTAACTATAATAGTTACTTTATTAGTTAGTTTTTACTATTAATAGTATTAGTTAACTATAAATAGGATATATACATTAACTATTACTATTATTAGTATTAGTTAATTATAATAGTTATTATTTAAGTTAAATTATTAATTAATCATAATAGTTAATATATCTATTAACTATTACTATTAATAGTATTAGTTTATTATAATAATTATAATAATTATTATATAAATTAATCATTGCTATTACTATCAATAATATTATTTAATTATAATAATAGTAATTATATAGATTAATTATTATTATTAATATTTTTAGTTAAAATAATAATTACTATATTAGTTTACTATAGTTAAAATATTATTTTTAAGATATAGTATTGGTTTCCCGTGCAGAGCACGGGTTACCCGCTAGTCATATAAAATGAGCAAGGGAGAGCTTATTGGACAGAAATCAGTAACTGACACACCCAGACGCGCGCGCATCCCGTATAGTTGGCGGGAGGCGCGCGCTTCTGGCCCCAAAGGGCGGAGGCGCGCGACTTTGAATTGGCGATTTTGACATAATGGACTAGAAAGTTAACTCTATTGTGCAGTTTAGTCCAAAACTGACGGAATCAGTTAGGAACTTAACCGAACTAACAGAAATTAACATAAACAAGTAAAGTAAAAATACTATGTACGCAATCGGGGTGAGAGGTCCAAGGCGGGGTGTCTAGAGTCAACCTATCCTTAATACATGACTTTGGTTAATTATGGTTGGAATTAACGCATAAGTCAAGGACCAGGTCAAAGATGACCTTGGTCACACTCGCTTTCACGAGGAGTCGTGACTCGGGCGTTAACTTGGCCATAATTGGCGTTTGGACACGTACTAAGGACGTGATGACGTGAGCTAGACCAAAAACCAACCAAGGTCACGGTATTTGTGTGTCACGGACATGTGTGGTTGACTCGGCTCGGAAGGGGAGGTGAAATGTACCCGTGCGCGCGAGAAGGGCACAAGAGCACCAATCAAGCTTCATCGTGGCATCCATCCCGGGTTTAAAGGGTTTTTGGAACGTGCACAAGGTCAAGTGCGCATTGTGTGAAGCCTTCTATGTTCCCTTTTGAGTCAAAATAGAAATTTTCGGTCCGTTTTAACACCATGAGCATTGCATGAGCAATTATATGAACAATTATGATGAACGAGCAATTTGCACAAGCAAGTAAACAAGCATATTAACAAGCAAGAACCAAAATTTGTACATAAAAAGATTGTGCACAACCAAAGGTATTGAAACCGAAATCTTTACAACAAGGAAAAACCTTTTGAAAATCATTTATGAAACAAGGTTGTGCACAACCAAAGACTTTGACGATCAAAACTTTATGAAAAGGGATCATGCACAATAAAGCTTTGAAAACCCAATTTTATGTCCAAAAAAAGTTGTGCATGACCAAGACTTTAAAAATCCAATTTTGGCTAAGGAAAATAGGGTAAAAGGGCACAAGTAGAGGCTGTAAATTGGAACCTGGACCAGAAGAAGCAAGGGGACCATCAGAATGTTTCTGCCCTACACAAAATTGTTAATTTGAAACATTCTGTGGCCCAGACAAACTAGCCGTACGGCTAGAGCGGGAGATCCATTATCTTTTTGCAAACTTTCAGCTTTTGATCATCAAGCCCCAGTTTATTTGAATTTCCAGAACAGTCTTACTCACAGAACTCAAAACAGAAACATAAAACACACACAAAATAAGCACAAAGTCAACAAACGGGGACGGGAGTTTGACCCACACAAAAGCATTCCCAATGATTCTAAAAAGAAGTTTAGAAACACTTTATTTCCCAGCGGAGTCGCCACTGTAAGGATCCTCCCCCCTCGGAACCGGCGAACACGGGCTCGCCCAAAGGAAGAAAAGCCAAACACGTGAACTAAACAAAATTTAACGGAGTCGCCACATTTGTTAACTTTTAACCCAACAAATGAAAATGGTTAGAGATTTAAGAGTTCGGAGGTCAGGTTACGACTTGGGAAGAGTTTTACGTCACCCAAGTCGCCTCGGACAAAGCCGAATCTCCCTTATGTTTGTTAATGAAAAATGCATGTGTGTGTGTGTGCGTTTTTAACGGAAAACTGTAGTTTTAACTGGTTATTGATTTAAACATAGGAAAAAGGGTTTATTTGCATAAACATTGACAAAAAAAGACAGAAACGAAAAAAAATCCCTCTGACCCAACTTAGCCGTACGGCTAGGAGGGGTCTTCCAGGGGATTTTACAGTTTGTCCAGAAATTGTCCAGTTTCAGGCAGAAACAGAGTATTCTGCTGAAATTGGACTGATCTGTTTACTTTCAGTTTGAATGTTAACCAACAAACTTTGATTAAAATCATTCCTATGCACATTAATCACCAAATGACCCTCAAATACGTGGATTTGAGTGTGATTAAGACAATCATTGGAGAAAATTGAAAAAGGTGATGAAAATGGCCTTTGAGCCAAGATAACCATTTTGATGAGTAAAGATGTAAACTTTATCATAAAAAATGGTATCTTTTACAAGATTAAACCTTTAGGGACAAAAAAATGACATAAAGATTGAATCTTTATGACCCAAATGTGGGATTTAAGGCTAAATCAAGGTTGGGATGATAAAGATTGAGACTTTATCACCCAACATGATCATTATGGCCAAACATGAACATTATTAGTATAAGATACATGCTTTCACCATAAAAATGGATCATCAATCTATTTAAAAACAATAAACTAACAAATCATGATCTCCCTTAGGTTTTAACCCTTGATCACGTACAAGAATGTGAGGGCACCTTGGATCATCCCATGATTTGGTTCCAAGATATGAGTAACAAGAATAAAAGGTGCTTGAAGGACAAGACTTGCAATGTATGTAAATGCTTGACAAGGACAAGGCTTTTAAATGCAAACAAGCAAGTAATATGAACAAGAACAAAGAGTTTTGAGATGGAGATAAGATGGGGAGAAGGAGGCTTCACCTATGATGGTTATGGCCTATCTTCCTCTCTTTTTCACTCAAAGATTTAATGGTGTTTGTTTCAGATTGAAATCCTGCAGAGTTTCCCTCTGAATTTGTATTTTCTCCCCCCTAAAATGATCAGCAAGGGTCTCAGTTTATAGGGACTAAGGGTGCGTAAACCAGCCATACGGCTAGGCCCCTCCCACGTCCAAACCATCCGTACGGCTCCGCCTGGCGAGCTTCTGGATTTTTCCAATTTTAATCCCAGAGCAGTCCTGGGATTTTAGGTTTATCCTAGTGAGGTCCTAGTTCATCAGTTTATCCCTGGATGATCCTAAGATTACCTCTAAGGTTGATTGCTTTCAGATTGGGGTACTTACAGTCGTACAAGAAATCTAAACAAACTGTCCAAAATCGGAGGGAGTAGCCGTAAGGCTCCTATGGAGCCGTACGCCACTCTCACGGCCATACGGTGGCCAGTTTATTTTTCCCAGTATTTTAGCCTTTTCCAATCCGTTCTATTATGTGTGACCCAATATGATTATACTAAGTTGGAAACGAGTCCGAACCATTCAGAACCCGTAAGTCATAAGCGGACTCTAGCAATCACTTATGACTACCCAATTAGTACAACTTTGAAAGTCCAAAGTGTTGGGTTTCCTAGTAACATGCGCAGCGGAAAAAAGCATTTAAAATTTTATGAAACCCAAAGCCCATAGATCCATTCATATGATTAAGTCAAGTACATCTACGATGAATACAAGAATACTAAGCCTTGATGCGTTTGTTTAGTTTTCTTGATCTTGAATCTTGGTTCTTCGCGCTTCTCCGAATCACGAATGCAGGAACATGAACAGAAAGATGATAAAGCAATCACCCTCTATGGATATCCACACAAGAACGAATATTAAGAACTCTTTCTTAATCTTGACTGCTAGATCAAAAGGGGCTATATGAATTTATGAATTATTAATCTTGATTCTCAATCTTGATCAATGAAATTGTTTCTCCAAACAAGTAGATTAATTCATGAAAATGGCTGGTGAAAACAGATTTATATAGGTCTAAGTCCTTAACCCTTAAGGACTTAGGAAATCTAAATCCCGTCACTTAATTGTGCTGCAAGCCTGCCTTCCAGCCGACCATTATTGGCAAGGTCGTGCTTTGTATTAGGCACGGTCGTGCTTTATACTTGGCACGGTCGTGCCACTTATGCCGCCGGACACTTGCCCTTGGTCGATTTATGGCACGGTCGTGCCTTATAAAGCGAACGGTCGTGCCAGACCAAAATTTCGCCATTTTTCCCTTTTAACAATTCGTTCTCTTGTGTGTGACCCCATTGGATTATATCAAGTTGGCAATGAGTCAAAACACACTTTCTCTCATAAATCATGAGTGGACCCTAGCAGGCCATCATGATTACCCAAATGATATAACTTGTCAAAGTTCGTTAATACATTATAGAACATATCATAATCCTTTTGTCCACGATGTCATTGAATGTAAACCATGGTCAATGGTCAACCTACAATGTTCAATACTTTCTCGATTCCGAATATATTGATAATACAAACCACTTTTGAGCACGGCCATGAATTTCATCAATACTATTCATCGAGTAGCCAAAGTTTGACATCTCTCTTGATGAGGAACAAATTCCATCTTGACTTATTACTCTTCCCAACATGAATCCGATTATGCCAATCACATTCTTTATAGCTACCCGTTTAAGGGTAACGTTTGAATATGTCAAACGTAATGTTTATTATGTGGAAGACTGTAATAATCTCAGGTCTAGGGATTAAATGATATAACTATATGAGACTTAATTATGACATTGTGACCATGACATAAATCTCATACGGTTCAGTCCAGTATCTGTTCTCCAACAAATACCCATAAGTTTAATTGTATCTCATACACCATAATCATCATATGATTATCTATCAAACTTATACTTAATAATTAATCATAATTATCAGAGATGAGATTATTATAATAAACATACAAAGGATATAATAATCAAACATTCAATATTTTTATTAAAACATAATCAAGAGATAACATTAATCGTTCACATAATGTTGCTAGAGCATACAACACCAACAATCTCCCACTTGCACTAGGCCTAATTAATGTATCGAATACCCATAGACCTAACATGACCATCATGCTTTACTTGCGGATGACCCTTTGTTAATGGGTCGGCAATGTTAACATCAGTCAGTACTCTGCATATATTCACGTCTCCTCTATCAGCGATCTCTCGAATGATATGAAAATGCCTAAGTATGTGTTTGGATTTCTGATGTGATCTAGGTTCCTTTTCTTGAGAAATAGCACCATTATTATCACAATAAAGGTCTATTAGATTAGCAATGCTAGGAACCACCTCTAGTTCACCAATAAAATTCTTGATCCAAATAGCCTCTTTTGCAGCATCGGATGCAGCAATATACTCAGCTTCAGTTGTAGAATCTGTTACGGTACTTTGCTTAGAACTCTTCCAGCTAACAGCACCTCCATTAATTACAAATACAAATCCAGATTACGATCTTGAATCATCCTTGTCGGTTTGGAATCTTGCATATGTGTAACCACTTACAAAAATATCATCTTCCATACCTCCATACACTAAGAACGAATCTTTAGTCCTTCGCAAGTACTTAAGAATCATCTTGACTACAATCCAGTGACTTTCACAAGGATCTGATTGGTATCTGCTCGTCATGCATAAAGTATACGAGACATCGGGTCTAGTACATATCATGGCATACATGATGGATCCAATAGCAGAAGCATATGTAATTCCAATCATTTTGTCACGCTCATCAGTTGTCTTAGGACACTGATTCTTGCTTAGAGTTATGCCATGACCTACTAGCAAATTTCCTCTCTTAGATTTTTCCATGCGGAATCTCTTAAGTACTTTGTCAATATATGTATCTTGACTTAAACCAATCAATTTCTTAGATATATCACGATAGATCCTTATGCCAAGGATATAAGCGGCTTCTCCCATATCTTTCATTAAGAAACACTTTCCTAACCAAGTCTTTACAGACTGCAGTGCAGGAATGTCGTTTCCAATGAGCAATATGTCATCAACATATAGTACTAGAAATAATACTACGCTCCCACTAATCTTCTTGTATACATAAGGTTCATCGTCGTTCTTGATGAAGCCAAACTCTTTGACTGATTCATCAAATCGAAGATTCCAACTCCTAGAGGCTTGCTTTAATCCATAAATGGATCTCTGCAACTTGCATACTTTGTTAGAATTTTTTGGATTTACAAAACCTTCAGGTTGTGTCATATAAACATCCTCAAGTAAGTTCCCGTTAAGGAACATTGTTTTGACATCCATTTGCCATATCTCATAGTCAAAATATGCAGCTATGGCAAGTAAAATTCTTATAGACTTGATCATTGCTACGGGCGAAAAGGTTTCATCATAGTCTATACCATGAATCTGCCTATAGCCTTTCGCTACAAGTCTAGCTTTATAAGTAAGCACCTTTCCATCCATGTCAGTTTTCGTTTTGAAAACCCACTTGCATCCTATGGTTTTTACACCTTCGGGTGCTTCAATCAAGTTCCAAACTTGATTATCATACATGGACTTAATTTCAGATTCCATGGCTCCAAGCCATTTATCTGAATCAGGAGCGGACATCGCTTCTTGATAGGAAGTAGGTTCGTCATCAACTATGACTTCCACTTCATTGCTATCCGTCATGAGAAATCCATATCTCTCAGGTTCGGATCGCACCTTACCAGTTCTGCGAGGAACTTGAGTATTCTGAATAGGTTCCAAAACTCCTTGTAAAACTTGTTCAGATCCAACAGTTTATTCCATATTATTTTCGGGTTCTCGAACCTCTTCGAGATAAATTTTACTCCCACTAATTCCTTTGGAGAGAAACTCTTTCTCTAGAAAGGTACCATAACGGGCAACAAACATTTTGTTTTCTGTGCGGTTGTAAAAGTAATAATGTAACGACCCAAAAAACTCGTCCCTATTTATTTTATATTTTTGGGGATTTTAATTTGACATTATGTGTGCATTTTATGTGTTGCGTCATATTTTATGACTTGCACATCTGATTAAATGTGATATTTACTTAGTTAGTAGTAATAATGGTTAAAGGAGTTAAATTATTAAGTTGAAACTTTAGGGTCCTTTGTGATATTATAACTATACGGGTTTATTTGTTCAAATTGAAACTTGGGTGACCAAAGTTGAAAAAGTAGGTAAAAAGATCTTTATAACTTATGCTTCTTCTCCCTCTTTCTCTGTGTTTACAAACAGAGCATTTCTTACGTTTCTTCCTAGGTTAAGAAGAAAAAGGTAAGTTCAACCTATTTCGATTTATATCTTTTTATTTACTATTCCGTTTTATAATCTAATTATATAAAAATGATCAGGGCGTTGAATAGGTCATTTCTACCCGATCAAAACATATTTCCTCGGTACTTTTTCCAGAAATAGGTAAGTTACTAAATTTTGGGACGGTGAAACGAAAGGAGTAAAAAGTGTGCAGTTTTTGGCCTGGCAGGGCTTATGGGCGGTCGCCCAATATGGGGCTGGGTGGGCGCCCAAAACTACTGAAAGGTGAATTTTTAAAACAGGGCTCTTGGGCGGTCGCCCAAGATGAGGGCGGGCGGGCGCCCACTTTTGTTGAAGAAAATAAATGGTTTCATTGACTTGGTTTAGGACCCAATCTTGGGCTAGGTTTTGTGTCCTAGTCTAGGGTGCCTAGATAAGTGTTTTGGGAAGCTAAAATGGTAGATGATGATTTGGTTTCATATGTGTACAAGGTTGTGTTTATGACTTAAATGTCAATGTTAATGTGAACACTTTATGAGTGATTCTTTTGTGTGCTTCTGGTGAGGTGTTTGACTTGGTTCCCTACTTTGGAATCATTGCCCCGGTTGTTGTTTAAGCAAGTATTTATTATAGTGCTTTGTTTGAAAGTCCAGCTGGTTTTGTGTTATCGAGTGGAGGTGGAAAGTATTATAGTGACACACAGCCAAGTTCACTATAAGGCTTTTCCACTGGTCCTTTTTCCCCAGTCCAGATTGGCCTTGGATAGGATGAGTTAGCTCCCTCGAGTGAGCATTTGGGTTATGACTTTGTGTCATATTTCCTCAGTAGTTACTTTGGTTCTTATGGTTTGGTTTTCGGGATCCCGACTTCAGCTAATTATGCTGCTCAAATGGTTTTCTCAGATGGTTTTCTTAAATGGTATTCCCAGACGGTTATGTTCTTTCGATAAACCTTGGCTAACTATCCTTGTGAGTGCTACATCGTTGTATGTGTGGTATATGAGTTGGATTTGCCTCTCATGCTATGTGCTATGTGATTCTTATGATATTGTTTGTTATACTTATCATTTTAGCATGAAACGTAGTTGCATTTTAGTAACTTACTGAGATTCATTCTCACCCTTTATTTGTTTACTGTTTTAGATAAAGGCGAGTCCAGGGGATAGGACACTTTGGCACGGGAGGACGTTAAAGTGGTAAGAGTGGGGATTTGTTTTGTAAAGGCTACATTTCATAGATGTAATACCTTTTGGGTAGAGTTTCCGTGACTTCATCATTTTGTAACACCTATTTTGGATAATGTTGGTGTATGTACATTTGTATAAAAGTTTGTAAGCCTTCAGGCTAAGTACTTTCGTTGTGAAAGTTGTTTATAAAGTTTTTTTGAAGGTTAGATGAAGTCTTTGAATTTCAAGTGTGATTTTGTTAAACTTTAGGAAAGTACATTTCGAAAAATTTTCAAACGTGTTTTATAACGTCTTCCACTCGTGTCCCGAGTGTGGGGCCAAGTAGGACCACGGGTCTGGGGCGTGACAGTTGGTATCAGAGCTAGGTTGTAGATGGTCTAGATTGACTAAATGACCTAGGAGGGTGGTAGTGTATAGAGTGAGTAACGTTGAGTGTCTTATGCAGGTACTTATTAAAAATGGTTAAGAATGAAGGAGATCAGGCTGGTTATTCAGGGTAAGAGGATGCCAGAGAAGAGGATTGAATTATGTTTCAAGGGATGTTCGAAGCAGCAATGAAAACTTTAAATGATCAGAGGCAAGAGAGGGAACGGGTACCACCAAGATATGGTCTAGAACAGTTTCTGAAAATGAAGCCTATAGGGTATGATGGAGAGCCTGATGTCACTAAGGCTGAAAGGTGGGTTGAGTCGATGGAGAAAATTTTCGATGTTCTACCATGTACTGAGGAAGATAAAGTTTGATTTGCAACTTACAAACTGATTGGAACAGCCGAGTATTGGTGGAAAGTGGTGAAAGCTAGTTGGGATGAAACCCATGTACCCTATGTTTGGGAGACTTTCGTGGGGAAATTCAAAGAGCACTTTAGTCCCAAGGTGGACCAAGACAAAAAGGAGGTTGAATTCATTAACTTAGAGCAGAATATGATGATGGTAGCTGAGTATGTTGCCAAGTTCACTGAATTGGCTAGGCATTGTCCTTACTTGGTGGCTACTGAAGAAAGGAAGACTATGAGGTTCGTGAAAGGGTTGAGAACAGTGATCAGAACACAGCTCATTTCTCATAAATTTCAAGACTTGCAGGATGCAATTGATCTTGCTTACCAAGTGGAACATGATATAGTTGAACACAAGAGAAAGGTGGAAGAAAAGGGTGGAGGAAGACAAGGAGGACAAGGGAAACAACCACAACAACAACGTGGTGATAATAGAGGAAATCAAGGAGCATCTTCACAGTTCAGGGGATTTTCTCAAGGGCAATCGGGTAACAAAAATCAAGGTAACACTTCAGGGAGTCAGAATAAGAAGGTTTGTAATTATTGTCAGAAAGAAGGGCATTATGAAGAGAGATGTTGGAGGAAGCAAGGTAGATGTTTGAATTGCGGTCAGTTGGGTTATTTTCAGAAGAATTGTCCCAGGTTTAATAATCAGTCTTCGGGAAGTGTAGTTGGGTCTTCTCAGGGCCAGAAGAGGGATTCTCCAGGGAAGCCTAAGGTGCAGGGTTGTGTCTTTGCCATTACTCAACAACAGGCTTCAGACTCTTCTAATGTGATAGGAGGTATAATTTCTGTGTCTAGTTTGAGGGCACGAGCACTTATAGACCCTGGTTCTTCGCATTCTTATGTGTTTGTGTATTTTGCTTCTCGGTTGCATTTGTCTTCTGAGTCTCTACCTTATGTGTTAGAGGTGTCTACACCTATGGGGGAGTGTTTGATGACCAATAAGGTGTTGCCTTCTTATGATATGCATATACGTGAGCATGTTTTGCCTGCTGATTTAGTTATCTTGCCATTACAAGATTTTGATATTATTTTGGGTATGGATTGGTTGAGTAAATATCATGCTTCTATTGAATGCTTTAAAAAGGTGGTCACATTTTTTATCCCTAATATCCCTGAATTTACCTTTGAGGTCGTTCCTTTGGGTAGGGAGATTCGTATTATTTCTTATGTGAAGGCTAGAAAGTTATTGAATCGTGGTTGTGTGGGGTATTTGGCCAGTATTCTTGATACTACTAAAAGGGTTCCTAATATAGAGGATGTGCCTTTTGTTAAAGAATTTTCAGATGTGTTTTCTCCTGAGTATGCTATGCCTCTTGACCGGGAAATCGAGTTCTGTATTGACATACTTCCAGGTACAGCTCCTATATCTGAGGCACCTTACAGAATGGCTCCAGCTGAACTGAAAGAGTTGAAAGTTCAATTACAAGAGTTACTTGATAGAGGATTCATTCGCCCTAGTGTATCGCCATGGGGAGCTCCTGTGTTGTTTGTAAAGAAGAAGGGTGGATCCTTAAGACTGTGTACTGATTATCGGAAATTGAATCAGGTAACCATAAAGAATAAATATCTGCTTCCTCATATTGATGATTTATTTGATCGACTTCAAGGCTCAGTCGTCTTTTCAAAGCTTGACTTGAGGAGTGGGTATCACCAGTTGAAAATCCGTTTTGAAAAGATTTCTAAAACTGCTTTCCGTAGTAGATATGGCCATTATGAGTTTCTTGTTATGCCTTTCGGGTTGACTAATGCTCCGGCTGTTTTTATGGATATGATGAATATGGTCTTTAAACCTTATCTTGATACCTTCGTGGTTGTATTTATTAATGATATTCTTGTTTATTCAAAGTCCCGGGAGGAGCATGAACAACACTTACGAATGGTATTATCTATTATGGTCAGTCAGAGAGAACCATTCAGATTCTTGAGGACATGTTGAGAGCTTGTTCTGTTGACTTTTCTGATTCGTGGGATACTCATTTGCCTCTCGTAGAGTTTGCTTATAATAACAGCTTTCAGTCCAGTATTGGGATGGCTCCTTATGAAGCCTTGTATGGGAGGAAATATTGGTCTCCAATTTATTGGGATGAAGTGGGAGAAGCAAATATTTGAGGTGTTCAGATGGTTAATGATTCAGTTGAAAAGATTAAACTTATTCGGGATCGCTTGAGTACCGCTCAGAGTAGACAGAAAAGCTATGCCGATCACCGGAGACGAGATCTCGAGTTTGAAAAGGGTGATTTCGTGTTTTTGAAGGTTTCACCTAAGGTTGGTATTCGAAGATATGGAAAGAAAGGCAAGCTTGCACCGAGGTATATTGGTCCATTTGAGATTCTTGGAAGAGTTGGAGATCATGCCTATCGTCTTGCATTACCTCCTTCTCTTGATAAGATTCATAATGTGTTTCATATCTCTATGCTTCGGAAGTACGTGTATGATCCTTCTCATGTCCTATCTGAGGTTCCCGAGGATATTGAGCCGAGTATGTCTTATGAGGAGCACCCAGTCCAAGTCATTGATTCGAAGGTTCAAGAATTGAGAAATAAGAGTATTCCTCTTGTTCGAGTTGTGTGGAGGAACCACAATGTGGAAGAATCAACTTGGGAGCTTCGGGAGGAGATCGAGAGAAAGTATCCTTGGTTATTTGAGGGCCTAGGTAAGTAACCCTAAAAATTCGGGACGAATTTTCTTTACGGGGGAGTGATTGTAACGACCCCAAAAACCCGTCCCTATTTATTTTATATTTTTGGGGATTTTAGTTTGACATTATGTGTGCATTTTATGTGTTGCATCATATTTTATGACTTGCACATCTTACTTGATTAAATGTGCTACTTACTTAGTTAGTAGTAATAATGGTTAAAGGAGTTAAATGATTAAGTTGAAACTTTAGGGTCCTTTGTGAAATTATAACTATAGGGGGTTTATTTGTTCAAATTGAAACTTGAGTGACCAAAGTTGAAAAAGTGGGTAAAAATATCTTTATAACTTATGCTTCTTCTCCCTCTTTCTCTGTGTTTACAAACAGAGCATTTCTTACGTTTCTTCCTAGGTTAAGAAGAAAAAGGTAAGTTCAACCTATTTCGATTTATATCTTTTTATTTACTATTCCGTTTTAAAATCTAATTATATAAAAATGACCAGGGCGTTGAATAGGTCATTTCTACCCGATCAAAACATATTTCCTTGATACTTTTTCCGAAAATAGGTAAGTTACTAATTTCCCTTAAATGTTAAAATGGTCACATGTATGTTGTATATGTTGCATGTGGTGAAATTATTGTGAAAAGAATTTATTTGTGATACTTGTAATTTTAGGACAAAGTGAGTATTTGGTATGTTGGTTTGGTTGGGTTCAAAGTAGTGTTAGAGTTGTTTGGGACTGAATTTTGGTAGCCTTAGTATGGCTATATACGTTAAGTGTGTAAGTGTTGTACTTTTGGGACGGTGAAACGAAAGGAGTAAAAAGTGTGCAGTTTTTGGCCTGGCAGGGCTTATGGGCGGTCGCCCAATATGGGGCTGGGTGGGCGCCCAAAACTACTGAAAGGTGAATTTTTAAAACAGGGCTCTTGGGCGGTCGCCCAAGATGAGGGCGGGCGGGCGCCCACTTTTGTTGAAGAAAATAAATGGTTTCATTGACTTGGTTTAGGACCCAATCTTGGGCTAGGTTTTGTGTCCTAGTCTAGGGTGCCTAGATAAGTGTTTTGGGAAGCTAAAATGGTAGATGATGATTTGGTTTCATATGTGTACAAGGTTGTGTTTATGACTTAAATGTCAATGTTATTGTGAACACTTTATGAGTGATTCTTTTGTGTGCTTCTGGTGAGGTGTTTGGCTTGGTTCCCTACTTTGGAATCATTGCCCCGGTTGTTGTTTAAGCAAGTATTTATTATAGTGTTTTGTTTGAAACTCCAGCTGGTTTTGTGTTATCGAGTGGAGGTGGAAAGTATTATAGTGGCACACAGCCAAGTTCACTATAAGGCTTTTCCACTGGTCCTTTTTTCCCAGTCCAGATTGGCCTTGGATGGGATGAGTTAGCTCCCTCGAGTGAGCATTTGGGTTATGACTTTGTGTCATATTCCCCCCGTAGTTACTTTGGTTCTTATGGTTTGGTTTTCGGGATCCCGACTTCAGCTAATTATGCTGCTCAAATGGTTTTCTCAGATGGTTTTCTTAAATGGTATTCCCAGACGGTTATGTTCTTTCGGTAAACCTTGGCTAAGTATCCTTGTGAGTGCTAGATCGTTGTATGTGTGGTATATGAGTTGGATTTGCCTCTCATGCTATGTTCTATGTGATGCTTATGATATTGTTTGTTATACTTATCATTTTAGCATGAAACGTTGTTGCATTTTAGTAACTTACTGAGATTCATTCTCACCCTTTATTTGTTTACTGTTTTAGATAAAGGCGAGTCCAAAGGATAGGACACTTTGGCACAGGAGGACGTTAAAGTGGTAAGAGTGGAGATTTTTTTTGTAAAGGCTACATTTCATAGATGTAATACCTTTTGGGTAGAGTTTCCGTGACTTCATCATTTTGTAACACCTATTTTGGATAATGTTGGTGTATGTACATTTGTATAAAAGTTTGTAATCCTTCGGGCTAAGTACTTTCGTTGTGAAAGTTGTTTGTAAAGTTTGTTTGAAGGTTAGATGAAGTCTTTGAACTTCAAGTGTGATTTTGTTAAACTTTAGGAAAGTACATTTCGAAAAAATTTCAAAGGTGTTTTATAACGTCTTCCACTCGTGTCTCGAGCGTGGGGCCAAGTAGGAACACGGGTCTGGGGCACGACAAATAACCCTTAGTTTCCTTAGGGTAACCCACGAAAATACATTTATCAGATCTTGGTGCAAGTTTTTCAGAGATTAATCTCTTAACATAGGCCTCACAACCCCAAATCTTCATGAAAGACAAACTAGGTTTTCTTTCGGTCCACATCTCATATGGAGTCTTTGAAACAGATTTAGTTGGAACTCTACTTAGTGTAAGAGAAGCAATTTCTAGTGCATGTCCCCAAAAGGATAAAGGAAGATCAACTTGACTCATCATAGAGCGGACCATATCCAATAAGGTCCTATTTCTCCGCTCAGAAACAACATTCCATTGTGGTGTTCCAGGTGGAGTTAATTGTGAAACGATTCCACAATCTTTAAGATGATTGTCAAATTCTTGGCTTAAATATTCTCCACCACGATCAGATCGAAGTGCTTTAATAGTTTTGCCAAGTTGATTCTATACTTCATTTTGAAATATTCTAAATATCTCAAAAGATTCACTTTTATGTTTCATTAAATAGACATACCATATCTCCTAAAATCATCAGTGAATGTTATGAAGTATTGATATCCTCCCCTAGCACTGCTGCTCATTGGTCCACAAACATCAGTATGTATGAGTCCCAATAAGTCACTAGCCCTTTCACTACTCTTGGTGAAAGGTGCCTTAGTCATCTTTCCAAGTAAACAAGACTCACAAGTTTTATATGATTCAAAATCATGTGAATCTAAAAGTTCGTCCCCATGGAGTTTTGAGATACGCTTCTCATTAATATGACCAAGACGGCAATGCCACATATAAGTGTGATTAACATCATTATGTTTGGATTTTTTATATACATTATAGATATCATCATTATTCACATTCTCAACGTCAAGAACATAAAGGCCATTAAATGAACATGCAGTACAATAAAGCATATCATTTAAATAAATAGAAAACTTCTTATTATCAATAAGAAACTTAAAACCTTCATTATCCAAACAAAAAATTGAAATAATATTTCTACTTAAATCTAGAACGTAATAACAATTGTTCAAAACAAGAATTAATCCGCTAGGTAAAATGACATCATATGTTCCTACGGCTAATACAGCAACTCTTGCTCCATTCCCCACGCGCAGGTCCACTTCGCCATCTTTAAGTAGGTTTCTATTCCTTAGTGCCTGCACATTCAAACAAATGTGAGACCCACATCCGGTATCTAATACCCAGGAACTAGAAGTAGAAAGTAGAATATCTATAACATAGATACCTGAAGTAGATGCAGTCCCACTGCCCTTATTCTTCTTTAAATCTTCCTTGTAAACCTTGCAATTACATTTCCAATGACCAATCTCATTGCAGTGGAAACAGATTGCATCCTTTTGGGAAGTAGGTTTAGCCACAGTAGCATTGGCAACAATTGCCTTGCTAATCTTGGGTTTGATAACTTTTGTCTTACCCTTTCCTTTGCCTTTTGAGTCCTTTCCTTCCTTTGACACTACGAGCACATGAGCGACTTCTTTACTGATTTTCTTTTCCGCTATCTTTAGCATCCCATGCAACTCAGACAAGGACTTATCCATGCCATGCATATTAAAGTTCATGATGAACTAATTATAGCTCTTGGACAATGAATTAAGAATAAAATCGGTGGCCAACTCAACATCGATGGGATGTCCAAGCCTCTCTAGATGCTCAAAGTGAGCCTTCATCTTCAAGACATGAGGGCCCACATCATGTCCTTCGCTCATTTTGCATGAGACCAGAGTAGTTATAGTGTCAAACCTTTCTTGCCTTGCCTGTTCTTGAAACATATCTTTCAATTCAACATCCAAGTCATATGCCTCCAAGTGTTCAAGAGTCTTCTGAAGCTCAGAACACATGGCATCAAGCATGAGACAACCCACCTCACGAGAATCACTCTTATGCTTCTTGTAGGCGTTTCTCTCATCCTTAGGGGCAGATGATTCAGGTTCTTCGGGAACGGGTTCATCAAGAATGTACAGCTTGTCTTCATGCCTTAGAACAATTCTAAGGCTTCGGGTCCAATCCGTGAAGTTAGCTCCATTCTCTTGAAGTTTTTCCTTCTCAATGATAGATTGCAATGATAAAGAACATGTATTTTGAGCTATTATCTACAATTATGCAAACATGTAATCACATATAAGTACCAACTTAATTAAAGATATTATAAATATTAGTATTTTATAAATACTCCCAATAAATTATATAGCCTTCAAATACATCCAATGTATCATATAATTCTAATGGGCTAAGATCCATATTTCACTTAACTTTGAGTCGGCTTTGGCACGACTGCTCAAAATAAGTTATTTAGGTAGACAACTCCTTGTCAATCATATCATATATGACTCTTAGATCTTTTATGAGATTTCAGACATCATATGTCTATCATGTTTTAATCTCATCTGTGCTTTAGGCCCAAAACTGTTTTGATAGCCTAATTAAGTCAAACCATTTTAAACATATAGGAATAACTGTTTCCTCATCTTTCTCATAGATGAATAAAATTAATGCGCATTGCTTTGGCATAGCCCGCATAAAACTACCCACGTACTCGCAAGTGTTTTAATCATGGGTTGGCACGTAACTTAAATTTTAATTGAAGGTTCAACATTTAGCATATAACAAATTTATGATCACATAAGATAAACATGTTACACATCAAGTTTAGTCATTAAATTAATCTCCATTAATTTAAGCATAATATTTATGTGTCATTAGTTTCTCTATAATTATGAGGATGGGACACTTTAAACTTTGGTTATTATCTCCAAATCAAGACAACAAGAATTGCGGCCGAACTAAGCCATTAGGCAACCACAATTCCGCACTAGTTCAAGAAACCAAGAAAGTAGTCCATGTGGCCGAAACTAAGCAATAGATGGTCTCGATGAACGTAGGCTAATTGCATTCACAATTCCACATGGATCTCCAAACTTGAATCAAGAACTTTGTTTCTCAATTTTAGCAATTATAAACTCTTGATGATCCAATCACCATGAACATCAGAACCTTGAATAAACAATTTATTCATGAATCTCTAGATTATCAAAACTTTGATCCAATCAAAAATTGATAGTCCAAACAATTTTAATCCAACATAATTTTTATTGCGATTGAATAGTGCGATTAGAGTTTATAAAACAATAAACCACATAAAACGCATATAACACAAACATCATAATCCTAATATCCAAATCATGCTAGGCACATAAACAATTTATATCCATACAACATGATTATGTATTGAAATAATCAACATGCGCAGCGGAATAAAGTATTTAAAATTTTATGAACCCCCAAAGCCCATTGATCCATTCATATGATTAAGTCAAGTACATCTACGATAAATACAAAAATACTAAACCTTGATGCGTTTGTTTAGTTTTCTTGATCTTGAATCTTGGTTCTTCGCGCTTCTCCGAATCACGAACGCAGGAACACAAACAGAAAGATGATAAAGAAATCACCCTCTATGGATATCCACAGGCGAACGAATATTAAGAACTCTTTCTTAATCTTGACTGCTAGATCAAAAGGGGCTATATGAATTTATGAATTATTGATCTTGATTCTCAATCTTGATCAATGAAATTGTTTCTCCAAACAAGTAGATTAATTCATGACAATGGCTGGTGAAAAGATATTTATATAGGTCTAAGTCCTTAACCCTTAAGGACTTAGGAAACCTAAATCCCGTCACTTAATTGTGCTACAAGATTTCTGGCCAGACAGCACTGGCACGGTCGTGCCCTAAAACTAGCACGGTCGTGCCATTCCATGCGATCCTACCTTCAGCCCGACCATTATTGGCACAGTCGTGCTTTGTATTAGACACGGCCGTGTTTAGCACGGTCGTGCTTTATACTTGTCACGGTCGTGCCACTTATGCCGCCAGACACTTTCCCTTGGTCGATTTATGGCACGGTCATCTCTTATAAAGCGCACGGTCATGCCAGACCAAAATTTCGCCATTTTGCCCTTTTAACAATTCGTTCTCTTGTGTGTGAACTCATATGATTATATCAAGTTGGCAATGAGTCCAAACACACTTTGTCTCATAAATCATGAGCGGACCCTAGCCGGCCATCATGATTACCCAAATGATATAACTTGTCAAAGTTCGTTAATCCATTATAGAACATATCATAATCCTTTTGTCCACGATGTCATTGAACGTAAGCCATGGTCAATGGTCAACTTACAATGTTCAATACTTTCTCGATTCCGAATATATTGATAATACAAATCACATTTGAGCACGGCCATGCATTTCATCAATACTATTCATCGAGTAGCCAAAGCTTGACATCTCTCTTGACGAGGAACAAATTCCATCTTGACTTATTACTCTTCCTAACATGAATCCGATTATGCCAATCACATTCTTTATAGCTACCCGTTTAAGGGTAACGTTTGAATATGTCAAACGTAATGTTCATTATGTGGAAGACTGTAATAATCTCAGGTCTAGGGATTAAATGATATAACTATATGAGACTTAATTATGACATTGTGACCATGACATAAATCTCATATGGGTCAGTCCAGTATATGTTCTCCAACAAATACCCATAAGTTTAATTGTATCTCATACACCATAATCATCATATGATTATCTATCAAACTTATACTTAATAATTAATCATAATTATCAGGTCTAAGGATTCAAAATGTATGACTATTATGAGATTTAATTATGACATTTGGCCATGACATAAATCGCATAACGGGTCTATCTAGTACCTTGTTCTCTAACAAGTACCCACAAGTTTAATCTGCATCCTATGCACCATAATCATCAAATGATTATCCATTAAACTCATGCTAGCCCTTCATAAGTGTTAGAGACAATGATTATTATAATAAACATGCAAAATATATAATAATCGGGTTTGTTATCTCTATAACAATGAAGCTATGATGTAACTCATAGGCCTTTCTCAAGGGCTAGGGCATAATATCCAACATAAGGGACATATATGCCTTTATACCCAAATGTTAATTAGAACCCTAATTTTCACCCCATATATTCCCCTTTATTGTGAACACACGGTTGTTCTATGAAATGAGTCAGAAATCCCTAACTAGAAACGTACTTAGGCATACAATATAGTTTAATAGACAAAAATGCGCTTATAATTTTTGGGAAAATTCCAAATTAAAATGTAATATTACAAATTAATCAAATTACCAAATTTTGAAAAGCAAAAAAAAAAAAAAAAAAAAAAAAACACACAATAAAAATGTTTAACTACTGATAGGCTAAATCGCACACCTACAAATTAAACCTGGACGAGGTTCTAAAAATATAGCTAGGGCAAGTCCAGAATCGATCCACATAGAATGGTTACTTGTTTATGTAATTGTCACTTCCAAATTGGGGGGGGGGGGGAATTTAAGTATTAAATCCTAAAACAAGAATTAAAACTAATTTAAATTGAGCTAACACAATAATTAAAAAGCACTTTAGATTTGATTCTGTCCCCAACTAATTATTCAATTATCATCGATACATTTTTTTCACTTCTTACCCTATTCACTTGATCACGAGATATATTTCAACATCTGTTTCTTCTTTCAGAGTAGTTACTAGCAGTGGCACACTCACTAGAAACCCTAATTAATAATTTAATCTAACTAGCACAGTCTAGATCTCAATATTAATTGATGAACGATTTAAAAAACTAAGATCAAGAACGCATTCTACAAATATTTCATATAGATAATCGTCTAATTTTACCCACTTGACAATTTACCATGGCACATGCATAAATCGTGAAGATGCTACTTGTGAATTTCTACATTGGCACAGTCATAGAAAATTCTAGCGAAAATCGATCACAAAGATAAATAGGTTGATCAAATCTATAGACCCAGGCAATCAATTTAAATTAAGCCCAAGTAAAATTATGAATAGGAATTAAAATTGTAAAAATAAAATACCTCAAATTGATAAAAAGGTGTTCAAGAAATCAAACCCAAAGCTTGGATTTAGTTCCTCATCCAAAGCCTTGAAATCTCCATGAAAAAGAAAATAAAACCTAGATCTAAAATATTGTGTAAAGTCTAGAATTGTAGAATGAATAACAAGGAAAGAAACCTAAGTTAAAAACCTAAAAACAAGTCCTAAACTAATAAGAAATTTTAAAAAATTAAAAAAAAAAAAAATAAAAATAACCAAAATTAAGCCATTACAACCGGCTCACGCGCCCAGGACGCGCGGCTTCAGTCCTCCCACGCGCCAGCTACCTCCACACACGCCTGGCGAATTCGTCCTTCACGAGTCGCGCTGGAACGCACGACCCGTGCTCCCAATTCGTGGCTCTGAGTCGTGTTTTCCTGTCGTGTAATCCGCAGGCGTGCTGGGCTCCGGGATCGGTGAACTGGGTAGTCTGACTTGGGTTACTTGTTGGGCCGAACTGTTTATATTGGTCTGCTGGTCTTCTGGGCCCTCCTTGAACTTGTCTGGCTTGTCGGGATACTACTTGGCATGGGCCGCTCCTTGCCATCTAATCCTTCTTTGATCTGCTCCTTAACTTGGGCTTCTCACTCTTGGATCATTTGGACTTTTTTTTTTAATTCCAACCCTTGATCCAATACTTCCCTTCATTGTAATTTTTAGCTTTGTATTTTTCATTGTTTTGGAATTTCTTTTGCCTCATAAATTATTAAATCTGGGTAAAAAAATAAAAAATACTAAAATGCCCCCGAACTATAATTAAATCCCAAAATTACATAATTGCCCAAAAATACATATAAACTATTCTAAATACATAAAAATCATCATATAATCTCATAGAAACCTAGGAATTAAGTGTATGAAATCTGTCCCATAAAATTCACTCACGCTTAGACCTTTACTCGTTCCTGAGTAAAATCCTAGCTCCACTCTAAACACCGGTCTATATAGCGTAGCATGGAAGAAAATGATTTTTAGTCTCCTCACCATTAAGCATAAGTCAACAAATAAAATCGAATTGTAGAAACTCCGTCTCCTTATAACTCCTCAAAGAAATAATAAAAATGACATTAGTTCGATATCAACACAATAATAAACGGTATCCAAACTAAATGCCCACTCAAAAGCCAAGGGAAACTAAAAATGTCCTAAATTTTGCCCACGCTTATCTCACACTACAATCTCCTTCATAAAATAAAGTTCTTGTATGATTTATAATTATGCACAAAACTTACCTCGTAACAAAATACCAACACCCCCTTATGACTCAAGAAAAGATAGAGGATTTCTAACCTAAACTCCAATATCCGAACCTCAAACTCCAATAGTGTATCCTACCCAAAACTTCAAACCCCCCCTTATGTCTTCACTCTGGTGGATATATGATATTTTATTACTCAATCCTCACCTTTTTCCTAAGCTCCCTTTCGAGTTTTCACTTAGCCTCTCTATTTTTTTTCATTTTTTTATATTTTTATTTATTCTATTTTTTTAAAAAGAAAAACTACTAACTAAGAAAATGCATACTATACAACAAATCCTTCCTCCACGCTTAAACTACACATTGTCCTCAGTGTGTAAAAGTGAATAAAAATATAAGGACAGTTTAAACGTAAGGGAATAAGTGGTACCTCATTAGTGCACACTCCAGCCCGTTTGAGCTTGAATTGTCTTCATAAATCCCTTCTTCTTTGCAATCATCGCGCTCAAACCTCCTTTCTTCTAGGTCTCCACCAATATAATAGCAACCATCAATTCTTCCTCACCTCCATATGCATATTTTCGGTGCTCAGGAAGATCTTTCACCTTCTGCTCATGTGCTCTCTCCATTAAAGGTCCATGTTTTACCGCTGGTATCTCCAAATCTTTTTTCACACCATCATTCCCACTACAAACTTTGGACACATCTTCTACCTCTAGCTTTACTACATCCATAAACCACTCACATCCTTAGGGACTTGAACTCCATTAAATCCCCATCAAACTCCATAGTCAGAGATCCGTTGGAAACATCCAACTTAGTATGAGCCGTAGACATAAATGGCCTCTCTAACATAATGGGAGCCTTAGGATCCATGTCCATCTCCAAAACATAAAAATCAGTAGGGAATATGAACTTACCAACCCGCACTAGAACATCCTCAACCTTCCCCTTAGGATATGCATTAGATATATCTTCCAACTGATTAACCACCCTAGTATCCTATAGAGGTCCCAACTTGAGATTTTCAAAAAATGCATAAGGCATGACATTGATTGAAGAAACCAATTCAAGCATAGCCATATGCTCAGAATTATCACCAAGACATACTGGAATCACAAACATACCCGGATCACTACACTTCTTGGGCATCTTCTTCTGATAAACTGCGGATACATGCTCATGAATCTTCACCTTCTTTTGACTTCTTGCTTTCTGATCCCTCTTCAAAGTACATAGCTCCTTAAGGAATTTGGCATATCTCGGGATAGTCTGCAGCAAGTCTAAAAAATAGGATGTTTACCTCAAGCCTCTTGAAAGTGTTAAATATAGCCTTGTCAGGCTCTGGTTTGCGATGCTCTCTCAAAGCCTCAGGAAATGGAACATCCAGCTCATAAACTGTGGGCTCTGGTGTAGCTTTCTTCTCCTCCGGGTCTTCTCAGTAGGAACAACCTTCTCAACCTCTATCACTGGCTCCTCTGGTACAACTCTCTTCCCCATCTCCTTACTGCTGCACAAAGTCGTGGCACATGCACTCTGCTTAGTGCTTGGTTCTGTTCTAAATTGTACATTTGCTGCCTGATTATCCTCTAGTCTCCCAACCGCATCAGCTATCTGACCTATTTGTCTCTCCAGATTTCCAATACTCGTATCGGTATTCTACTGATACTGTTGGAAGTTGCCATTCATAATGCTCACCGACTGCGCTAAAGAGTGAATCATATCATCCGTAGACTGCCTCTGAGGGTTACTCTGATACTGCTGCTGCTGGCCATATGGTGGTCTGTACTGATTATACTGATTAGTGGGATACTGCTGACTCTGTGGTGGACCCACCAATAATTGTTTCATCATCCCCTTAAGGTCCTCTACATCTGTTTCCATCTTACTTGGCATACTACCACTCGACCCCACTGCACTAACATGTCTGAGACTCGATCTCCTGCCATGTGTTCTTGTGCTCTTAGCTAACTCATCTATTATCTCATTCGCCTCCTCTGTGGTTTTGTTCAGAATACTACCCCTACAGCAAGAATCTAGTAAGCGTTTATCCTGAATTGTTAATCCCCCATAAAAATAAACAATCAACTGGTCATCATCAAATCCATGATACGGGAAACTCCTGCATATCTTATGGAACCTGTTATAATATTCATATAAAGTCTCATCTGCTTTCTGCTCCGTGTTACTGATATCCCACTTCATTACATTGATCTAATCCGGTGGGAAAAACTCATCTAAGAAAACATCCTTTATCTCCTGCCAAGTGGTAATATTGTTGGGTGGCAGATGATAGTACCATGCACTAGCATCATCTTTCATAGTGAAAGAAAACGCTCTAAGGAGGAGATGCTCAATCGGAAGTGCTGTTGGCTTCATACTCTGACAAATCTGCACAAAGTGGGATATATGTTGATTCGGGTTCTCTTCGGGCATCCTAGTAAAGTGTGGTAAGTGGCTCAACAAACCCGACTTCAACTCAAATGTAACCCCAGTAGGCATAGCAGGTAATTTGACTGCATAAGGTTGCTTGCTCCAATTCGGGGCAGTTCTCTCCCACAATATCTTTGGTGCCTCGTTCTCCCTCATATTTTCTTCTAACAAGATTGCTTTGTATTTCCTGTATTATTTTTGTCTCTTCCTAAAAGTCCTTTCGATCTCTAGGTCAAGACTTACAAGCAATTCGTCAGTAAAACGGGTGTGGACCATAAAAGGTTCCACAATAAAACCAAATAATAAAATTAAAAATAATTAATAATAAAACTAAATAGCAACAGCGCCAAAATTTGATATGCTAAATCGCACACCTACAAATTAAACCTGGACTAGGTTCCAAAAATATAGCTAGGGCAAGTCCAGAATCGATCCACGATGAACGGTTACTTGTTTACGTAATTGTCACTTGACAAGATTGGGGGAAAAGTTTAAGTATTAAATCCTAAAACAAGAATTAAAACTAATTTAAATTGAGCTAACACAATAATTAAAAATCACTGTAGATTTGATTCTGTCTCCACTTAATTATTCAATTATCATCGATACATCTTTTCACTTCTTACCCTATTCACATGATCACGAGATCTATTTCAACCTCTGTTTCTTCTTTCAGAGTAGTTACTAGCAGTGGCACACTCACTAGAAACCCTAACTAATAATTTAATCTAACTGGCACAGTCTAGATCATAATATTAATTGATGAACGATTTAAGAAACTAAGATTAAGAACGCATTCTACAATTATTTCTTATAGATAATTGTCTAATTTTACCCACTTCACAATTTACCATGGCACATGCATAAATCGTGAAGATTCTACTTGTGAATTTCTACACTGGCACAACTATAAAAATTCTAGCGAAAATCGATCACAAATATAAATAGGTTGATCAAGTCTATAAACCTTAGAAATTTAAATTAAGCCCAAGTAAAATAATGAATAGGAATTAAAATGTGTTGAAAATAAAAATACCTCAAATTGATAAAAAGGGGTTCAAGAAATCAAACCCAAAGCTTGGATTTAGTTCCTCATCCAAAGCCTTGAAATCTCCATGGGAAAGAAAATAAAACCTAGATCTAAAATATTGTGTAAAGTCTAGAATTGTATAATGAAAAACAAGGAAAGAAACCTAAGTTAAAAACCTAAAAACAAGTCCTAAACTAATAAGGAATTAAAACAAATAAAAACAATACAAAATTAACCAAAATTAAGCCATTCCAACCGGCTCACGCGCCGAGGACGCGCGGCTTCAGTCCTCCCACGCGCCAGCTACCTCCACACGTGCCTTGCGAATTCGATCTTCACAAGTCGCGCTGGAACGCACGACTCGTGCTCCCAATTCGCGGCTCTGGGTCGTGTTTGCCAGCCGTGTAATCCGCAGGCATGCTGGGCTCCGGGCTCAGCGATCTGGGCCGTCTGACTTGGGTTACTTGTTGGGCCGAACCGGTTATGTTGGTCTGCTGGTCTTCTGGGCCCTCCTTGAACTTGTCTGACTTGTTGGGCTGCTCCTTGGCATGGGCCGCTCCTTGCCTTCTAATCCTTCTTTGATATGCTCCTTAACTTGGGCTTCTCACTCTTGGATCATTTGGATTTTTTTTTTAATTCCAACCCTTGATCCCACTTCCTTCATTGTAATTTTGAACTTTGTCTTTTTCATCGTTTTGAAATTTCTTTTGCCTCATAAATTATTAAATCCGGGTAAAAAAATTATAAAAACACTAAAATACCCCCAACTACAATTAGGGAAAATTGCAAATTGGTAACCTGTGTTTGTCTCACGTTTGCAATCCCCAACCTGAGATTTGAATTGTGCCAATCAGGCACCTGAGTTTGTCAATTTGTTGCAATGTGGTGAATAAACTAACTTTTCGTTAAAGTTTTAACGAAGCTAAACACATGTGCCTCGCACATGACTTTGGGAAAGGGTAATCTTGTCAATTCCTGAAACCTGAGCAAGGCACATATTTATTGAGGGGGTCAACTTGCAAGTTTTTGAAAATAAGGAGAAGAATAAAAAAAAATATACCCAAAATTTTTACACCCCCACAAACACAACCACCATCTCTTACACCACCACCACTAACCCTAGCACCACCACCATCGCCCCTTAACACCACTACCACCAACATCTCTCTCCATTCCCAACCCTAGCACGGCATTCACTCCCCTTCACCTTCTATCTCTCTCCAATCCCAACCCCAAAATCACCATTCGAAACTAGATCTGAAAAGAAAGAGAGAGAGAGAGAGAGAGAGAGAGAGAGAGAGAGAGTGGGGAGTCGGATTGAAGATTTCAAAATTAAACCCAGCAAAGTTGAAGCATACGACCGAAATGGCAAGGGCGGCGGTGCTAACGGAGAAGCAAGAGCAAGGGGCTGTACTGAGAAACAGAGGCTCAGGCGAGCTATAAATTGAGGGTGGGCGGGGGTGACGTGTTTGTGGGACGACGTGGCTTGGAGGGGAGGGATAGGATGAGGTGAATCTGGTTAAAGACAAATTGGTTGGGTCGGTTATAAGGCAAGGGTGGTGGATGAAGGGGGCCGATGGTTGGCCGGGAAAGATAGTGCGACGGGTGGAAATGGGGAGGGGAGGGGGTGGAAATGGGGGAGGGTTTCTGGGTTCTTGAGTTTGCTTGTTCTTTTTTTTTTTTTTTGGGTCAAAGGTAATAGGCAGAGAAGTGTATATCATTTTATTTCTCAAACCTTTCATGTGCAGCTTACATGATCTTTTTTCTTTTTATTTTTTTTTCTTTATTTTTGACAAGATTGCGCTTCCCAAAAGTCATGTGCGAGGCACATGTGTTTAACTTCGTTAAAAAATTAACGAAAAGTTAGTTTATTCACCACATTGCAACAAATTGACAAACTTTAGTGCCTGATTGGCACAATTCAACTCTCGGGTTGGGGATTGCAAACGTGAGACAAACACAGGTTACCAATTTGCAATTTGCCCCTACAATTAAATCTCAAAATTACCTAATTGCCCAAAAATACATATAAACTATTCTAAATACATAAAAATCATCATATAAGCTCATAAAAACCTAAGAATTAAGTGTATGAAATCCGTCCCATCATTAACCAATCTGTTTTTCTCAGACAACTATTCAATAAATGGTTAGTACCACATCAACAATATTAGCGCCAAACTCAAATATTTTTCTCTTGTAAAAGTGGTCCATGATTCTCGAGAATGGAGGCTGGGATCAATAAACGCTCGTAAAATGAACGTAGATCTAATAAAAATTCCTCAATTAGTGAGACAAATATTGCATTAAAATCAATATTTGTGAGTAAAATTACTTGAATACATGTCATTTATAACATACCCACACCCACTCGACTTGTACACACACAAACACTCAGTTTCATGTCATGTTACATCGACAAATATAAAGTACATACAAATATAATCAACATGATGATTCAAGTTTCAGCTTGTGGACTCAACTGATTTAAGAGAAAGAGATGTTACGTTAGTTTTTCTTGTCGTGGGCATGGAATTTGACCTTTTGAACCACGCGGTTGAACTGGGCAGATGAAACCTGCACCGGAAGGAACCCTGATGTGCTGTTGGTGAGCATAAACACATTTGCCCTTTTGGTGAACTCGTTGGTACTTCTTCGTTCCCATCTTTTGGCGACGTTTTAGTCGTAACAACAGTAATGTTACCCCTTGAACCCATGATTCTAAAAGAAAGCTACTGTATTTGCTTTTGTTAGCAAAGGAGCTAAAATATTTATACTTGAAGAAATTAAGATAGAGAGAAAATAAAAACAAAAATTGAGATGAGATGAGATTTATCTCTTGAAAAAATAATGTGAAGGTGAGGTCATGGAAAAAAGTAACAACCAAGTGGTGTGAAGTTTTTTGGTTTGTGTGGGAAATAGAAGTTTTGGAAAGAAGAGAAGGAAGTCCAAAAACGCACATGAATTGACGCAGAAAAAGCTGGGGTTTTCATGTGGAGACCTCATATGTGGAAAACTATTGTGTTATTCAAAATGTTGTTTCCTTGTTTTTAGTTTAATATAAATATATTTTGAGTAAAATATTTTTTAAATTAATTATGTTAACAAAAAATTAAAAATTGTGTTAATATACCATTATCAATACTATCAATAATTTGTTTAATTTTTTTATTAGAATAATTAAATTAATTTAGAATTTTTCGCTCAAAATTCTTTCGTGCTAACATACTCCCTCCATCTCATGTGTTCGCCTTTCTTTTTTAGTTTGTCCCACAGTAAAGTGTTCGCTTCCTAAAATAACAAAGAATCTTTACTATTTCTCCTACTCATTATCTCTCTTACTTACTTTTACACTCACAACACCAATCAACTTACTATTCTATACCTCACATTTTCTCTCTTACTTCACTTTTCATACACTTACATCACTTCCTTTATCTTTTAATGTCCGTGTAAATTGATGGGTGGATACTTACTCTAAAATGGAAGTAGTAAAAATAAAACATTTTAAGACGAAAGGAATACTCTCTCCGTCTCATAACTATGTGCACAAAATGGATTTTGCATGCACATGGGGATTTGGCCTGATGGCTAGAGCTCTTGGCTTCAAACCTGGAGGTCATGGGTTCGATCCCCCCCAGAAGCTAGAGGGAAGGTTTTCTCTCCCTAGGATTTATCTCCTAGGCGCTTCTGAGCGTGCATGTGTGTGTGGGTGGGTGGGTGTGTGAGTTGAATAATAAAAAATTTAAAAAAAATGGATTTTGCACGTGAATTAAGGGATGAATAGTGGTGGGTAGTTGTTGTGAGTGTGAAAAGTGAAGTAGGAGAGAGAAAGTGGGGTAGAGGATAGTAGGTTGATTGGTGTTGTGAGTATTAAAGTAAAGTAGGAGAGAGAATGAGTGGGATGAATAGTACTCCTTCCGTGGTTTACGGTTCTTAGTTTGACTATGCACGCTTATTAAGAAACTAAGGCAAAAACAATGGAAATGAGTTAACCAAAAGTAGAGAGTGAGGGATATAAATGTCCAAAATACTATTCATAAAGCAAGTGTGTGAAAGTAAGTTATGTAAGTAATGATTTTTTTGTAATCAAATGAACTTTTTGAGGGCAAGATTCTCCAAAGCACTATTCATTCTTTTCTATTTATGGAATAAAGCAACTACAAACCTCAAACTGGGACAGACCAAAAAGGAAAGTAAGAACCTTAAATTGGGACGAGGTGAGTAATTTTTTTTGCCATTTTAGGAAAGTGTAACTTGTAAATGTGACACCCAAAATGATAATTTGTGCTCATAGTTATAGAACGGAGGGAGTACATATTATCATATCAAATGCAGATATATACTCCTTCCGTCTCGAAATAATCTTCTCATTTGCTATTTTCATTGTCCCAAAAAGTTCTTGTCATTTCTAAAATTTAGGCTAAAATGTGTATAAGCACAACATTGAAGCAAATGTTCATATCCTTGAAAAGTTTGAATAGTCAAACGTAAAGATCATTTTGGGACGGATGGAGTAGTCTTCTTATCTCTTCATTTCGTAAATAAAAATCTCCAACTTTTTTCTACCGTGGCTAAGAGGGAAAAAACAAAAACTCTATTTTTACTAGTTTTTAAAGTTAATATTTATCACTTAACCTTTCATTTATAAATAAAGTGATATTTTTTAGAAAATAAAATATGAGTCATTAAAGCGGCATATCCCCAGCCTTGAAGCGCGTGACAAAAGGATACGCTTTCCTAGACTTTCCCCTCACTCACTCACTCACGCTTGTTTTGTTTTGTTTGGGTCAACTTTCACTTGTAAACGACAAAAGTGGGCCTTTCGGCCCATATTTATCCATTACTGAAATGGATAGCACAAGCATCCCTCCCCCATCACTCTACCATCGTAGTAAGCTTCTATACTCCACAGTCCACACCACACCTCTCATTTAAATTGCAAAAATTCTTTGAGTATCCAACTTTTGCAAAAGTTTAAAATAAAAATTTTGGCCAATCGACCAAATGCAATGTACTCAAAAGTATGTAATATATTTTTTAATTTTGTTTTAAATAATGCAATTTTCGTTTCAAATAATGCAACATACTAAAAGGTACATTGCATTATTTGAAACAAATTGAAAAGTACGTTGCATTAAGTGGTAACTTTTAAGTACATTGCATTCGGTGTAAGAGAGGGTATAATACATTATACCACTTGGTAATTATTCCTGAAAAAATTATAATAGTTTTAATTAATGAGACATCACTTGTCATACTGACATTAACTAACCCACTTACTATTTTATTTTTTAACAATTTTTTCTCTCTTACCCAACTATCTACACTCACAACACATCACTTTTTAACTTTTTTCTTAATTGTCTTGCATAACCATATTTTTGCAATTTGAAATGAAAGGAAAGGAGTATAACAATACAACTACAAAAATGACAAAACTTGTCAACAAAAGATAGATACAAGTTCATCTCTGAATTATTCAGCAGTTTCAGCAATCTTGAACAATTCAAATTTTTGAATCCTACAGATTTTTGGATTTTTGAGACAAAATCGTATTTCAAAAAAAAGGTTCTAAACCTGCCATCTAAGTTCAAATTAAATTCTCATATTCGAATTCTGCAAATAATTTGCAGGAATCTGAATTTTCCATAAACCAAGATGCGTCCGTACGACTTGCCATAAGCCGTATGCGTGTCTCACCTGCGTGCGGATTCTCGTCCCAAATTCCAAGAAGTCCAGAATTATTCAGTTTTGATCAATTTCGATCTCATGTTCTTATGCAGTCAGATTAATATAACATGAAATCATATAGATGACGAATTTAAATTGATCTAATCAATATCATAAATAAACAATTTATATGATACATGAATTAGATCTAAATTATCAATACACATAGTCCAATTATTTATTGACAATCATAGCATGCGACTATTCATATAGATCTCATAAATATAATAATCACAAAGTCTCATCATAATCTTGCTCATAAAATTTTATAACTCATATAAAACCCTAATCACATGTATTTATCTTATCATCATGCAAATCATATTAAATAATTTTAACATGATAATTATAAAATTATTGATTAAACACGTGGCTCTGATACCACTGTTGGGTTTCATTGTCAACATGTGTAGCGGATTAAAAGCATGAAAGAAACCCTAGGTAGATCCATGTATAACAATAACTTTAATAAGATGAACCAAGAATACTTACCATTGTAGATCGAAATAAAGAACACAAACTTTAGGTCTTAACGCAAACACCCTCTATCGGTATCCACAATTCGAACGGACTCAAGAACGCCTTCTTTATTGATTGGTAGATCTTGGCTTGTAAACTTGAAGAAACGATTTCTTCGTAGAAATTAATTTGCTTCAATTGATTATTTAACTTTAATGATTCTAAATCTCAAAATTAATAATCATCTCTCTCTATGGAATATTGTTTCTCAAACAATTGTCATTGATGTCTAAAATTAATGTATGAATCTCTCTAACCCGACACCCTATGTATATAGGAGGGTTTGACCTATTTCTTTAGAACTCAAGATTTCTATTCCAAAAATCTTAAATTTGATATGTTATCGGAGTTGGCGCCGTATGGCTCCATACTAGCTGTATGACTATCCTGGCATCGTACGGACTTGGTTCCCAGATCATCATTTTTCGTGCCTTTTTCCAATATGTTCTCTGTGTGTAGCCCAATAGGATTATACTATATTGCCAACGAGTCTGATCCAATCAGAGCTCGTAAATCATAAGCGGACTCTAGCAAGCTATTATGACTACCCAAATAGTATAATATCGAAAGTCCCATATTTCCTAAAATAAAACATATCACAACCCTTGTCACGCGACACCATATTGGAAATAAGTCATAGTCCACATCAACTTATATTTTCCAATGCTTTCTCGATTCCGAGTATATTGATAAACCAAATGACGTTGATATTACCAAAGGATGGAAAGGCTAAGAAGAGCGCCGGTGGTAGAAATGTTGCGCCAAAGCAAGAAACGCCTGAAGAGGCTTCTAGGCGTAAGGGCAAAGGCATTGCGGAGCATGGATCGAAAAAGCACAAGGACATCCCTAACGTCCAATCCACCGCAGGCATCAAAATCAGTGAGCCTGCCCCTGCTGCTCCCAAGCCTCCATCAAAGAAGCGCAAGGCTGATGCGCCTGCACCTTCTCACAATAAGTCCAAAGCTTCTAATTCTGCATTCCAACGGGCCCCCCCTGATGCGCAGGACACTGAATCGCGCATGGATCACACTGGTGACTCCAAAGATGCTGCACTTCAGGGGGAGACTAGACCCAAGGCCCCTGTTGCGCAAGATCCTCATGCCCCTGCTGCGCCAGCACCTACTACTACTGCTGAAGATGCTCCTCTTTCCACTCCTCGCCGCAAGCAAAAGGTGCGCAGCAGCGCCAAAGGGTCCAAGAAACGCCAAACTCCATCTCCTCCAAGCTCTCCCAGGGAACCTACTTCCAGTGCCTTCCAACACATAAATATCCCTGTTGGGAACTTGCGCAGGGTTACCTCAGTTTTAGATGAAGGCCTGGATCTTGAGCCAGAAGATGATGATAATGATGTTGTTGATCAAGCCGTTGGTGATGATGGCGCAGCCCCTCCTGAGCCTACTCTTGCTGCGCCCATTGATCAGACTATACCTGCTGCGGAAGAGGTCCCTGCTGCTGCTACTCATGAAGACTCAAATGATGGTGCCACTGCTCTGATAGCAGTGACCATTCCTCAGCCAAGCGATCTCCAACGCGCACAGGTCTCCTCCAGTTGATCCTATCTCCACCACTTCTCCTCCCAAGACAACAGAACAACCGCCTCCATCAGCTATCCCTGCGTTCTCCACCTCCTCTCTCTCTCTTCATCAAATGAGCTGCGCCAAATCCTTCAAGCCCTGAATACCATTCAGGTGACACAAGTGGCCGCGCAGTCTCAAATGGCCCAGCTCCTCACTGCACAAACCACTATTCAAGACCAACTTGATGCACAGCGATTGGAGATTGCTGCTATTAAGGGGGAGAGAGAAACAACAAACGCAAGTTCCTCCACCGGACCGTTTGCGCCTATTCCAGATACAGTTTCTCAACTTATCTTGGACTCTCTTAAGACAATTAGCGATATGCTTGAAAACGTCTGCACTTATGAGGCGATTGATCTTGGATTCAGAGACATGCTGAGGCGTCTGCGCAAGAGCCTAACTGATGGCTTATATGAAGGTTTCGCCGGTCTTGAAGAGCAGATCTCAGAGAAGATTACTCAAGGTGGTCCTGCGCAAGCTAGTGCGCTTAATATGGAAAGTGTCAGGGAGTGCATTACCCAAGCGATGACTGATTTTGCTGATGGGTTCAACGCAAGGATGGATCAAGCTATGTTTGACATTCAGGCTAGCGTGAACACCCAGCGCCTCCACACTGACACCAGACTTGAAGCAACGCAGACCTCCATCATCAACTCAATTGAAGCTGCGGAACAGTCATACTTCAATCAAATGACTGGACATCAGATGGTCTACTCCGCAATCTTCAGAGAGCTCCAAGATGATAAAAAATTGATGCCCCAAGGGATGGGAACTTTTGTTGGGGAAGCAGTAGCGTTCAGATAGAAGTTTCAAGCGCTGAAGATTGAACTTATGAATAAATTCAACAGCCTACAGAACGATCTGCGCGAAGCCCTTCACCGGATCAACGTAGACTAGGTCTATGTAATTTTTTTTTTTTTACGCAAGGTATTCCTTTTTGTGAGTATTGTTTTCTTCTTTTTTAAACTTGTAATTTGTAATTCCTATCATTTCAAGTTTTAATGAGAAGATCGCATCATTTGATTCCAAAACCTTGTTCAATTCAAACTTTTCGTTTGTGGAACAATGAATGCATTATTTCACCTCATGCGCATATACTTAACTGCTCATATTTTTACGCATGATTTTTAAACATTTAGTTTAAACGTATACTTAAACTTAAACTCATATTATTTGAATGCGCTGAATGAGTCTTTCCCATATTGTAATCTTTTGGATAGACTAGAAATCTATAACTCTGGCTAGTGTGTGCATTGACTTGAGGCATGATTTACCATTTTCATTTTTATGGACATGTTATTATCAAGTACAATGAATTGTCTTTGTTATAGTAGGTAATGGTATCAATCATTTAGGGGGAGATTGTTGGCTATACTTATCACTTAACCCTCCTATTTATGTTAGAATTGATTGATACCATCACCTATTAATATTTTATGGACTTTAGGTCCCTATGTAAGAAGTTTTATAACTTCAATTTTCAGCTTAGTTCATTTTATAGTATAGGCTTAGAATATAGGACTTGGAGCATAAAAGGATCGAAGATTTTCCTAAGCAGGATTTCACTGCGCAGGACATCACTGTGCAGGCCTTTACTGCGCAGCATACAATCTTGCTCAGTCTTCAATGTTCTCAGATTCCCAAACTTGGAAAGCGCTTAGAAGATGTACGCTTCTTAAAGTGCTGAGCTGTGCAAAAACGACAAAACAAGCACACTCAGCAGATCCAAAGATGGAGATGCGCTCAGATAAAATATTTCAAATGAAGACATCTATAAACCTTCTAGAAGAAGATTTGAATTTTGTCTTCATGCTCTGTCTCCAACGGCTACAAATGACACCTGCGCACCAATCACAATGTGCCAGCTCATTGTCCTTGCTCAGAGCTCCAACGGCTAGTTTTAAGCTCTCAGCTATAAATAGCCTGCTCATCTTCATTTCCAAGTTTCTTGAGTTCTTACCTTCTAAGAGAAACTTTGAAGCTTTGAAGATTGCTGCTTAAAATCCCAGATTCACAAGATCAACCTTCAAACCTTCATACCTTCAAACTCCTGCCCAGATCCTAAGCTTTGTAACACCCAGAATTCTTCGTGCTCTTCATCTCATAGATTCTTAGAGCCCAGAATTTCTGTGACACACACACCTCTTGAAGCTATGATCATTTAGATCTAACTTCTTGAGAAACACCGGTTTAGTCTAGGATTTGCTCTTCATAGAATAGATTTTGATTTGAGTTTTGATTCTTTGTAATCTTGTAAAAGCTCCTCACATCAATATATATCTCATTAGAAAATCCAAGACTAACTATCTTGGTAGAGGACGCAAATCTTTCATCGATCGAAACTCTCCAAATAGCTTGTTCATTATTCGTACTGCTTATTTCCTGCTTACTTTATTTCTTAATTACTTCTTTGTTTGATCTTATCAGATTGCCATTTGCTGCTGTGTTTTGTTATTGCTTATTGACTTAGCACATTTTTATCCAACTCTTTAGCCAAACTTAGCGCGTGCGTTTTTAGTCACTACGCAGTAGCTGCTTTAATTTCCGCTGTGCATGTCACACTCTTTCTGCGCGCTATACTTAGCTTATTTGAGAACTGTGCGCATAAGCCATTGATTTGCAAAAGGGTTTGAAAAGAATTTTAAAACGCTATTCAACCCCCCCCCTCTAGCGATTTTCATACCCTTGTTGCCCCTTTGGGACCAACTAGATGTGACCAAAAAAACCGGTAACCGGCTAACCGCCGGTTTCTAACCGGTCAAAACCGGGAAACCGGTTAACCGGCAACCGGCTCACCCGTCAACCGCAATTCCCCGGTCCGGTTTCGGTTAGGCCTTTCTCAAAACCGGTAAACCGCCGGTTATAAACCGGTTAGTAACCGTTACACAAACCGGCGGTTAAACCGTTTATAAAACCGGCGGTTAACCGCCTAACGGCTACTTTTCAAAAATTTGCACCGGGCCCCCCCCCCATTTCCCCATGTCTGACTGACCACCACTGTCCAAAAACGGCTAGTTTTCAAACTAGCCGTTAGTTCAGTTAACTTTCGGCCTTAAATGAAAAAAAAAAAAAAAAAAAGCCAAAAATTGCTTACATATAAATACCCCCTCCCTCCTACCATTTTAGTTCCACATCGTCTCTATACTCTTTCTCTCTCTACTAATTCCTAAGTCTCTCACACTCTCTCATATTTCCAGTTAGATTGCATAATTCCAGTCAGTTTTTTAACGCTTTCCAGTTAGTTTTTTAACGAAATCACTTTTTTAATTTATTTAGAAAATTCCAGTCACTTTGTTAACCATTTCCAGTCAGTTTCAAATCGTTTTCCAGTTAGTTTTCAGAATTCCAGTCAGTTTTTGAGAGTTTCAGTCAGTTTTTTGACAGTTTCAGTCAGTTTTTTAACAAAATCTGTGTTTTTCATCATTTTCAGTCAGTTTTTTAGCGAGTTTCAGTCAGTTTCTAAACAGTTTCAGTTAGTTTGTTAACAAAATGGCCTCATCTCGAAGGAGCGGCAAGGAACATGTTGTTTCTTCCTCACTTAACCCGGAAATTGAGTCACATTTTGAGGAAAGTGAGCAAAATGTTGAAGAAAATGTTCCTCAAAGTGGTAGGGCCGGGGCCGGCCGAGCTCGGGGCGTGGGAAGAGGTGGTCGGGGGCAACGTCAAGCACGAGAATCCAAATCCGACACTTTCACGATCCATTTCCGAAAAGTACAAATTGACCCCCAACGACTTTGTACATTTTCGAGCGTGTTGCAACTATTGCACCAAATCTTACCCGTTCGCAAAAGGTAATGGGCATGGAACATTGAACCATCACTTGAAATCAACACATCCTGAAAAACTTGGGATTGATAATGATCAAGCTCAATTACAATTTGCTCAACCTAACACCCAAGGTACGTCTTCGGTCTTATTTAAGTTTAATAATGTCGTTTATAGGAAAGAATTGTGCAAATTTGTGTGTGTTAAAGGGCTTGATTTTAACTTTGCGGATGATGAATTTTATGAACGGTTTATTAGACTTTCTTTAAATCCGGCTGCCTCCAAAGTACCACGTACGAATCTCGTACGCGATATTAAAAAGTGGTTTTGGAATATAAACATTTTTTAATTGATGTTTTATCAAAATTAGATCAAAGAGTTTCAATTTGTGCCGATGGTTGGAGTGATCATTGGCAAAGAAATAGTTATTTGGGTGTTACATGCCATTGGATCGATAATTCGTGGACTTTACAAAAAAGATTACTTGCATTTGTAGAAAGTTGCACGCCATTTTGGCAAAATATGGTCTTTTGCAAAAAATATTTTCTATTTCATTCGACAATGCTAGTGCTAATACCGCTAGTATACTGGAATTGATGCTCATTTGTCAACCGTCACTTGGGGGTAAGTATTTTCATATTAGATGTTTATGTCATATCATAAATTTATGTGTTAAAGATGGTTTGGATGCTTTAGATCAATACGTTAAACCCATTAGAGAGGCTCTTTATTTTATTGCAAAAAAAAAAAAAAATTACAAGAAAATGGATAAAATATTTACTAAATAAGGGTCTTCCCGAAAAATATTTTTCTATGGATGTTCCGACTAGGTGGAATTCTACCTACAAAATGTTAATTGATGGTTTTGAGTATAAAGAGCATATCATGGATTTTTTTTATTAGTATGGGCTATGAAATTCCTTTATTTGCGTATCAATGGAACGCTTGCACTAATTTATGTCAATTATTAAAGATTTTCAATACCGCTACTTTGGCTTTGTCGGGAGTTTATTATCCAACTTCCGTTTTGGTACTTGATCAATGTATTGCAATAGTTCTAAGTTAAAAATTTGCAAAATTGCACCATTTTAAACGAAAGCATTGCTTCCATGAGGTAAAAGTGGGTCAAATATTTTGATAACATTCCGTCTCTATTTTTGCTTGCAAAGATGTTGGATCCCCGTATTAAATTGAAAGATCTAGTCCGCATAATAACGTTTTATTATGCAAATTTATACCCCAATGGAGACGGATTACACGAAAACCCGGCGATTATTGTTGAAAATACAAAAAAAGATTTGGTGACTCTTTATAATGAGTATAGTGCAATTCATGGAAATGTTTCTCAATATGGCTCAAGTCCTAATGAAGAAGATATTGGTATTGATACACAATATGAGGTGAATAACGATCCATATAGTTTTGTTAATGATATTTATTTTTCAAAACGTCCTAGAACGTCTCCCTCTCCTTCTTCTACCTCTAGCATTCCGTACGAGTTGGAAGCATATTTCTCTACTAGACATGAAGTTGTACAAAACACTTCAAATCCAACTTCTTTTGATATTTTGAGGTGGTGGTCACAAAGGCAAGAAACTTATCCCATACTCTCTTTAATTGCAAAAGAAGTCTTAGCTTCTCCCGCTTCAACCGTGGCCGTCGAATCGGCATTTAGTGTGGGAGAAAATGTTTTGGATGCAAGACGTTCCCAACTAACTTGTGAAAATTTGGAAAATCAACTCTTGCTTGGTGATTGGGTTAGAGCGGAAAAGAGGGAGCAAGATATGCCTTATGAAGAGGATTTAGTAAATGTAGATCCACAATATCAATACGACTTGGAAGATTCTACGGGAAATTCAGAAGGGGACGGGATGTAGATAGTTTTTATTTTAATTTTTAGAATAGGTTTATTTTTATTTCATTGTAATAGTTTAGTTGAGGTAATAAGGCTCCATTTTTTCCTCCCTTAATTATAAAAGGGCAAGGATTGGTTGTCCCCCTCTTTGTAATTTTAATTAATAAAATTTAAGGGTACCGTCCCTTTTTTTTACTTAAAAAATTTGTGTTATACATTATAGTTATACACTTATACATTTTAAGTTTTTAACTTAAAAACAAAAAAAACAAAAGAAAACTGTTTAAAAAAAGGGGGTCATACATATACTCCCGTTTTTTTTTTATAAAAACTGTTAAAAAAAAAAAAAAAAAGTTAAAAAAATCTGTTAAGAAAACTGTTTAAAAAAACAGTTTAAAATTTTTTTTTACTTGAAAAAAAAAACCCTTTAAAAAAATGAAGTGTTTTTTTATTTTATTTTTTTTTTTTTAACAAAAAACTGTTAATAAAACTGTTTTGAAAAAAAAAAAAATGGTAACCGGTTTAACCGCATTAACCGGTAAACCGTAACCGGACATCACGGTTAGCCGGTTAGGTTACGGTTAGTATTTAACGAAAATCATAACCGGCGGTTATAACCGTCAACCGCCGGTTTTAACCGGATGGACACGTCTAGGACCAACAGGCCTTATGCCGACTTGGTGTCCCAAAGGGATATAACTCGACCTTATGCCGACTTGATTTCCAAGAGAGGTTTGGCCTTATGCTGACTTGCTTTCCACGAGAAATCTGACCTTAATTATGCCGACTTGTTTTTCAAAAGAGGTATGGCCTTATGCCGACCTGCAGAGGGATTTGGACGACTTGCTCTACAAGAGAGGCTGGGTCTTATGCCCAATTGCTCTTTAGGTTGGTAGACACTACACTTAGCGAGTTGGGTCTCGAAATGGATTGGGCCGCTCCAGTCTTCCTAATCATAATCTTGAGTCCAAGTATCATTTTTTGGGCTTTCTGTATATATTCTTTGGGCTCGGTCTGGGGCACATTACTATTATATAATGACAGTTTACCCTTGAGCTAGAATATTCAGAATATTATTTTTGTGGCCACTCACATGATAATCGCAGGCTAAGGAGCAGTATGCTACTGAAAATTCCTTCTTGTTTTATGAAAGCTTCACCAAAATCAACACAGAACGTAAATGAGCTTTCTTACGAAATACTGAGTGGGTAGTTACCCCATGTCCTCCTAATAATGTATTTGTGGATGTAAAAGTGAATTTTCTATGCTGCTTATATATATATATATATATATATATATATATATATATTGCATTTATTCATTACTCACTCCGACTCATAATAAATATTGCAGTTGACTTGTCGACGTTTTTAAAGATTGTATTTTACATGTTAGTACATTGCTTAAAACGGTAGAAATGTGCTAAGAAAGAGGAAGCAGATTATTCGGTTGCACTGGCTGATGCTCAAAATCCAAACATTTTTTCTTCTTCTTGTTTGACAGGCATACACAAATATTTGAAAGAATTACTTTGGTACAAAGATATTCATCTTCTAGAATCGAAATCGAAGCAAAATGAGATTATTCGTGAACTTTGTATTAAGACTACCCCGTATGTATATACTGTTAGCTGAACTGATAGGAGTTGTGCTGCAAAATTGCAACAAACTGTTTTTGTACGTGGTTGTGAAACTTAAAATGATTAAAGGGTGCTGCAAAAATTGTCATTTAAAAAAAAAATGCTCCTGAAAGTGAAAATAATGCCAACTATTTCTGCTAATATTTTTTAGTCTACTTTTGGTAGGAACGGAATGGAGACTATGTCTGCTAATATGCAGCAGCCTAGAAATACACTTAATAATGGTATTTACTCCATCCATCATTAAATGAATGTCTAAATTTCATTTTAAGAGACGCATGAAAATCATTTTTTTTTTTTTTTTTTTTTTGCAAATACTAATATACTCCCTCTGTCCCAGCTCACTTGACTACTTTTGACCAAAACTGGTCAACTTAAGATCAGTTTGACCCAGTGTTCTAAAAGACGTCCGTCTAGGCCCCTAGCCTAGGCGCTAGGCGCTCATGAAACGCCTAAGTCCTGCCTAGGATATTATAACTATTCTGAATTCTCGTCCCCGCCTAAGTTCCGTTTAGACCCCGCGTAGGCGCTAGGCGCTGATGCGGCGCCTAGCAACCGCCTAGCGTTTTTTAGAACCTTGGTTTGACCAACACTTTATAGAAATACTTATTATCCAAATAAAAACTAAAAAAATGTAAAATGATCACCATTAAAAATCCTCTCAATAACAATTTTAAAAAAAAATTGAACATAAATATTTTTATAAAGTGTTGGTCAAAACGACCCTAAATTGACCAGTTTTGATCAAAAAATGTCAAGTGAGCTGGGATGGAGGGAGTATATTCTTGTAATCTTCTTTTCAAACATTCAATTTTGCAAGTATAAGAAGAGACAAGTGAAAAAAATTGGTAAAAAAATATTTAGGGAGAGTTTTTTCCAAAAACGACATTCATATTGAGACAGATTTTTTTTTAATGAACATTCATTTAGAAACAGAGAGTGAGTAAGTTTTATTTTGATCTTAACACGAACAAGCTGTGAAATTAAGCAGCTAAAACTTGACCATGTTAATTAATAGTTCAATTGCATAGCAGTCGGTCAGTCTGATTGATGCCCAATATTACGAAATTGACAGCCTACATTCAATGAGCATTTTCATTCAGAACATGCATTCTCAGATCTCGACCGTTGAAAGTAACCCGACCAATCGACTACTTAAGGTAACGTACTTTAGCTATTTGCATCAAATAATGCAACGTACTCCTTAGTGTCTAAAAAATGCAACGTACTTTTTTAAGTTGTTTTTAAATTATGCAACCAATTTCCTTTTTAGTTAACGGTGTTAATTTTTTTTTAACGAAATGATGATGGGGCAAACGAGGTGTTAATATTCTAACAAATGTTGATGTCAAAACTAACATTCCATTAACTTCATCATCTAGATTCTTCATCCCGACAAACACCACCATTTAACCACCATCGTTCAACCACCACTAACCCGCCACCATTCAACCACCACCAGAAAACAATCCCCTGGCCTCCCCCACTTGACACCGCCCCTTCCCTCCCCCACTCCATCCAGCAACCTTGTCGCGCCCCGACCCGTGGTCCTACTTGGCCCCACGTCCGGGACACGCACGGAAGACGTCATAAAACAACTTAAATAAAAAATTTCGAAATAAACTTTCATAGAAAGTCTTATAACCAAACACATTTACTAAACTTGACTTCAAGTCAAACAAACCAAACTTTCACAATAAGTACTTATCCACTCGGCTACAACTACTAACTTTACTTACTCATTTACAAACACTTAACATCTACCAAAAGAGATGATACAACTACTAAGTCACGGGTACACTACCCCAAAAGGTATTACATTTACATAATGTATCCTTTACATACACAACACTTCCCAAAATGTCTTACCCAAAGATCTCCTTCTCAACGTCCTCCCTGTGTGTGAACTATCCCCTGGGCTCCTTCTTATCTAAAACGGTAAACAAATAAAGGGTGAGAATAAATCTCAGTAAACTACTAAAATGCAACTACATTACATGCCGATATGATAAACATAAAAGAATAATGTCAACAAATACTCATATAGCATATAGCACATAATATGAGAGGCTCCCTATCGCCAACCGTCCCATACCGGTTGGAAATAACGACCAACTCATCATACAACACATAAAGCGGAAATAAACACTCATACGTGGATACTGAGCCAAGGTTCTCGAACCAAAACAATAACCATCTGAGAGGCATCAACTGAGCAGCATCGAAGAGCTGAAACGGGTTCCGGAACCAAACAACAACAACAACGGGGAAAATGACACAAAGTCATAACCCAAAGTGCCCAACCTTTGGCCTAAGGAAGGGGGTTAAAAATGGGAAACCACGATAGGATCCTTAAAAACTTGGCTCGTGTGCCATTATAATCCCTATCATTGCCCGAACACACACAAAAATACCAGCTGGACTTTAAACACAAGCGTAGCAAAGAATACTTGCTTAAACAACAACCGGGGTATGATTCCAAAGTAGGAACACACAAGCTCATCATAAAGAGGCAAACACGTTTTCATAATAGAATCCATGACATCGACATTAAGTCACCACACAATCAATCCAAACGATCACATCAATTCAAACTTGATCACAAAAGACCAATCTACCATAATGAACCATAATACTCTTTTGGTACTAAACACTACATTACATGTATATATAAATAAAGAACCCACTGAAAAACCAACCCATCGTGTAGTACTCGAGAAGAGCTTTCCAACGATAGTTTAACGACCAAAACGGAGTCCGGATGAAGAAGTTATGGCCTCCGGAAGATTGCACGTAAAAATGTACAAGTGCAGAGTTTGGCCTTTACACGACTCGTGTACTTACACGACTCGTGTAACAACTTCTACACAAGTCGTGTATCAGTACACGACTCGTGTAAAAATTCTCTCATTCCCAGAATTTTCCTCTACACGACTCGTGTAACCTTACACGAGTCGTGTAATCAGGCCTGGGAGCCTTAAATACTTGGCTCTGAGACCATATAATCCCTTCATACTGCCCAAACACACACAAAAGTACCAGCTACTTTAACACGCAAGCACCATATAGACAATACTTGCTAACACCAAACTAAAACCAATACTTGTACTACCATCCCAAAATTACAAGTATCAAGAAACTATTCAAAACATGATTTTTCAACACATATAGCATATATAACATATATATGACCATTTTAACATTTAAAAGGGGGATTAGTACCTTACCTATTTAAAAGTATCGAGAAAATATTAATCGGTTAGAAATGGTCTATTCAACACCCTGATCATTATTATAAATTAGATTTGAAAATAGAGTAGTAAATTAAAAGAAATGAAAATAGCAAGAACAAAACTTTACCTTCTCTTTCTTTCTTCTTCAACTATGGAAATTTTGGAAAAGTTGTAAAGAAATGTGAGGTGAACGCAGGAGAGGGAGAGAAAAAGAGGTAAGTATGAAGATCTTACCCACTTGATTTTCCAATAAATCATTCAAGTTTCATTTTTCACACTTAAACCCCTCTAGTTACTTAATTCACTTAAACTTCTTAACAACCAAATTGTTGGCCCATAAAATTCCACTTCACAACTTAACTTCCAAAACAAATATTACTACTAACACTTTAACTATCTCAAATATCAAATAAGATGTATAATTCATATAATATGATGCAACACATAAAATGCGCACATAATTTTAAATTAAAAATCTCAGGAATATAAAATAAATATAAAATAAATAAAGACGGATTTTGGGTTCGTAACTTACCTATTTTAGGTTCGCCTCCAAACCATTACAACCGAAAAAAATGGGTGATTACTTCACCTACCCAACGATCATCCTTCAATTAAGGTTTTCACCAAAATCCAAATCAACAAAATCCAACTACAATAATAATAAAACCCAAATCCTAAATCTGGGTTTTCAAGTCCAACTACAAATTAAATTCAACAATTGAAGCGAGAAAATTACTAGGGTTTAAGCGAAATTGGGTTGACCCGCTAGATCTGCCATGGAAAGTTCTATTTTCGGATTCCTTGAAATTGCTGCTAGACTTGAGAGAGATGGAGAGGAAGAGACGATTTCATGGAGGTATGGAGAGGAGGGGCAAAGGTTCAGATTTGATAGGTTGCGAGGATGGTATGGCGAGGTTGAGGGAGAAGGTAGAGCGGTGGTGGCAATGGGGTGGACGTGGGGGCGGAGCTGGAGGATAAGGGATTGTCGATTGGGGAAGATGAGTTTCTTTTGTGAGGGAGATCATTTAAAGGGTTGGGGAGGGGATAAAGGTATTAACCTTGTTAAATATTTAACGAGTGTTAATCCTGTCATCAATAACTTAACTATTGTTAACATCGTTTATTTTTTACTTTAAATATTGCATTATTTGATATTACTTATAAAAGTACATAGTACTTTTTAGACACTAAGTAGTAGGGTTCTTTATTTGATATGGAAGGTATAAGTACTTAAGTAGTCATTTTTCCGACTTTTGTATATAGTCCGGTTGCTTTTTCCAAATCATTTCACCTTTTTTATTGAGTTGGAGCGAAGTTCCTTTAGTTTGTAATGTATCTAGTGTTCAAACGACCCGTGAGAAAAACTGGTCAAAATTGGATGATATCGTTAAAAACAAGTAACTTTTTCCATTTTAACATAAACAACTTAGCATTTGGCATTTTCATATGAGAATACCCAAATTCCAATTCCCAGTCCACGAAAAAGATAAATAAATAAATAAATAAATACTGACAATAAGTTGCTTTGGAGTGATAATTGATTGAATAATAAGGGTTCACGCCAAAACATTGAAGCTTCTTTAAGCAGGAATCGTCCTTATCTAAGGGGACAAACATATTACACCATAGAAGTAGATCAAATAGCATCCAATGGACATAAAAAAAATAAAAAAAAAATAAGCTATTACTCCCCATATCACACTTCCTCCGACTATAGTATATGTTCACCCTCACATTTATACGGAGATTATGAAATGGTGGAAGTGATGCAAGTATTGTGAGTATATAAGTAAAGTAGGCGAGAGAATAAGTGAAAGGGAATAGTAAGTTGATTGGTGTTGTGATTATAAAAGTAAAGTATGAGAAATAATGCGTGAGAGGAATAGTAAAGATTCTTTGTCATTTTAGGAAAGTGGACATACTCCCTCCATCCCAGCTCACTTGAAACTTATTTTCATTTTGGTCCGTCCCATCTCACTTGAGACCTCCTCAAAATAGCCAACTTTTAATAATTTAATATTAAATCTACCCCAGCACTCATTCTCTCTCTTCATATTACATCACTCAATTTATTCAACCAACACTACTATTTACCCTCTCTCATTCTCTCTCATTATTTTCTACCACACATTTTCCTTATTTTAGTTTTTTTCCTTAGTTATTGTGTTGGGATTGGATCCAAAACCGAGGAGAAGATCAAAACCGTGGAGAAGACGGAGCAGAAACACACAGCCAGGAGGAGTGAGCGGCCGCCCATGGAGGGGCAGGCGACCGCTCACTTGATCAGGTTTGAATCTGGCCGTAACAGGAATGGAGTAGGCGACCGCACAAGGTGGAATGGGCGACCGCCCACTCCGACAGGAAGGCAGACAGCTTTGGCAAATTGACGTGGAGTGGAGTCCAAGATTAGTAAAGGAATTGGTTTCCTTATCTTATCCAGTTTCCTAAATCCATATGAATAATACTTGGAGAAGAAGTATTATACTCCTTCTGTCTCATGGACTCCGGGTAAATTAGGTTTTGATCAGGATTAGGTTTTGTATCCTTATAAATATATTGTGACTACCACCATAATATTTGGTACTTTACTTGGTGTAGGAGAAAGTTAGGATATCAAGAGAGAGATACAAAATAGTGTATAGGAGGGGGCCGGGGGCCTAGGAGAGCCATGGGAGGAGATCCTACAACCCGGCCATGACTATGTTTGTATGTTCTTGGGGAGGGGAGATAATAATGTATAGGTGAGAGATTATTATTGGAGACTAGCCATGCTAGATCTATGTGGACGCATGTGCTAAAGTTGTAATCTTTACATATATTATTATAATGATATCCTTGGCTTGGTGTCTTCGGATGTTACCATAGGGATGGTGAACCGTGTGAACAAATCTATGGTGTTCTTGTTCTTAATTATATTATCATGTGTTGATTATCTTCTCAATATTGATGACTTCTAGTATGGGCTTGTGGGTGCGGAGATCCCCCCTCCCCAATTCCCCAACAACTGGTATCAAGAGCTTTGGTTTGAGATTCGGGAGATCCAAGGTGAAGAAAAGAAACTGCAGATTTTTTCGTGTAGTGAACGTGCAGAATTCGTGCATTGCACGTGCAGGCTTTGTGCAGCGTACGTGCAGAATCCGTGCGTTGCACGTGCAGGCTTGGTGCAGCGCACGTGCAGATTTCGTGCACTGCAAATTCTTCGTGTGGAAGACGTGCAGGATAAATCTGAGAGCGGCTAGTGTTTTTTTATTGAAGCAAAAGCGTGCCAAATAGGTCATAATTGTGCAGAAGGTCAGACAATCCGAATAGTTCGTTTGTTTCTTATGAGATCTGCAGAGATTCGAGGTGGGATTTGGAGATGCAGATATCAAGATGGATCGGAGGTGTTCAAGGGATCTTGGGGCAGTCAAGGTGGTTGGAGAAATATGAAGAAAAAAAAGGAGGAATGCATCAGGCACTTGCGTAAGCAACCGATGATGCAAAGGTGAGTGGTATAAGCTGGTTAGACCACGTGGGAAGAGGAGGACTTCTCGCAAACGACGGATGAGGAGATAGGAGGATATTGTACTCTACCAACAACATCCAATTCGTTCCGGGTGGGAGCAAGAGGCATGAAGACCGGCCTATTGGTGTAAAATGGGGAGATATCAATAAACGACATGTTAGGGGGGACAGTGACTCAAAAAGTTGCAATGTGGTGGGAGTCAAGTGGCCCTAACAGAGAGCGAGAAAAGACCACAAGAAGACAATGCAAGAAGCAAGGTGTGTCTGGGTTTCATGGGGAGCATTGCAAGGGGGGTGGATTTAGGAGGGAGAAGGCGAAGTTAGTCTTGCAAAGAAATCAAGGTAGAAGTTGATTTGAGGAGGCAAGAAGGATCTAACACGGATAGATTGAAGTGTCGCTTGGTTTCAACTCGCCTTATTACTTGAGCGTTGAGATTCATGTTGGAGGAGCGTGGAGACTTAACATGGTGGTAAAATATTTGGTGGATCATTCTCTGGTGGGAGTAGGATAGGAGCATGTCATAATGGTGGTTTATGTCTCCAGGTGGGAGATTGTTGGGATTGGAGCCGAAACCGTGGAGAAGGCGACCGCCCACTTGATCAGGTTTGAATTTGGCCGTAACAGGAGTGGAGTAGGCGACCGCACAAGGTGGAATGGGCGACCTCCCACTCCGACGGGGAGGCAGACGGCTTTGGAAAATTGCCTTGGAGTGGTGTCCAAGATTATTAAAGGAATTGGTTTTCTTATCTCATCCAGTTTCCTAAAGCCATGTGAATAATACTTGGAGAAGAAGTATTATACTCCTTCTGTCTCAAGGACTCCAGGTAAATTAGGTTTTGATTAGGATTAGGTTTTGTATCCCTATAAATATATTGTGACTACCACCATAATATTTGGTACTTTACTTGGTGTAGGAGAAAGGTAGGATATCAAGAGAGATACAAAATAGTGTATAGGGGGGGCAGGGGGCCTAGGAGAGCCATGGGGCGATCCTACAACCCGGCCATGACTATGTTTGTATGTTATTGGGGGGGGGGGGGGATAATAATGTATAAGTGAGATATTATTATTGGAGAGTAGCCATGCTAGATCTATGCGAGCGCGTGTGCTAAAGTTGTAATCTTTACATATATTATTATAATGATATCCTGGCTTAGTGCCTCCAGATGTTGCCATATGGATGGTGAACCGGGTGAACAAATCTATGGTGTTCTTGTTCTTTCATATTATATTATCATGTGTTGATTATCTTCTCAATATTGATGACTGCTAGTATGGGCTAGTGGATGCGGAGATCCCCCCCCCCCCCCCAATTCCCTAACATGTTGTGCCTACCTCTTATGTCTCAAGTGAGGTGGGATGGAAGGAGTATACTCTGTTACGGACCCAAAAAAAAGTGAACATATATTCTGGGACGGAAGGAGTAATACATTCACAAAACAGTGTTTGGAAGAGTCAAGGTGTAAAAACTCAATGTACCCTCGTCGTATGAAGAGTCCAGGTGTAAAAACTCAAAGGTGGCGGCATGATTCTTTATGCTCAGGGGCGGACGCACGTTGGTGAGGGGGGGTTAATTGACCCCCCTGAACTTTCCGTTTATACCTATTTTCACCCTTATAAAAATTTCAAATAATAACTTTAACCCCCCTCAAAAATTTCAATTGACCCCCCTCAAATCCCTACATATATATAGTATACTTTTACCCAACTTACCCCAATTTATCAGTTTTGTTTGCCGCATGAGGGTTATTTGAGTCGACGAAGAATTGAAGAGAAGCCATCACCGACAAGAAGAAATCGGTCGACACTCGACAACCCTAGTCGCCGGTCTCCAATCGCCGGTCGCCGCAGCCCTCAGGTAATGTTCTCCACTTTGTCGGCCTTTTTACTCTTCCGTCCCTAATCTCAAATCCCTAAATTTCCCAAAAAATCAAGTTTCGCCCTTTCTTCAATTGGATTCTGGAGGAAGGAGACGATGAAACAAAATCAAATATTTCATCTCATGTTGCTCCCAAAGAGAGTAGAAACAGGATTTTGATATTTTTGTTTCTAGTTTACTTATCTTTCGAGATTGTTGTGAGTTGTGGTTATGTTGATAGAAACACAGACATAGTTGCTCACCATTTGTTTTAATTTTTGAGTTGATCAATTTAATCTTAGGAAAAACCTTCGACATTTGTCCTGCATAAAAGATTCTGTTCTTTTTTTTTTTTTTTTTGAATCACAATCTGATAGCAAAAAGAATTTGAGAACACATTATAATTATAGCTATGTGAGGAAGAATCTTATTGGAATGTTTTGTCTTTTTTTTTATTCTATGCCTTACATTACAGTGTTAATTTTTTCAATAGGTTTTTCTTTTTTTAAGATTACAGGAATTTCAATTTGGGATTTATTTGTAATGCCAAAGGAAGTTGGGATTCTATGCTTTACAGTGTTAATTTTTTTTTTCTTGAAATTCATTTGGGATTTCAACTCGAACTTATTTTTTTCTACAGAAAAATGGCTCCTCCTCGAAGTTTGAAAAGATCATGTGGGTCGTCTACTTCTGACTCTAAATCAAATGAGGCTCACCGTCCTGGAGGTTAGAAACTTAACTATAATCTTATTGTGTGTTTGTGTGTGGCCAGTGGCCTTTTAGTTGTTGCCTTGTTGCGTGTTTATTGATGGCCAGTGGCCTTGTTGTGTGGTTGTTTACTTGTTTATTGTTGGGTTTCGTGCAATCATGCGCAGCGGAATATAGACATGAATAAAACCCAATAGCCTAGATCCGCTATGAACAATAATTCATAATAACAAGATGAAAGAAACTAACCCTTGTAGATCGTTATGTAAAACTTGGATTAGGCGTTAAGACAAACGCCCTCTACCGGTGATCCACACAACGAACAGATTTCAAGAACGCCTTCTTGAACTTGACTGCTAGGTCTTCGGATTGATCAACGATGTGAAGAACGATTCTTCAAAGCTCCTAACTATTACTGTGACTTGATAATTGAGATTAATCAATCACAATAACCCAAGAATATAATGTGTGATTTCTTTCTCTAAGAAAGACTTTGGAATTGATCAAATCAACTACTAGGGAACAATTCCCGTCAGTCTGTATTTATATTCAAGGGGTTTCAGAAACCCTTTAGGACTTAGGTTTCTTGTTTAATAAGAGTTTTCCTAAAACTGATTCTGCCGGCAAAACCATCCGTACGGATGTTTCTGGAAGCATCCAGATTCAGCCGTACGGATCCTTTAGGCAGGACCCGTTTTACTTCGTTTTCGCTCCTTTAATTATCCGTTTTGCGTGTGTGACCCAATAGGATTATACTAAGTTGGCAACGAGTCTGAACCAGTCAAACCTCGTAAGTCATAAGCGGACTCTAGCAAGCCATTATGACTACCCAATTAGTATAACTTTGAACTCCAAAGTTTCCTAAAATAGAACATAACACAATCTCTTTGTTACACGATGTCTATTGAACGTAAGCCATGGTCAATGGTCAACTTACATTTGTTCAATGCTTTCTCGATCCCGAATGTATTGATAATACAAATCTTATTTGAGCACGGCCATGCATTTCATCAATACCATTCATCGAGTGGCCAAAGCTTGACATCTCTCTTGACAAGGAACAAATCCCATCTTGGCTTATTACTCTTCCCTACATGATTTCGATTATGCCAATCATATTCTTTATAGCTATCCGGTTAGGGATAACGTTTGAATATGTCAAACGTAATGTTCATCATGTGGAAGACTGTAATAACTTCAGGTCTAAAGATTCCAGTGATATAACTATATGAGACTTAATTATGACATTGTGACCATGACATAAATCTCATAGGGGTCAGTCCAGTATTTGTTCTCCAACAAACACCCATAAGTCTAATTGTATCCCATACACCATAATCATCATATAATTATCTATTAACTTATACTAATAATTAATCATAATTTATCAGGGACGGGATTATTATAATAAACATGCAAAAGACATAATAATCAAACGTTCAATATCTTTATAAAAATAACATTTGTTTTACAAACAACATGCCTAGGGCATAACACCAACAATCTCCCACTTGCACTAGGCCTAATTAATGTATCGAATACCCATAGACCTAACATGACCATCATGCTTTGCTTGCGGAAGACCCTTTGTCAATGGGTCTGCAATATTATCATCAGTTGGTACTCTGCATATATTTACGTCTCCTCTATCAACGATCTCTCGAATGATATGAAAACTCCTAAGTAGGTGTTTGGATTTCTGATGCGATCTAGGTTCCTTTGCTTGAGCAATAGCACCATTATTATCACAATAAAGCTCTATTGGATTAGCAATTCTAGGAACCACCTCTAGTTCATCAATGAACTTTTTAATCCAAACAGCCTCTTTAGCAGCATCGGATGCAGCAATATACTCAGCTTCAGTTGTAGAATCAGCGACGGTACTTTGCTTAGAACTCTTCCAACTAACAGCACCTCCATTAAGCACAAATACAAAACCAGATTGCGATCTAGAATCATCCTTGTCAGTTTGGAAGCTTGCATCTGTGTAACCACTTACGACAAGATCATCTTCCATACCTCCATACACCAAGAACGAATCTTTAGTCCTTCGCAAGTACTTAAGAATCGTCTTGACTGCGATCCAGTGACTTTCACCGGGATCAGATTGGTATCTGCTCGTCATGCTCAAAGCATACGAGACATCGGGTCTAGTACATATCATGGCATACATGATGGATCCAATATCAGAAGCATATGGAATCCCAATCATTATCTCACACTCATCAGTCGTCTTAGGACACTGATTCTTGCTTAGAGATATGCCATGACCTAATGGAAAATTTCCTCTTTTAGAGTTTTCCATGCGGAATCTCTTGAGAACTTTGTCAATATATGTATCTTGACTTAAACCAATCAGTTTCTTAGATCTATCACGATAGATCCTAATGCCAAGGATATAAGCGGCTTCTCCCATATCTTTCATTGAGAAACACTTTCCTAACCAAGTCTTTACCGACTGTAGTGCAGGAATGTCGTTTCCAATGAGCAATATGTCATCAACATATAGTACTAGAAATAATACTACACTCCCACTAATCTTCTTGTATACACAAGGTTCATCTCGTTCTTGATGAAGCCAAACTCTTTGACCGATTCATCAAACCGAAGATTTCAACTCCTAGAGGCTTGCTTCAATCCATAAATGGATCGTTGCAATTTTCATACTTTATTAGAATTTTCTGGAATTACAAAACCTTCAGGTTGTGTCATATAAACATCCTCAAGTAAGTTCCCGTTAAGGAATGCTGTTTTGACATCCATTTGCCATATCTCATAGTCAAAATATGCGGCTATGGCAAGTAAAATTCTTATAGACTTGATCATTGCTACAGGCGAAAAGGTTTCATCATAGTCGATTCCATGAATCTGCCTATAGCCTTTCGCTACAAGTCTAGCTTTATAAGTATGCATCTTTCCATCCATGCCAGTTTTCTTTTTGAAAACCCACTTGCATCCTATGGTTTTTATACCTTCGGACGCATCAATCAAGTTCCAAACTTGATTGTCATACATGGACTTAATTTCAGATTCCATGGCTCCAAGCCATTTATCTGAATCAGGAGCGGACATCGCTTCTTGATAGGAAGTAGGTTCATCATCAACTATGACTTCCACTTCATTACTATCCGTCATGAGAAATCCATATCTCTTAGGTTCGGATCGTATCCTACCAGTTCTGCGAGGAACATGAGTATTCTGATTAGGTTCCACAACTCCTTGTGAACCTTGGTCAGATCCAATCATCGGTTCCATGTAATTTGCGGGTTCTTGAACCTCTTCAAGACTAATTTTACTCCCACTAGTTCTTTTGGAGAGAAACTCTTTCTCTAGAAAAGCACCATCTCGTGCAACAAACACTTTGTTGTCCGTGCGGTTGTAAAAGTAGTATCCTTTAGTTTCCTTAGGATAGCCCACAAAATTACATTTATCAGATTTGTGTGCGAGTTTGTCAGAGATCATCCTCTTGACATATGCCTCACAACCCCAAATCTTCATAAAAGAAAGATTAGGCTTCTTTCCTTTCCACATCTCATATGGAGTCTTTGGAACAGATTTTGTTGGAATATTATTTAGTGTAAGAGCAGCAGTTTCTAGTGCATGTCCCCAAAAGGATAAAGGAAGATCAACTTGACTCATCATGGAGCGGACCATATCCAATAAGGTCCTATTTCTCCGCTCAGACACACCATTCCATTGTGGTGTTCCAGGTGGAGTTAATTGTGAAACAATTCCACAATCTTTAAGATGATTGTCAAATTCTTGGCTTAATATTCTCCACCACGATCAGATCGAAGTGCTTTAATAGTTTTTCCAAGTTGATTCTGTACTTCATTTTGAAATATTCTAAATATCTCAAAAGATTCACTTTTATGCTTCATTAAGTAGACATAACCATATCTACTAAAATCATCAGTAAAAGTTATGAAGTATTGATATCCTCCCTAGCACTGCTGCTCATTGGTCCACAAACATCAGTATGTATGAGTCCCAATAAGTCACTAGCCCTTTCACTACTCTTAGTAAAAGGTGCCTTAGTCATCTTTCCAAGTAAACAAGACTCACAAGTTTCATATGATTCAAAATCATGTGAATCTAAAAATCCGTCCCCATGGAGTTTTGAGATACGCTTCTCATTAATATGACCAAGATGGCAATGACACAAATAAGTATGATTTACATCATTAGGTTTGGATTTTTTATTTACATTATAGATATTATCATTATTCCACTTTCAACATCAAGACATAAAGGCCATTAAATGAACATGCAGTACAATAAAGCATATCATTTAAATAAATAGAAAACTTCTTATTCTTAATAAGAAAACTATAACCTTCATTATCCAAACAAGAAATTGAAATAATATTCCTACTCAAATCCGGAACGTAATAACAATTGTTCAAAAAATAATTAATCCGCTAGGTAAAATGACATCATATGTTCCTACGGCTAATGCGGCAACTCTGCTCCATTTCCCACGCGTAGGTCCACCTCGCCATCTTTGAGTAGCCTCCTCTTTCCTTAGTCCCTGCACATTTAAACAAATATGAGATCCACATCCGGTATTTAATACCCAGGAGCTAGAAGTAGAAAGTAAAATATCTATAACATAGATACCTGAATTAGACGCAGTCCACTGCTCTTCTTCTTCTTTAACTCTTCCTTGTAAACCTTGCAATTTCGTTTTCAATGACCAATCTCATTGCAGTGGAAACAGATTGCATCCTTTTGGGAAGCAGGTTTAGCGACATTAGCGTTGGCAACAGTTGTCTTGCTAATCTTGGGTTTGACAACTTTTGCCTTACCCTTTTTGCCTTTTGAGCCATTTCCTTCTTTAGATACAATGAGTACAGGAGCGGCCTCTTTACCGATTTTCTTTTCTGCCTGCTTAAGCATCCCATGCAATTCAGACAATGTCTTATGCATCCCATGCATATTAAAGTTCATGACGAACTGGTTATAGCTTTTGGGCAATGAATTAAGAATAAAATCGGTAGCCAACTCAACATCAATTGGATGGCCTAGCCTCTCTAGTTTCTCAAAGTAAGCCTTCATCTTTAAAACATGAGGGCTCACAGACTGTCCTTCGCTCATCTTGCATGAGACCAGTGCAGCTATAGTGTCGAACCTCTCTTGCCTTGCTTGACACGCCCCCAGGTCCCGGGATCCCCTAATAGAACCTCGAACCCGGTGGGAGTGACTAACGAGGAACAAGAAACATAACAAGAAACTTAATGAAATTTGTTTAACAAACTGACATGATATATATACTCTAGAGTAAGGAGCTATACTAGCTCACAACACGAGTTCTAGACAAGAAAATTAAAACCAAACTTAATACATACACAGCGGAAACATGCCTAGCACATATGCTGGCATCAAGAGTACTATACAAGATGTCTAATGACAACAAGAACTGAACAAGACTGTCTACCCCAAAATAAGGAGTTATAAAACCCATAATACATCGTCCTCACCAAAGTAAAGGACACAAGCCCCAAAATAATCACGACCTGCGAAGTAAGCTCCCAGCTAAGTCGAGCCTCACTGCGCACTATCCTCCTTTGATCTAAGGAAAACAATTAAACAAGAAACGGGGTGAGATAAATCTCAGTAAGCTATTAGATGCAACTACATGACATGTTATCATGCAATTCAAGTAGATACTCAAGTAATCATATATCAAGTATCATCAAATAACAAGTATATGAGAGGCTAAGCCACTCATCAAGTAGCACATAAGGCTAAACAAGCAAGTTATAAGGATATTGCTTCCTTCCTTATTCCTCCAAGAATACCATTGTTGTCGTAGCTTGTATTACTTTGACAAGCACGATCAATAACAAGAAACTGATTATTCAGTATGTATCAGAAGACCCGGTAACCAGTGTCATTCCCAATATCAAGACTCACGAGGTGTTCAAGAGTTTAGCATTCACTTAAGTCAGGCTTATGCTCCAACCAAGGAAGCTATGCCCTTACTATGGCCGGTAGTAAGGGGTCAAGCGCAAATACATAGGGACCCGATTGTCACTTAAGCCCCAGCTCTCACGACAAGCGTGAACCTATATATTTCCGAACAAGGAAGGAGAACCAGCTGGACTCACACAAGAATGTACAAGTAGATATTTACTTGAACTACGGGAGAAGAACTAATCCAAAAGTAGTGGACTAGCTCAACAAGGAACATGCTTCAAGTAATCAAGAAGTCACCTTGTTATCAAGCAACTATATGCAATGTTTGCACATACACAACAAGAACATGTCTCATACACATAAGTGCTTGTTCACAGCACTTTCTAGTTCACTACCATACATATGTATTGGTGTCAAGTCAAGTACAAGATTTTATTATCTTATATCCAAGTTTTAATCCATTTCTATGGATCTTCAAGTCATGTACAAGATTTTAATGCCTATACTTCAAGTTATAACTCAATCTTTGGACATTCAAGCATGTATAAGAGTTATACATTTACTCTTACAAAATCCCAATCCTATTCTTAGGATGTTCAAGTCTAAAACTTGTTCTAATGCCCCTAAGGTGCACAATCATTGGTTTCAAGACAAGTATAAACATTAGTGCTTGTTCATAGCACTTTCAAGACATAAGGAAGAGTTACTACTCTTATACTTAAGTTCTCATTTGAGTTCTATAAGTATTAATGTTCAAGTCAAAGTTCCAATGCCCCCAAAGGTACAATTACACTTGCTAGGACATCTTATACCAAGGCTCTATACCTTAGGAGAGGTAAGGTTTCATCTCCATTTAGTTTGAACAACTATTGTGCAACAGGGGTTTTGGGCGGTCGCCCAACCTCATCCTGGGCGGTCGCCCAAGATCACCATTTCAGAACCAAAGTCTCTGCCTTAGTGGGCGGTCGCCCAAGGCCAAAATCTGCAAAAACCCAATTTCTTCCAGACTTAGAATTCTCCGTCCCAAGCGTAGGAGTAACTTTTACTAACATTTTTAACACTCCCAGGATGCACTAACAAGCTTAAACCAATTCTTTCATTTTAATTTCCTTACTTTACATAGTAGGAATACTCCCTTTGTCCCACAATTACAAGTACCACAAAAATTGTCCCAAAACAAAATTAGCATTCACAAGTATCAACCGACCACTTTGCAGAATCATTACAAGATATAGCTTCCTTGTAAGAGACCGGTTCATGCACATTCACTGTTTCAGCAGCAGACAGTGCATAGGCCACCATCTCTTCAAATCTATATCTGACTGGAGGTCTCTTATCCCTCTTTCCTCTACCAAGATCACTGGTAATCTCCACCTGCTGTCGGTCTCCTCCTCTTGAACTGGAGCATCAATAGGAGTCGCTTCATCAGACACGTCATTAACATCTAAGTCAATTTCCACCCTTTCTGTACCATCTCCGTCTATCTCCACCTGTTTGTGTAACTGTTCTGCAGAACCCTTTTCCTCACGGAGAAATAGAGATTCATTAAAAGTGACATCTCTACTAGTCAGGAACTTAGATGTAACCGGATCCCATAACCTGAATCCCTTCACTCCAGTAGTATAGCCAACAAAGATACACTTTTTGGCTCTTGGCTCCAACTTGTTTCCATTGTTCACATAAGCATAAGCGGGACACCCGAAAATACGCAATCTCGAGTAATCTCCTGGAGAACCTGACCACATCTCCACCGGAGTCTTCATCCCAATACTAGAATTTGGAGAACGATTAGCCAAGTAAGCAGTCATACTAATCGCCTCCGCCCAAAATTCTTTACCCAACCTTGCTTGTGACAACAAACACCGAGCCTTTCTAACAATGTGCGGTTCATCCTTTCTGCAACACCATTCTGTTGTGGTTTCCCTACGCAAGTTCTGTGTCGACCAATACCTTCATTCTTACAAAATTCAGTAATCTCCTTTTCGACAAACTCAAGGCCATTATCTGTTCTCAGTTTCTTTATGGGTCTACTGTCTGTTTCTCAATCAAAGTTTCCATTGCTTAAAATTCAAAAGCGCATCATTCTTATGTTTCAAGAAATAGACAAACACCTTTCGCGAATAATCATCAACAAAAGTCAATAATAACGAGAACCACCCTTAGATAATTTCATAGAAGGACCCCACAAGTCAGAATGAATGTAATCAAGAATACCTTTAGAGTTGTGAACTCCCTTCCCGAAGCTAGCCTTAGTCTGTTTTCCAAGCACACAATGCTCACAAAAGTCCATAGGCCCCGTCTTCTGTCCATCCAATAAACCGCGCTTTGAAAGTTCTGTCATCCCCTTCAAGCCAATGTGACCCAGTCTCATATTCCACAACTGAGTAGTCACCACCTCAGTCATAGAACCCTTTGCAACAGACACATTACCAACAACTGTAGACCCAAGAAGCTCGTACAACGTCCCCACCTTCTTTCCCTTTAGAGCCACCAAGTCACCTTTGATAGCTGATAGTTCACCATTCACAATGGATAAGCTATACCAAGACTATCCAAGGTGCCTAGAGAGATCAGGTTCTTCTTCAATTCAGGAACATGTCTGACATTCTGCAGTTTCCTCACTACTCCGTCAAACATCTTGATCTCAATAGTCCCAATACCAACAACCTTGCATGCAGCGTTGTTACCCATCAAAACCACTCCACCAGTAGTAGTCTTATAAGAGCAAACCATGCCCGGTTGGGACTAATATGATAAGAACAACCCGAGTCCAAAATCCAATTATCACGAATTTTGGTACCCGAATCACAAGCAGTGAGCGCATCACTGTCACTGTCATCACTGGTGTTGTCAAACACCACTCCAGCTTCTCCCTTCTTACCGGTTGTATCATCATCCCTTTTATTCCTTCTGTTGGGACAAAACCTTCTGATGTGTCCCTTCTCCTTGCAAGCATGACATATCACATCTTTAATCTTTCCACTTGAACTGGATTGACCCGAGTTCTTTGCACTCGTTCCCTTTCCTGCCTTCTTGCCACTTCTAGCTACTAACCCATCACCTTGAGATTCAGCACTTGGAGAAGTCAAGTGTGTCTCAATGACTTCCCGTTGTAGCAAAGCATTCTTGATCTCTTCCAAAGAGATCTCATCCTTCCATACAAAACCGTCTCACGAAAATGCATATACTCAGAAGGTAAAGAACATAGCAATTTGACTGCCAATTGCTCATCATCAATCACAACATCTACATTCTTCAAATCCATGACTAAACCGTCAAACTCATCAAGATGTTTTTCCAAGGACTCACCTAACTTGAGTTTACATTCTTCGAGTTTCTTCATCAGTAGCAACCGATTACTAATGCTCTTTGTCATGTAGAGTTGTTCAAGCCTAAGCCAGAGCCCTGCAGCAGTCTTTTCGCTCACAACCTCCCTCAACACTTCATCTTTAAGACTCAGATGCAAAAGAGACAAAGCCTTCTCGTCCATGTCATCAAACTGTTCATCATTCAAGCTTTCTGGTTTCTTTGACTTACCAAGCAAAGCTTTGACACACTGTTTTCCCACCAAGATTGCTCGCATCTTCACTTGCCACAACCCGAAATTGACGTTGCGATCGAATTTCTCAAGTTCGTACTTCCCTGACATCTTTTACCGATAGGCAAAACAAGAACCTCAAACCAAGCTCTGATACCAATTATTAGGATTTAAGGTCTAACAATTGCTTATCTTGCAAAGATCCAAGAACAAACTAGCAAAGAGAAACAAAACTGAAAACAAAGAACACAAAGATTTACGTGGAAAACCCTTCTAAACAAGAAGAGTAAAAAACCACGGGCGACGAAGAAGAATCCACTATAACCAATCAAGAGTACAAGGAGATTACAAGGTGATGATCAATCACACAATCTCACAATCCCTCAATAGTGTAAACCCTAGCTATTTCTCTCTGTATCTCTAGGTATGAAAAACGGCACAAGGTCTTAATAAGAGTTTAATGTTTTTAACCCTAAAACTGACCTACCAGGAACCCGACTATTTTCAGCCCGTCAAAGTGGGCGCTCGCCCAAAAGCCATGTGCGCGACCGCCCAAAGCATCAGTCGATTCCGTCTTCTGTAACAGCGATGTGCGCGGTCGCCCAGAACCATCATGGGCGATCGCCAAATCGCCTGTTGTGCCGGATTTCGCCAAAACCAATTGAGAGTCACCCAAACTCAATAGATATGAATACCAACAATCAAACATTCACGATGATAATTCTTCAAAAAATGAAACAATCTTTGAAAATGAAACTGAAACAAATTCCCCACACCAAACAAACAATATCGGAATTAATAGAGAATGAATTAATGTACAACCTTTTGAAGAAAGTGATTTCTCAATAAATATGATAAAAAACGAATTTACATTAAACAAAAATATTTTGAGAAAAGATTTTCAAAGCAAAGACAATGAACAAAACAGAGATTTATTTTTTCAAACATATAACAAAAAAAGAATAAAAATTAATAAAAGAAACATATTACGAATTTTGCAAATTACAAGGAGCGCATATAACATTTTTTGGCTTTCTAAAAGATGACTACTTATATGAAATAACAACAATACAGAAAAAAATACGTAACTGGTACAAAGTAGGAAAACCAAAACTTTTACCAACTCAAGAAGTATACGAAACCAAAAATCACCTTTGGAACCCACTCATGGTAATATTCAACATGGTGTATACCCTACCACAAATTCAAATCAATTAACCATAAAGATAAAGAATTTAATAAACAAAACCACCTCCAAAAAATCCCATAACCAAATAGAAATCAAACCAAAATTAAAGGATCCCCTAAATGATTTAATAGAACAAACAAATATATACTTACCATTAAAAGAAGAATCAACCTCAAGCCAAAACATAAGGATGTTAACAAATTACAATGACAAAACTTTCGAATCAGACACATCATCCGATAAAGAATCTAATTCATCAGAAGAAGAATTTAAACAAAACACAATTCCAATTCAAATCATAAAACAAAATTATTACAATTACAAAGAACCAGATGATTTAGAATACAACAAATAAGTAACAATTTAGATTTATCAACAGAAAATGATAATTACAATTCTTCAAACCAACCACCAGACCCAAGCAATGAAGAATGCCAATCCTGTCATGATGAAATATACCTGTGTAACAACAAATTAAATACATTAGAACAATATGACCAGATAGATGGACCAACAAAAAGAAAACAACTAGCAAAAATAATTAACAAAGAAAAACCAGGCACATTTCAAATCTCCTCAATAGATTTACAAAATAAAATCAAAAGAATAAAACAAGAATCAAAAATATTAAAAAACAACCTAGACATACAAAAAACACAAAAAGAAATAGAAACAAAACTAGTATCACCAGAAATTAAAAATACAAAATTCACCTCAAAAATAAACTCTTCCACAGACCCAGAAGAAAACATATATGCATTAACTAAAGTCAGATACCAAAAATGGTATGTCAAGATACAAATGAAAATAAAATATTTTGAATACAAAGGACTAGCTATGCTAGATTCAAGAGCCAACCTAAATTGCGTAGAACAAGGTTTAATACCAACAAAATATTTTGAAAAAACAAAACAAAATCTTCCAGCAGTCAATTCATCAAAACTACAAGTTAAATACAAAATACCAGAAGCTCATGTATGTAACAACAATATTTGTTTTAAAACAAGTTTAATGCTTGTAAAAGACTTAAATACAAAAATAATATTAAGAAACCCTTTCTTACAAATGTTATATCCTTTTACAGTCTCTAAAAAAGGAATAGAAACACGAATATTAGGACAAAATATTATATTTGATTTCTTATATCCAATAACAGACAGTGAAATTAACAATCTACAAAGAACAGATATTTACAAAATAAATAACTTACAAAACCAAATGAACTTCCTTAAAGAAGAATTACAAAATGTTAAAATAGAAGAAAAATTAGAACTTCAAAAATACAAAAACATAATCTCAACAAAACTTGACAAATTTGAAAAAGACTTATGTTCTGATCTACCAACAGCTTTTTGGGAAAGAAAGAAACACGTGATTACTCTACCATATGAAAAAGATTTGATGAAAAAACAATTCCAACAAAAGCAAGACCAATACAAATGAACCAAGAACTATTAGAATACTGCAAGACAGAAATCAAAGATTTACTAAACAAAAAATTAATAAGAAAAAGTAAATCCCCATAGTCCTGCTCAGCTTTTTATGTATCCAAAAATGCAGAAATAGAAAGAGGTGCCCTAAGATTAGTTATCAATTACAAACCATTAAATACGGCATTAAAATGGATCAGATATCCAATACCTAACAAACAAGATTTACTAAAAAGACTTCATGATTCTTCAATCTTTTCAAAATTCGATATGAAGTCCGGTTTTCTGGCAAATACAAATAGCAGAACAAGACAAATACAAAACAGCCTTTACAGTGCCATTTGGCCAGTACGAATGGAATGTCATGCCCTTTGGACTAAAAAATGCACCAAGTGAATTTCAAAAAATAATGAACGAAATTTTTAACCAATACACTTTCATTATTGTTTATATTGATGATGTTTTAGTTTTTAGCAAAAATCTAGAACAACATGACAAACATTTAAACATATTTTACAAAGTAATGATAAGAAATGGTTTAGTCTTATCCAAAACAAAAATAAAATTATACCAAACAAAAATTAGGTTTTTAGGACACGAAATAACCAATAACACCATAATACCAATTCAAAGGTCCATAGACTTTGCAGATAAGTTCCCGGATGAAATAAAAGACAAAAATCAATTACAAAGGTTTCTAGGATCATTAAATTACATAGCATATTTCTTTACAAAATTAAGACAAATCTGTAAACCCTTTTTTGATAGATTAAAAAAGAAACCAAAACCATGGACAAAAGAACGTACTAGTGTAGTCAAACAAATTAAATTACATGTTAAAAGATTACCATGTTTAACAATCTGTGATCCAAAAGCGCCTAAGACAGTCTCAACCGATGCTTCTGATATTGGATATGGAGGAATATTGACCCAAATCATAGACGAGAAAGATCAGATAATTCGGTATTACTCAGGTATTTGGAATAACACACAATCTAATTATTCAACAATCAAAAAAGAAATTCCTTCTATTGTTTTATGTATCACAAAATTCTAAGATGATTTATTAAACCAAAAATTTACTGTCAAAGTAGATTGCAAAGCAGCAAAAGATGTTTTACAAAAAGATGTTAAAAATTTAGCAGCAAAACAAATTTTTGCCAGATGGCAAGCTCTTTTAGCAATTTTTTATTTTGATATCATTCATATTGCAGGAAAAGACAATTCTATCCCTGACTTCTTAACCAGAGAATTTCTACAGGGATATGGAAAAATTAAATGAAGAGACTTTGCTCATTTCACAAACAAAACAAGAACAAATTTGGGATGTTTTTATAAATAGAAATCATATTCATTTAAACAATTCCAATTATACAAATTATTTGCTACAAAAATCAACAGTATTGCTAAATGAATGTAAAAACTTTCACAAAAGAATCCCTCTTCACAAAACTGTAATTCTTAAATTCCATATTCATGATTTACAACAACTTTTGGAATACAAATCTTCAGCACAATTTTCAATCCTTATCAAAAATGAAATTTCAATCATTAAACGAATTACAAATTGCATTTACAATGATTACTATTCAAATCCTCAAGATATACTCTTACCAGACTAATATATATTCTGTTAAGACTACAGGTTTTTACAGGTTCAGCATTCAAATCCTCATCCACAAAACAAATCTTTCAAAGGTAAAACTCTTGTCATGTCTTGTTACAAAAATGTTGGACAGAGCTAAATTATATAACAATATAGAATATTTAGCATTTTTGATTCGTTATATCAAAATTCATTATCATCTCACTCAAAGATTTGGTTTCAACAGATCTAGTACTAAACTTATAATATGGGATCTTCAAGAATATATTGATTGTAATGGTGTTTAAAAAAGCTTGCATCCGAGATTTACAAAGATGAACAAAAGTGTGAGTATACAAATGTGTACAAACAAAAGTGTGGATTCATTCGAGTATGTTCATCCGAACATTTACAAATGGGTATGTTCATCTGAACATTGTGTGTGTACAAATTCAACAAATGTGTATGATGACTACGAGTTATGTACAAACATGTACAAACAAATACAAAAGTGTGTGTAAAAAAGTGTTTGTATGAATGTATGATAAAAAACGTGTGTGTACAAATGGACAAATGTGTTTGCTTGAATGTATGACAAAAAAACGTGTGTGTACAAATGGACAAATGTGTTTGCTTGAATATAAGAAAAAATATATATATATATATATATATATTTACAAAGCAGACTATCTACAAGCAGCAATCTACAAGCAACAGATGATCTCATCTATAGCAAAAAGTTCAAAGGTTCATTAATCTCAAAGGTTCACTAATCAATTTTCAACAAATGAAATGCCCACTACGTCAATTCACAAAAAGCAAATCAATTTTCAGCAAAGGAGATATCATCAATTTTCAACAAAGGAGATGCCCACTACGTCCGCAACATTCACACCATCATGAAGAGACACCACCAAGTTCAAATCGGCAAAAAGCAAAAATTCTACACAACAATTTCAATAAAGGAGAAGCCGCCATGGCCCCCACAAAGTTTACAAATTTCAAAAGTAAGATGCCCACAGTTTACAAAGTTCAAAGTAAGATGCCCACTATCCACAAATTCCAAAAGGATCCACTACCAATTCCACTATCAAAAGCAGATGTCACCATGCTCCACTTCCACAAAATTCAAAAAAGAAGATGCTCTTTGTCATCCACTCACCAAAAGTAGATTCCTCTCAACAATTTCAAAAAAGAAGAAGCCGCCATGGTCCATATCAAAAGAAGATGCTCTCTTTCTGCACAAAGCAACAACAATAGTAGTTAGAATCATTTCCTATATAAGGATAACAAATATCATTGTATAGGCAGGCAAAAATTTAGGTTTAAATTTAGACAAAAACAATTTCTTTCTCTACAAATTCCCTCATACACATTCCACTGTAACCATTGTAACCATCAATTGTACTCATCTACAAATCAATACAAAGTAAGTTCTTCTACTCCTGCCTCGAGTATTTAGAATTGTTTATCAATAGTTACTTACAAATTATTTTACAAAAGTTTTCAAAAGTTACTATTCACGGGTTACTATTCATTCCGCAAATTTCAGTTTGATACTTATTTTTGATTTATTATCATCATTTATTATCTTCAAATTTTATGTTAGAATCGATGCACTCTGATCCATACAATTTCTCTCTCTACAAATTCCCTCATACACATTCCACTGTAACCATTGTAACCATCAATTGTACTCATCTACAAATCAATACAAAGTAAGTTCTTCTACTCCTGCCTCGAGTATTTAGAATTGTTTATCAATAGTTACTTACAAATTATTTTACAAAAAAAATCAAAAGTTACTATTCACGGGTTACTATTCATTCCGCAAATTTCAGTTTGATACTTATTTTTATTTATTATCATCATTTATTATCTTCAAATTTTATGTTAGAATCGATCCACTCTGATCCATTGGTATCAGAGCCTAATATTCAACAAAACTCAAAGTAACCTAGTCGTTTATTAATAGTCCCGAGGGTCGGAGTTGTCCCGAGAGTCGGTAGGTCTAAGTCACGCATTAGGAGTGTAAGTCGTGCGTCCGAAAATCCGAAAGGCAAGAAAAATAATCCGATATATATATATATATATATATATATATATGGTCGTGCTACTGTGACTGTTGGGTTTCGTAGTAACATGCGCAGCGGAATATAGCAATTAAAATTTTAAGAAACCCAAAGCCATGGATCCGCTCATATGATTAAATCAAATACAACATAATGAATAAAGGAAAAACTAACCCTTGATGACTATCAAAGTTTTCTTCGGTCTTGGTGGAGAAACTTGAAGACTTGATCACGATCACAAAGCTTGAACACGAACTTTGAAGATGATGATTTTCACCCTCTAGCGGTATCCACACTTCGAACGAATATCAAAAGAGCTTCTTTGATCTTGGTTGCTAGACCAATATTATGAAACACATTTTCACAATACAATAAAGAACTATATGGAATTTATTATGTGAATTATTTTGTTCCTCAATCAATGATATCTTAGAACAAAATAAAATCTCTCTCAAACTCTTTGAGACTCACAAAAGCACTAGTAAATATGGTCTGACCGAATTGGTGTTTTTTTATACACAATTAAGATCTATTCCAAATAGGTAACTTGTGTCAAAAATCATTCCTAATCGAATTAGAAAATTTCCAGTCGGCATACCGGGCGCCCGCCTGGTTCTACCCAGGCGCCCGCTCATTTGACCAGAAGGTCCGGGCCTTTTAGAACTCATTCAGGCGCCCGCCTGGTTCAAACCCAAGCGCCCGCTTGGTTGACCAGGAAGCCCAGAATAATTCCAGAAATTCCCTTGAGGTCTTTCGACCCTAAATTCCAATATAGTCCTTTTATTTAAGATTCGTTCTATTGTGTGTGACCCTCTAAGATTATACTAAGTTGGCAATGGGCTCAAACATGATCACATAAGATATGATTAGGTTCTAGCAAACCGTCATACCTACCCAAATAGTATAACTAGATACAAGTTCGCATTCCTTTAGAATATGTCATAATCCCTTTGTCCACGATGTCTTTGAACACAAGTCATGGTCAAACAGTCAACTTGTCATGTTCAATACTTTCTCGATTCTGAATATGTTGATAATTCAAATGCTATTGATCCAATCAATCCATTTGAGTCCTGCCGAACATTTCATCAACATCATTCCTTCGAGGGGCCCAAGCTTGACATCTCTCCGTGGAGGGACAAATCCATTTAGCTTATTATTCTTCCCAACGGGAATCCGATATGCCAATCATACCCTTTATAACCACTCGGTTAAAAGTAGCGTTTGAATATGTCAAACATAATGTTCATCAAGTGGAAGACTATACTAACTTCATGTCTAAGGATTCAAATGACATAACTAATATGAGATATATGTACGACATAGACCATGACATAAATCTCATACAGCGGGTCATGTCCAGTACCTTGTTCCAAACAAGTACCCATAAATCTAACATGATCATCCCATGATCATTTAGCCTTTATACTAGTGCTTAATAAGTACTAGGGACGGGGATTATTATAAGTAAACATGAACAACAATAATAATCAAAACATCTTTTTATTGATATGAAATAAATGATAACAATTACAACGTTTATTAAACGTGCCTAGGGCACCACTACCAACAGTGACAACCTAAATATCGTGAGAACCGTGAGAACTTGGATATATTAGGTTTTTACTTAATTTATCCAATGGTTCACTTGGATACATTGGATACATTACTTGGATACTATAGGTAAAAACTAATGTATCCAATGATTCACTTGGATACATTACTTGTCCCATTCGAATTAGGACAACCCAAAAATGGAGGTGTTTTCTTTTATGGGACCCACACTCACACTCACAGCAACTTTCCACTCATTATTCTCTACCATACTTTCTCTCTCTTACTTACTTTTCATACTCACAACACCTACTCCACTAACATTTATCCTTAATCCTCTTGTCCAACCCAAAAATCCTAATTCGGGTGGGACGGAGGGAGTATATATTTGGCATAACGTTGGGGGAGAGGATTTGGGTTGACGAACCTCGCGCACGCCCGGTAGAGGGAATAGTTTTATAACAATCCACATTTGTTCTTTAAACACCTACTTTAGAATTAACAAATATCATCTGACAAAAAGATACTAAAGCTCAAAAAAAAAAAAAAAAAATCACAAGAAAACCAAGATGAACAAAATATTATTTATATTTTTGTTCGTTTGTTTTATTTAGGTTTCACCATGAAGGTGAAGTACATGGGGTTCCAGAAGTCGAAGAAGAAGCACCATTATTCCTGTTGGAGTCGCTGTCCGAAGTCCCAAGTGACCGAGCATCCCTCAGAGAAACCGAACATGCCTCGGCCGGTAATTTCTCCATTGGTGTTAACGGAGGTGTAACCGGAACTGAGCAAGGACTTGATGTGAGTGATAATTTCTCTCCATCATCATTGCCGGAAGAATCGCCGGAAGAGTAGCCGGTTTCTAAGCGTGAAGGTGATGAATCCGGTGTCTCGAATGGTGTATTATTATCCTCCCTACTCACCCTTCCTCCTTCGTTGTTGTCGTACATTGGATTTGATATGTATACTAAATGAGCTCGTGCAACTTCTTGGGAATGGGTTTTATCGGTATGTTTAGGTGAGCCTAGTGGTGTGAATGTAGGGGAAGGCGAAGACGTAAAAAGGCCGTGTCGGGATTGGGATTCGAATTGGAGAGGAGTGGAGTGTTGTTTCTCGACGTCGAATTCATCGGTTTTGTCTGAGGAAGCTGTAGGGAAGAGGATGCTTCTCGGAGCGTGAAGAACGCCTTGTGCGTAGAAGCTACTGAGGGATGGAGCGGTGGGTGATTTAGGTTGAGATTGATGGAAGGGGCTGGTGGCGGTGGTAGTGGTGGTGACTTCTCCAGTGGCAGCACATGTGTTGGAGGAGGTAGTGAGCTGGCGGTGGCGGCGGCGGTGTAAGAGAGAGCAGTAAAGCTCAGCTAAGAGAACTATGACCAAGCCCAACACCAGTACAAGGCTCACAGCCATCACCAGTGTTGCACCCATTATTAGCCTAGCTTCACCCTTCATCTTTTCTCTCTCTCTCTCTCTCTCTCTCTCTCTCTCTCCTTCCTGTGTCTGTGTGAAAGAATGTGAGTGCAGGAGAGGACACTAATAAATGGCGCAAAGAAGCATTTGTTTTGGCGGGAAAAGGGTTCACTTGTGATAATAAAGTGAGATAGGAAGGGAATCTTTGCCAATTCTGTTCTGCTGTGCTGGGGGCTTTCTGACAACCAAGGTCAAATTGGTCATTTTAATAAGCATTTGTGTTCTGGATTTTAGTAACCTTATACAGTAAAACATACTATGCATGCAGTCAAGGCAAAGCAGTAATCTTTATTAAAGCAAATCAAACAAAAACTCATTTTTATGCAGACTAAGTACGGACACCGGAACCGCTACTCCCACCATTCACTTACCCCCACTGCAGTCAAGAAGGGGATGGTCACACAGCTCTCCTGTTATTAAGATTGATGACCGAGATTATTTATTTAGATCTGATGTGGGTCCCACATGAACCCAATAAAACCTCTTCCCGTACACTAGTCCGTGACCTCCTTTTCTCCCTTAACTGCAGCGAAGGAGAATGAGAGTAACGGTTCCAAATCTAATGGACATAGTACTAAAACAAACACAAAAAAATAGAGACTACTAAACAGAAAGACATACTACTTAAACATGGCATTCTCTTGAGAATCACAATCTCAATTTCAACTGATTTTATGCGTACAATAAAAGGGTATTTGTCAGAATTTTGCATGCGTGAACTCAACCTTAATCTATCAAACTAGTATATCCCTCATGCATGGATACACGAAATACAATCAAATATTTCACAAACGTAAACCAACAAAGTCTATTACTAACTACTTCTGTGTGTTAAGTAAAAAAAAAAACTCACCCGGGACGGTGCTTGAGAAACTGGAAGATCCATATGACATCAAGATCAATCTTAGTCAGCCAGGGGCATTTCAGTCATTTCAGTATCCGGAAGCAAATCGAAAGTACCCATCTTTTCAGCTATCAAGAAGGCAACACAAGACTCCACCATAAATGTGGGATAAAGAGTGTTGCTACCTGAACACTTTCTTTCATTGTTACCATTTATCGCCCCTTTAAGGCAGCAAACCTGGCAGCTAAATCATCATAATCAGGTAACTTTGGATGAACATGCTTTGCCTGATTATCTGGCTGGAAGGAATTGGCACGGGTAAAAACCTTTTGTTGTATCTCTGATTCTCCAGATTGTTCGTGAGGGAGAGAACGGGATCTGTGTGGAGGAATCACTAATTCTGGTGTCTGATTGGGCCTGTCTCTAGACTGAGGCTTCTTCCTCAACATCTCCGCATCATAGGTTGATGATTTATTACTGTAATGTAACAGCAATTTATCCATCATTTTTTCCTCGTCGTCTTTTTTATTGTGGTCATCATCGAACAAGATCTGTAAGCCCTTTCCTTCCTTTTTCTTGCTACTCGAAATCCTCTTTACAATTCTGGGATCTTCTGAGCTTCCCACGTCATCGTGAGTGGAAGAGGATTTCAAGTGCTTCCTCCTGATTGATCTCGGCTTAGGCAAAGGTATATTGTTTCGGTCATTAAGATATTCTGCATGATTGAGTTCCTCATTGTAAGAAATATCTGGTTCTTTCTGGACCCTGTCTTTACTACGATGAGAAGGGTCCATGGAGGATTTATCAGACCCAAAAGCCGCATGCTTTGACCCTTTATGGCCTCCATGACTACGGTGATCGCGATCTTTCTCTGACCCATCCTCCTTGAAGTAAGTATGATCTGGACTTTTGGGGACCCTATCCAACAGCACGGCAGGCTTTGTTTGGATCCGGGCAGAAGGGTCCATGGAGGGTCCGTCAGACCCATAACCTGCATGCTTTGACCCTTTATGGCCTCTATGACTTCGGTAATCGCGATCTTTCTCAGGGTCATCTTCCTTGAAGTGAGTATGATCTGACCTTTTGGAGACCCTGACTGAGTTCACAGCAGGCTTGGTTTTAATCCCGTTGGAAGGGTCCATGGAAGATCCGTTTGACCCAAAAACCTCATGTGTTGACCCTTTATGGCGTCCATGACTTCGGTAATCGTGATCTTTCTCAGGACCATCCTCCTTGAAGTAAGTACGATCTGGGCTTTTTGAGACTCTATCATTGCTCACAGAAGGCTTTGTTTGGATCCGGGATGAAGGGTCCGCAGAGGATCCATCAGCTTCCAATCTGGAATGCTTAGATCTATGATGGGCTCCATAACCATTCTCATTTGATTTAACATACGGAGGAGGAATAGGGTTATCTTTTAGCTTAACATATGGAGGAGGGAGGGCATTACCATAAGATGACTTCAAGTTATCAGTTCCTTCCTCTTGGACTTTTTCTGTCGACTTCACAGGCTTTCTTTGACTCAGATTGTCATTGCTATCAACTATAAGCCTAGCAGAACTAGCAATATTCATGTTCTCACGTTTCTGATCCGCATTCACCATATGATTAACAAAATACTCTGGCCTTCTGCTACTAGAGGAGCTTCCAGAAGTTTCCGTCTTGAGGGTAACATCGTCCTTTCTGTTTGAAGATCCATGCTTTTCGGCAATGAAATCCGGTCTACCTCTAAAGGGAATCTCACGCTTCTCACCATTCAAAGAAGTTTCTTCCTTAACAGTGATTGGCTTCTGTATACGACCTGCAATTTCTTGTTTGCCAACAAATGGAATTTTCAACTCGTCCCTTCTAAGAACAGCATCTTCTCTGACATTGTCTAATGTGGGCCCACGATTAGCATGCTCAATTCTTTCTTTAGAACGAACACTGAGCTTATCAGCTGTATTCTTGCTGTTAGGCAATTTGTATTTGCCTTCAGACACAGCAGAAGGTCCATGTTTAATAGATTTTTCCTGCATATCAGTTGTAGAAAATTCAAAGCCTTTTTAACTGGGGTCATGACTCTTTAACTAGAATTTTCTTGTCTGTTCATCTATCAAATTTATGATACTCCCTCCGTCCGAAAATGATGTTCCAATTTTTTCTATATTAGTAAGAAGGAATTTTGAGCAACAATTTTATTACCTGTGCATGTACAGAGGGATTAGCAATCCTTTGTTGAAAAGCCTTTGAATCCCACTTTATTGAAAATTCCGATGCTATATCTAGCAGTATCTGAAGTCTCTTCTCCATTGTTGGGGGCTTTGAAGCTAATTTCTCAACAAACTACCATGAGCAAGTATGTTGGTTAGATGTAAACAATAATCATGAAATTATAATTTACCTAACGCATGGAAAATATAAGAATAATTACCACTTGATTAGCAAAACATTCCAAGGAATTCCCGTATCTATCCTGAAACTCATCCCTAAGGTCGCGCAATTCAGGCAGGTCAGAGAATCTTGCTGCTGCAAACATCAAGGATGCCACCGGCTCCCTACACTCTTCAGGGCATTCCCTGTAAAGAACAAATAAACCAGATTTAGAATGAAATGGCGGCAAAATCGTTAGTATGAGTTCATATTTGTGTATCCATAAATGTGGCAACGTTGCATTAAGAAATCCCAGTCAATAGGCACACAAATTAACAAAGTGTCATCCTCTAAAATCACAAAGAGACGGAGCGTGATGCATGTGGGACTACTAGAATCATTTACATTGCCAGCATCAGAACAAGTAAACTTGAATAAAAACTAAATGCTTAAAGATATGGTGTCATTATTCATTCATACCTCAGTTTTTGCATGACAGATAGCTGCTTATAGATGTAATCGCAAGCTTGTTCAAGAAAACTGTAACAAGACAAGAGGCTCAGCCCAGCGAGAAATTCTTCTGTCTGTTTCACCACCTCGCAAGGGACAAAACTTTGTAAGAACTTTTTAAATGACATAAAGGCCGACACTAACAATCATAGACCAGATAAAATGTCTGAAACATAAATCAACTTTACGGAACACAATACTCCCTCCGTCCCATAACAAACTTCCCATTTTGCCATTTTAGGCGTCCCATTGGAAACTCCCATCACCCAAAAAAGAAAAGATTCCCTTCACTTTCTCTCTCCTTCCCACTCACGACAATATTCCACTTACTATTCCCTACACCCCACTTTCTCTCTCCTTCCCACTCACACCACCTACTTTTCCAACATCTTTCCTTAATTCTCGTTCCTAACATTCCATGGGAAGTTTGTTTTGGGACGGAGGGAGTATATAAGTCCGACTACAATGGGAACCATCAAGCTCAACATTCTCATCTCAATTACACTCATCTTGCAAGAAACGTTAGATAGTCCAAGGAACACAAGCATGAACATCTACTTGAGCATTCTACATGTCAGAAGAATAAAAAACATAAATAAGTCTATATAGCAACAACTCCCCTTCCAAGCAGGCATTCTTGCCGAAATAAGACTATGAAATCTCAAAAGTGGGCAGCATTGCACAATAAAGGGTACCATATTAGTAGTATAATAAAAGAAACAGTTCTTCCAAATACACTCTCCGTTCCACGTTAATAGTCTACTTCATTTTCGGGGGATGTCCCATTTTAAGAGTCCCTTTGTATAATTAAGCTATGAATATTTGATTATGTCTATATTTAAGAAGAAGAAAAAACTTTCATGCTCAAGATATGTTGGTTTTCTTGCATATTGTAGAAAAGTACTAACCCATGTACAAATCATAAGAAATGCAAAGGCACAAAAATACAAAATCTACAAGTCAAACTTTCAAACGTGAACTCTTTAAAAGGAATGGTGGTCGTAATAAATATAGATAGAATGTATATACATAAATATCCTTATCGGTCTGACCAATATACAATGTACTACATCCGTCCCTAAATGATTGCAAATTTGTTAAAGTGAGGGGAATTTAATAAGGTTGACTTCTTCCAATGAAAAAAAGGTTGACGTTTACTCGTAGGCTAGTAGTAGCATAGGTATACATAAGTACTCTTATTGGTATGACCAATATACAAAAGGATCTAAATTATTCAGTGCAGAATGTTTAAATGATAACTTACATGATTGAGTAGAGACAATCCCAATTAGCTAAAAATGAACTCAAAAGATCGTCACAAGCTATAAGCAGATGGGCTAAAGCTTTTTTGTGTAATAGCCACTTTAATCATCTTTCATTTTTAAAATTATATCCTACCAAGTACTTATATAAGTACAACCAATATATTATAAATACATCAATGCTCCTGTCGATTGTGGTTATGATGCACTAACAATTCCACTAGCTTTTCTTGTGGTTATGATGCACTAACAATTCCACTAGCTTTTCTTTTTAGTCCCTTCATATGGTCATAACTCATAAGTATAATTATTTTGGGTGGGGTGAATTCACCTAGTTTTAGATTTGATTAATAACAGGAGCCATATATTGAGATCAATAATCATTTATATATTTAAATGTAAATAATATATTCTCATGATCCTCTATTTGTTCTAATTTTCAAGAAGTTGTTTGTTTTTCAATTTTCCGTTCCAAAATGAAAATATACCTTTTCCACATAGTTTGTTTCAATTTGGTAGATCTTTATTGGGTTTTATAAACTCTCATCTGGATTTTAAGTTTGTTAATGTAATATTGGTATATTATTGTAGCATAATTTTTTGCTCAAGTTTAAGAACCCGTGTTTAACATTTCTGTTTTATATGTTCATAAGATGTATCGGCCATCATGTAGTAATGTTTGAAGTTTTTTATTTGTTGTCACAACGTAGCCACCATCAGACCCTCATTGGTATCAATTGTGTATTTTAGGGAATATACGAACATTTGAGCAATTTTTTGGGGGAAGATCAATCCAAATTAATCATGTTGGAATGCTTACCTGTGCGTTTGATGATCGTGAGACTTTCCATTGGCGTAAGGTATGCAAATAGGCAAAAAGAAGCTGTGTGATGTGTGACTGGGTGATACATTGTGTTTGAGTATGTAAGAGTTTTTGAGTACTCCCTCTGTCCCGCCCGAAATAGGATTTTGGTAGCTTTTTTTATACTTTGACCATGTAATTTAAACAAGAAATAATTATCCTAATACTCCCTCTGTCCCAGACTAAGGTTCTTACTTTCCTTTTTGGTTTGTCCCAGACTAAGGTTCTTAGTTGCTTTATTACCTAAAATGGACCATGGGACCCACTTGTCATTCTCACAACAAAAACTCCCTACCCACTTTATCTCTCCTACTTTCTCTTACTTATTTTTCCATACTCACAACATTTACTTTTTCTTAATCTCCGTGTAAAATCAAACTAAGAACCTTAGTCCGGGACGGAGGGAGTATAATTTTAAAAATTGTTATGGAGAGTATTATTGTTGTGATACAATAACAATTTTTAAATTTTTATTTGGATTATTATATTTTCTTCAAAAGACTTGGTCAAAGTAAAGTCAAGTTTACCAAAATCCTATTTCGGGCGGGACGGAGGGAGTATATAAGAGTGGATTCTAATACGCATTTCAGAAACATAGTGTCACCCTTAAGATTAACCAGTCTTCAAGCTAAGCTGATTTTCATCTATACAATATTCACACATCTTTGAAGTGAAAAATACTGAAAAAAAGTGACAAAAATCAATGTTTTCAACTCATACTATTAAGTTCCTGTTTCGCAGCCTAACTTGACTCATAATTTCATCATTGTGGACAGTTTCTCCATGACCTACTTAGTATCCTCTAAGCACACAACCAACACGGAAGGATCTTGATGAGTAGATGCACGTTTTGTTTTGTTTAAGTAGTCCCCGTTACGAGTTCCTAAAAACTCTCTACTCATGTTCCAAAAATGGTCAGTTCTGCCATTGTTCCAAAGACGCATCTCTACGATCAACCAGATGTTGGTAACTTTGAGGAAACTTTATAAGTATATGTACCGTCACCGTGCGATGGCACGGGCACGGGCACGGGCACGAGCACTAGTATATTACTACCTCTATCCCTAAATGAGTGTCCAAATTTCATTTTGAGGGACATTGAAAATCTCAACTTTTTGAACAATTTGGTAACAACGATTCATATATAATCTTGTAATCTCCTTTCCAAACCTTTAGTTTTGCACGAATAAAGAAACCGGTGAAAAATTTTCGAAAAAAAAACATTTAGGGAGAAAGTTATGTTCAAAAAAGACACTCATTTAGGGACAAAGTTTTTTGGAAAATGGACACTCATTTAGGGACAGAGGGAGTATAAAATACATCAATGCTCCGGTCGATTGTGGTTATGATGCTCATTGCAATTCCACTAGCTTTTCATTTTAGTCCCTTAATCATATGGTCATAAGTATAATTATTTTGGGTGGGGTGATTTCACCTAGTTTTAGATTTGATTAATAACAGGAGTATTAACTTCTTATAAAAACAAAAAACACCTCTTCAAAAAAAAAAAATGATGTGCCCACAAATAAAACTACAAACGATGAGAGAAAAAAAGAGGATGCAAAATAGAAAACAGAAACAAAGCCTACAATCATGTTCCAAAACATTCAATAATAATTCAAAAGAAAAACAGACAAATCTTAATGTCAAACAAGGTCTTACCGGATAATTAAAACTCTCACCCACCACACACAAACCCCGATCAAATTTGAAAAAGAAAAATCTGATGAAAAAAAAATTACCCGTCCATATGCATTGACATCGAGGCCATTAGAAAGCAATTTAACCAGATCCTCCTTCAAGAACCTCTGCTTCGCCTCCGCCCTCCGCCGGAGCACTTCAATCCGAGCCTTTGTCGGCTTGATTAACGATTTACTTCAAAATCAAACACAGACAAAACAAAACAGATTAACAACAACAGCATCAACACGCACATAATTGAAGAGAGAGAGAGAGAGTGGGGACTGACCATTTGGAGCTAAATCCGCCGCGCCCTAACAATCCGTCCAACATTTTTCCCAATTAAGAGAATAAGAAAAAACACAGATTCAACTCAAAATCTCAATTAACATGAATGCGTGTTCTAGTGTGGAACTGTGTGTATAAATGTCTGCAAAAATTCAACAATTTGCTCCCACTCAAAAAAAAAAATTGCATCAAAATTGCGTCCGGCCACTAAATTGAAGCTATATACTTGCGTCTGTACAGTATACGGGGGTAAATGTAGTGTAGTAAAGAATTGTCATTGACCTCCCCTTGAGATAAGAATGTTACATCTAACCCCTTCAACTTTAACATACTCCCTCCGTCCCATTTTAAACTTCAAAAATTTTCCTTTTGGGTGGGTGTCCCATTTTAAACTTCAAAATCCAAAAAAATGAAAGTTTTTTATACTTTTTTATTTAGTGGAACATACACGTCATACACACAACAACTATTCACTAACTATTCCCTACCTCACTTTCTCTCTCCTACCCACTTTCTATACTCATAACACTCTACCCCACTATCTATATTATACTATAAAGATTTTTCATTTTAATTCTTGTGCCCACTTTTTTTTTCAAGTATAAGATGGGACGGAGGGAGTAATCATTTTGGTATGGCCAGCAACTGTTTTCATTTAGGTCTTGTTAACATGTTTCTTGATGCAAATATTGATGTCTTGTCCCTCATTTTAAGTTTTGGTCTTTCCTTTCTTCTTGTACCAAAAAAAGAAGTCAATGCCTCAATAGAAGTCTAAACATGCATCACCAGTCAGATTCATAGTGAAGTGTGGGTTTCAGCCGTTTAAGGAGAGTGTCCCTTTCTAGATAAAAAAAAAAAAAATAGGTGAATCGATATAAATATTCATACAATATTAAATTTAGCTATTAAATAGCTAACTGTTGCTAGAGCTTTCACATAAGATATTTTATTGCTCAAGACATACTCCCTCCGTCCCTATTTACCTTACAAAAATTGCCATTTTTGGTGTTCCTATTTACATTACAAAATCTCAAAAAGAAAATTTTTAAACATTTTTTAAATAGTGGGACCCACTTGTCATACTCACATCAACTATCCACTTACTTTTCTCTACCCACTTTCTCTCTCCCACTCAACTATCTACACTCACAACACATCAACTTTACAATCATTTTCTTAATTTTTGTGCAAAGCCTCATTTTTTTAAGGTAAATAGGAACGGAGGGAGTATCTAATTAAGGTGGATGTGAAAGAAAATGATGTTATAAGCATAAGTACAGGATATTTAGACTATATATATATATATATATATATCATGAAATGCTTGTAATCTCAACCGTGAGTTGCTAATGGACTACTTATGGTAGTTTATGTGATTACTGTAATATATATATATTCATGCAATCTGAGTACTCCCTCCGACCCAGCACAAGTAGGGTTTCTTTCTCTTTTAGGCCGTCCCATAATAATTGAGACTGCCCAAAATGGAAATGTTTTAATATATTTATATTCAACCAACCCCACCATTTAACCCCACTCATTCTCTCTCTCTCTTTATTTTCCACCACTCATTTTATTCAACCACCACTACTTTTTACCCCATTCATTCTCTCACTTCATTTTCTACCACACATTCACTATTTTCTCTTAATTATTGTGCACACTCCTCTAGTCCTACTTGTGCTGGGACGGAGAGTATATATTATACTCTCTCTGCCCCATAATGATCTTCACGTTTGACTATTCAAACTTTTTAAGAATATGAGCATTTGCTTCACTAGCTATATTGTGTTTATATGCACATTTAAGCTTAAATTGTAAGAATGAGAAGAACTTTTTGGGACAATAAAAAATGTCAAACGTGAAGATCATTTTGGGACGGATGGAGTATTTACGTATAATGCCATTCTTACTTGTTAGCAGATGACCCTATTGCTATGGACGAATGAGCAATTTTACACTAGCATAAGGGTATATGTTAAATTTTACTAAAATAAGGGTGGTGAAATATAATTTACGATGATTTTGTATTCATAAGGAATGTCACGGCATCTTGACTTGAGCGTCAAACACATTTCAAACTGATGATGACTGACATTGACGAAAATAACCCGTGTTTTTAGTTGTTATGGTTTCTGTTGCAGGGGTAATTTTGGAATTAAAAGTAGGACCATGTGCGGGTAAGCCGGATGGAATCGGTTGAGGATGAAAAATCGTGGCCGCACGATGGGGAGACTTTTGTGCGAGAATGGAGTAGGTGGAGGGTCCAGATTTTGTTGGTTAGACTGAGTCCGTTTTGGTAAACAGGAAGCATGATTGAGGAAAATGGTAGGGCCCATTGAATTATGGAGGGTCCAGATTTTGTTGGTTAGACTTTTGTGAGAGAAAGATGAGGGCGTAAATAAAGGAGTTGAGATCTCCTGTACCACTTTTGTGTGTCACTTCATGTACCACTTGTAATCCAATCGTTCACATGTTTGCATAATATTACAATAATACCAATTTCAATAACTGTGAGCCATTAGATCACTTGTGACACATGAAATGGTACACGAAGTGGCATAGAGGATTTAGACTCTAAATAAAGCAACAGTTTAGACGTCAGAGACTCAGAGCCGTTATGTCAGTGAGAAAGTCCTTAACGATCCGTTGGATAATGACTAATTTCATTTTAACAGTTGTTTTACTTTTGAAGCAAAATAGACACTCATACGTAGGGATGGTAATCTCGCCGAACTCGACCCGTTTCCGAGACTTTTCGGCCTGAGCGGGCCGGGTTTGGTAGCTGTTTTCCAAAATCCGGCGGGTTCGGGTCCGGATTTGGTAATGCAGTCCGACCCGACCCATTTAGCTGCTTATGATGTGCATTTCCTTTTATACCCTTATTTATCCCCTTTATTACTTCTACACCTAAGTATAAATAAAAAAATTACACTTACACCTTTTAGGGTTTCCCATTTTCGCCGTTTACAGCCGCAGAGAGGAGATGGTGAAGTCGTGAACGAACCGGCAAAATCTACAACCCCTTCCTCTGCCATTCCACCTGCGCCTTGGTCGGTCGTTCCTCCGGCCATCTTGATTCCTCGACACTCGACGTCGACAGCCCCTTCCTCCGTCGTCCAGTTACTCCGGTAAGGTACGCACTCGCCTCCTACTTCGAGTCTTTGTCCCTCCCTCCGACCTCTCCCTCTCCTCATTTACATTCTGCAGTAAATTGTTTCATAACCAATTTACTGTAATCCAATTTTCGATTAAGAAAATCAATTTTCAATTGTTATAATCCAATTCATAACCAAATCAAGAAATGATGTTGTTGTTGTTTGTTTGTGAAATGGAATGAAGATTCATTGATAAACTGTGATAGGTTCAGTTATTTCGTTTCTAGTAAATTGTTATAACTCATTTACATTCTGAATTCTTAACTGATTAGTCCTCATCGTAGTAGATTGGCTCCTAACACATTGGAAGCATTGATGTGCACCCAAAATTGGATACGGAATGAAAAACAAGGTAATTATTATAAATTGCTAGTTTTTAGTTTATAAACTTGTAAATTTTACTTGTATATATCTCATTACTTTTTTTATATAGGTCTTTCTTTGAGTGTGGGTTTAGTGGATAACATGGCTACTTGCGGTGATGATGATGATGTTCAAGATTAATTGGGTAAGGAAATATACTTGGACTATTTTTTATTTGCTTACTATTTGTAGTATTAATGATCTCTTTGTTTATTTTTTATTATGTAGATTTTATTGACTTGGCGTTAGATGATGCAATGGATTGAAGCGGATAATGAAGTCTCTTTGAAATCGTTTTGGTTTTGAATATTTGTTATGTATGGATTTATTTATTTTGTTTGGGTTTGTAACACTAAACTTGAAAGTGTGCAGATTTATTTATTTTGTTTGGTTTGTAACACTTAAACTTGAAAGTGTTGTTTGGTTAGTTGGTACTTTGGTGACTAGTTTGAACATTTAGTAAGTTGTTTAAGTTGTTAGTTTTCAAGTTGTTATTTTGCCACAAGTTTTGGTGTTGTTCACATGTTAGTTGTTACAATGTTACAATTTGTATTTTACATTTCATTTGTTCTTCCAGTGGCAGCGGCAGCGGCAGCGGCAGTGGCATTCTTCCTTCTTCTGGTTTGGCTCTAATTGTATGCCAGCAAAAAAAAAAAAAAAAAATGTGTGCAGACGGGTCGGGTTCGGGCCGGTCGCGGGTTCGCCATTATCGGGTCGGGCCGGGTTCGGTACTAGCATCGTATGCCTCAGGTCGGTTTTGGTTTTGGACAAACTCGGCCCGTACCCGACCCGTTGTCATCCCTACTCATATGTACCCAGCTTCTAAAAAGCGCTATGCGCTCGCTAGACGCCGTAGCAGTACTTAGTGTTTAGACGGGGTCTAAACGGGACTTAGGCAGGGCCGAGAATTCAGAAACAGTTATACTATATTAGGCGTGACGCCTAGCACCTAGGCGGGGCATAGGCGATCTAGATGTGCGTCTTTTAGAACACTGATATATACTCGCTGCTCGTCCTTTTTTAATTTATAAAAATGAGTCCTACCACAACAATTAAAAATGATTGAAAATGTGATGTGTTGTGAATGTAGATAATTGGATGGGAGAGAGAGAGTGTGGTAGAGAACAATAAGTGGGCAATCTATGTGAGTATGACAAGCGGGTCTCATTATTAAAAAACTATTGTATTTAAAAAAAATCAGTTTTGGATTTGTATATTAAAGTGGGACAATCAAAATGACATTTTATGTATATTAAAAAGGGACGGAGGGAGTATTTTATACTACCTCCGTTCCAATTTAATATTTTTAGTTTTTTTTGCCGTTTGTCTGAAGGATCTTTGAGCAATAATTAAAGGTCAATCTAATTATCCAAATGAAAATTTAAAACTTGTTATTGGAACACCATTATATATACTATCAATAACAAATTTTAGATTTTCATTAAAATAATTAAATTAATATGTAATTATTGCTCAAAGTTCCTTCAGACAAACAACAAAAAAACTAATGTTGGTCCCAAAGGGCAACAAGGGTATGAAAAATAGCTAGAGGGGGTGAATAGCTGTTTTAAAATTATTTTCGTACCCTTGATAAACTCAATTGCAAATGCGCACTTTATCAAGTAAGCGTTATGATATGCGCCTAAGTGAGTGAGTGAAATGCACAGCGGAATTTAGTAATGTAAATAGGCGCAAAGTATGATAAAGGGGGCGCACACACACTCTAAGTATTTTGGCTCAAAGTGGGTGAAATAAGAAACTAAGGCAAATGATATAACAAACACAACACAGTTCAATCAATCAATCTACAATGAATAAACAAACAAATAGTTAGATGTGATATGAACTTGAAAGGAAATAGCAAGATAGTAAGTACGCGCTATTTGGAGAGGTTCGATCGGGAAAATGATCTACGTCCTCTACCAAGATGGTTAGTCTTGGATTTCTAATGGAGATCTTATATAATGAGAGAGTGTTACATATTACAATCGTTTTGAGCTTATACACTAACTCAAGATCTATTTCTATGAAAGAAAAAATCCTAGACAATAACCGGTGTATCTCTAAAAGAAAGATCTAAGTGATCAAACTTAAAGAGGTGCGTGTGTGATTTTAGATTCAAGGCTCTTTAGATCTTTGAGATTGAGAGAACAAGAAAACTAAAATGTTTTTGCTTGAGGATCTGGGCTAAGGATGAAGTTATGAAGATGTTCTTGAGAATTCTGGTAAATCAAAGGCAATCTTCAAATCTTCAACAAATGCTTGAGAGAGAAATTCTGAAAAATGCTTAGCAACTTCAAATGGTTGAAGTTATGGGGTATTTATAGTAGAGCCCCAAAAACTAGCCGTTGGAAATCCTTGGTGAGTCGGAGAAAGGACGGATGTGCTGTCGCTCATTGAGTGGAGTACGTGTCCTTTTATAGCCGTTAGACACATAACACAAATATGACCGTTATGGACATGTGTCCTTAGATGCAAGTGCATACGTGTTATTTAACCACCATTGGATCATTGGCGTAGTTTGAATCTCTTCAAGTTTTCGAGTCTTCATTAAATCACTGAATGTTATTTCAACATTTATGCGCGTTGAGCCAAGGGGCGCGTAGACATAGCGCGTGCTAAGCCATCTGGGGCGCATGAACTATGCTAGGCGCATACTCATATGCGCGCCTAAGGAGGCGCATGGCACATGAGAGAGGCGCATGGTGCGTGGCTCAAACTGAACTTGTGATTTATCTTGAATCTTGATCTTCTTGCCCTATTCCTAAGCCTATTCTATTACAATTGACAACCTAAAAAATGAAGTATAAATACTTCTTACATGTGGGTCTAAAGTCCATGAAATAAAACTTAGGTGATGGATCAATCAAATCTAATCAATCCTATTACATTGAAACTGAGATATAAGTGGGCATACCCAACAATCTCCCCCTATTTGATTGATGTCATTACCTACTATATCAGGGACAAACATTATACTTGATAAAAACATGTCCGAATAAATGATATTGGTAAATCATGTCTCAAGTTAATGCACACACTATTCCAAGATATAGATTTCTAATCTATTCCAATAAAGATAAAACATTACAAATGGAAAGATAGAAATGACAGTTTATAACACATTCAAAATGATATGAGTTTTAGTTTTGAAATGTGTTTAAACAAAGTTTAAACTTAATGCATGAAAAGTATGAAGCAGTTCAAATATGATGCATATGATTTTAAACAACATTCATTGTTCTACAAACAAGAAGTTTGAGTGAACAAGGTTTGAAATAATAGTGATGCTTTGTTCTCATTAAAACTTGGGGAGTTGGAGTTACATATTACAAGTTTTGAACAGAACAAAAACAAAAGGTGCTAAAAACAAGTAAGCACTAAATCACTAATAAAAGTTTCTAATAAAAAAATAATAACTTACAAATAAAAGAAACTAAGGGTTGGGAGGAGGCGCGTCGTCATCCTTCAATCCTTCTTCTATTTCTGAAACTGAGCGCTGAATTTGTTTGGAGAGTTGGTGACAACGGTTTACAACACCGTGAGTATCAGTGACACCATCTCTAGTGTAGCACAAATGATCAACATTTATGTTTTGATACTCATCAATGGTGCGCTGAGTGATGGATTTCTGTTGTGAAAAGTTTTCAGTGAAGGCTTGGAAGTTAGCTTCAACAATAGCTTGGGCAGTGAGAATATCAGCAGAAACTCTATCTGTGCGCCTGTCTGCACTGGAATGCGCGGCATTAAAGTGAGTGACAACTAATTCCTTCAAAACATCAATCTTTGAGAGCAGTGAATTAATGTCTATATGCGCGCCAGGAGCAGAGCTGGAAGAGGGTGCAGGAGTTTCAAGAGCTGAAGGCGCATGGGATTCAGGAACTTTGTCTGCGCCAGGATCAGCACCATAAATAGTTAAACCCAGGATTTCTAGTTCATCCTTAACTTCTTTGAGTTTATCAACAACACTCAATAATTTTTTGCTATCTACAGCCACCATCTCAAACAACTTCCTTATATCACCTGCTATATTCAACTCTACCTCCCTTATGGCGTTAATGAAATCTTGGCCATCAGTGAGTTTGATGCCACCATCTATGCGCTCATGTAGGGAAGCAAGAGTAACTTTAAAAAGCTCATTCATTTGATCTATAACGTCATTCCACTGTTGAGGAGTAATGAAATGTTTGTCCTTGATATTAGCATCTATGCGCGCCATCTCCCCCCTTAATGGCAGCAATCTCATCAGCTTGCTGAGTAAACATAGAAGTATGAAGCTCCATCTGAGAATTAATGTGAGCTTGGCCTTGCTGAAGTTGCTGAAGCAATGAGATAACCATACTCATATCAGGAGTGGGAGGAGCAGGAATAGGTTGAGGCGCAGTAGAAGAGGAGCGCCTAACTGGTGATGTGGTTGCCAACATTCAATTTTTTGCAACCCCCTTCCCCACATTAACATTATGTTGCAATCCAGTGAAAAATCAGTTAAAAAGCTAACTTTTGTTATAAAAAAAAAAAACACATCATGTGCTTTGCACATGATTTCTAAGGGGCAATATAGACTTTTCCCATGGCTGATCTTTTAAAAGTTAATCTCAAAAAGCCTACCCTTAACCCAGTAAATAAATCCTCCTCTCCACCGGAAAGAAAACAACAGTCACTCCCTCCTTCCTCTACCTCGTCTCCACCCTTCACCGGCGGCTCCTACACTCTCACGCCACCTCCTTCTTCAACAACCGCGTCGTCCACCTCCCATGCCTCCTCCTCACACCTTCCCAATTGCAGATTTGTTCTCTCCACTCCAACCCTTTATCTTTTCCACCGGCCAAACCCACCTCCATGCTCAGCCTCCTACCACACAGGGATCAATAACAAGATGGGTCGTTGTCGCCATCTTCTTCTTCCTGTCCGGCTACCCACCATTAACCCAAAAACAGCCCACTCCTTTCTCCGTACCCACCATCATCGCCACCGCCTTCTAAATCCGGCTGAGTTTCATCTTCAGCAAAATTTATTTTGATGGCTTTTAGATTTCTCTCAATTTCTTCTCGGTCTTTTCAATCTGCAGACCTCCCATCTTTATTGTTATCTCTTGATTTGTTTTTCTATCTTTTAATTTGATATTTGAATTCAATTCTAGTTTGAAAACTATTTATTTTCTAGCTATTGTTCTGTTCTTTAACATGTTTAGAATTATATTTTGAATTTCATGGGGTTTGAATGGCTAGGTTGAAATCAGTAAGGGTGAAAACCGTGAAATATGTTGAGGAGGTGGTGGTTAGATGGAGGTGGATGGTGATGGTGGGATGGTGGTGAGTGTATAGAAATTAAATGTAAATAACAAATACTCCCTCCGTCCCACCTCACTTGACAACCAAGAGGTGGGCACAATAACTAAGGAAAAGAATAAAATAAGGAGAATATGTGGTAGAAAATGAAGAGAGAGAATGAGTGGGGTAACTAGTGGTGTTGGTTGAATAAATTGAGTGGTGGAAAATGAAGATAGGGAATGAGTGGTGGGGTAGAGTGAATATAAAATTATAAAAAGTAGGCTATTTTGGGAAATATCAAGTGAGCTGAGACAGACCAAAATGGAAATAAGTGTCAAGTGAGCTGGGACGGAGGGAGTATAATTTTTCACTCAAAATTTTAACGAAAGTTAAGTTTCATTGGGTTTGAAGGACAATTTTTTTAATGAAAGTTAAATTTTCTAGCAAAATCTCGTATTTGCCCCTAAAAAATCACGTGCAAGTCACATGATATGTTTTTTAACGAAAGTTAGGTTTTTAACTAATTTTTCATTGAATTGCAACGAAATGTTAATGTTGGGAAGGGGGTGCGAAAAATTGAATGTTGGCAATCACATTGCAACTACTGGTAAAACATGGGTAACCAAATTGCCCTAAAAAGTACACTAATATATGCTTTTAGTTTTATGCCTTAGTAATTTTTATATTTAATTCTATTTTTTTTTAAAGATACAGAATGAAAAGTAAATATTAAGAGGTGGTCTCTCATGAGAACAAGGGGATCCGTCTCATGTATGAGACGAGTTGACCCATTACCCATGGGGCATGACCCGCCACGTGGCAGCCTCCCAGAGGTCCAAAAAAAAACATTTTTTTTTTTTTTTGAGTTTTTATATTATTTTTTCGGCTTTTCAGCCGTTCACCAAAAGTAATAGTTACCATAACTTAATGTAATGACTGTATACATATAAAGTAACATTGTTCATAAGTAAACGTAACACCTGTTTTACAAAAACAAAAGCTCGTTTTACCCATTTTTTCAAATGTAATACTAACTATAATTACATGTAACCCAAACAATATCTAAATGTAATTATCATTTATACTGAAATGTAATAATGCTTTTGCAAAAATGTAAAATATTGTGTATTTTGATTTAATTTTTTGAAAGAAAATAACATTTGAAAAGTAACAACTCATATATGAATGTAATTGTTTGTACAAGTAAATGTAACACTTTAATAAAAGAAATTATAACATATTTCTATAGATAATGTAATACTTTTACATGTATAGAAAAAGTAATAATTCAACCATTTACATTTTTAGCTATATGTAATACTTTTCTACTCCATATTTATTTTTATTCGCGGGTTCGTTGTGTACGTGACAGTTGCCACATTCGGTAAAGCATTTTCTATGAGGTCAAAACTCTTGTGAAATAAATACTAGCTGTCATTTAAATGTAATTGTTTGTACAAGTAATGAACGGGGGTTCGGGACCATGATATGTAATACTTTTACATGTAACACTAATCAAGTGTTTTTAGCTCTAAAAAAAATTTGTCACACTTGAAGGGTAACTTTCGCCTTTAAGAAGCACTAATACCAGAGTACACTAAAAAAAAAAATTGGGGGCGCTGCCCCCCGAACCCCCGTTCATTTTAGTTTCACGGTATTTTTTTTTCTCGCACAAAGTAGGCAACACCAAATGTTTTAGTGTAGATCCGCCACTGATTGCACACATACAAAATGGGTATATATAGGTCATCAAAGTGATAAAAATTGCATTTAAATGACAGCTAGTATTTATTTCACAAGAGTTTTGACCTCATAGAAAATGCTTTACCGAATGTGGCAACTGTCACGTACACAACGAACCCGCGAATAAAAATAAATATGGAGTAGAAAACAAACGTGTGTTAGATGCGGATTTCACGGAGGAGTAAACCGTTAACTCACATGCATTTTCCTCCTCAATGAATATGGCTATCTTTATGAATTTTGGATATTTATGGATAGACATGGCCAAATACGGGTCCGGGTCTCAATATGAAGGACCCGGAACCGAACCGTGTATGGCATGGGTTCGGGTGCGGGTCAGTCATGGGTTGAGCGGGTACGGTACTACGGGTCCACGGGTTTCCTCCCCTTTTTTAAAAAAATAAAAATAAAATTGTATTGTTTAATTTTAAACGGATTTCGTTAAAAATCTAATGGAATATGTTCAAAATTTAAATGTTTTCTTTTTTCCTTTTTCATATCAACGAAAATTAACAAAATATGTTAGAATATGTATAAAAATCTATCATTTCAAATAGATTATGTTAGAAAATTAACAAATTATGTTGGAAAACTAACAAAATATGTAAAAAAAAGCAAAAAAGGGACGGTTCATTCACGGGTTAGCACGGGTTCAAGCGGGTACGGGTTACGGGTTTAGACGGTTCACGGGTTGGACCCGCCGGGTTGCGGTTTCTGAAGCATGGACCCGGAACCGAACCGGCTCATACACGGCAGAGGAGGAGCTACATGCAAGCTAAAGGGGGCAATTGCCCCCATTGGTTTTTAAAAAATAAAAATTTACTATTGCAAAATTTACAATATTTTTAGGGTTTAGTGCAATTTGTTGAAATTTGCCCCTTTTAAGATACAAACAATAATACACTAGATTTTTTCCCTCATTGACTAATATACAGTTAAAATATTTATGTTGTGCAATTTTTGCCCCCGTTGACAAAATTCCCTGGCTCCGCCACTGATACACGGTTACGGGTGTGCCGGTTCATGGTTCATTCACGGGTCGCGGATATACGGTTTCAATCCGGGTTCAGTTTCACGGGTCCGAGTACGGGTTAGCCATGTCTATTTATGGACCTTAATGTATGTTGCGTTTCCACTTTAGCTTTGAGGCTTTAGTTTTGGGTTCAATTATTATCAACATGGGCTTTCTCTTTTTCATTCTGTTCGGATTTTGTTTCTGTTTTGTGCAAACCCAACCCAAACCTTCGTCTAATAAATTAACTGTCTTCCCTAAAGGAAAAATAATACTCGCTCCGTCCCATATTAATGGGTAAAAAGTTGTTTTTGTAACGACCCCAAAAATCAGTTTTATTTATTTTACAATTATTTTATATTTTGAGAATTTTAATTTAAAATTATGTGTGCATTTTATTTGTTGCATCATATTATATGACTTGCACATTTTATATGGTTATTTGTGTTAGTTAAAATGATAGTAGTAAAGTTTATTTGGGGAAGTTAAGAGTGTTAGTGGGAACTTATGGGGGTATTTGTGGAATTTGGTGTTAAAGGGCTTAAATGAATTTAGTAACTAAGGTGGGCTTTAGGGGAAAATGGGAATAACAATTTTACATATCCCTCTTTCTGCGCATACCCTCCCTTCATCATTTACTTTCCCAAATTTTTCCTTGAACTCCATTGTTGAAGAAGGTAAAGCTTAGTTGTAATTTTGTTTTATTAATTTTCTTTTAATCTCAAATCTAATTTATATAATGTTCAGGGAGTTGAATAGATCATATCTACCGAACAATATAATTTCTTGACTCGTTTCCGAAAATAGGTTAAGTTAAATTTTAAATGTTAAATATGGTCATAAGTATGCTATATAATGCTTTATTTGTATAAAATAATTTTTTTGGACAAGGTAGAATAATTTTTATATACTTGTAAATTTGAGACAGAGGGAGTAGTAAAACTGGTTATAGACTTGTTATTTGTGGAAAGTGAGTATATGGGTATAGTAGTTTTGGTTTTGGGGAAGTAGGAGAGGATGCAACATCATATATGCTTTATATATTATACTCCTACTCGTGGGACGGTAAAATAATATCTTTAGTTAAAGGTTAAGTAAATGTATTATAAAATTATACTGTTACTTATGGGACGGGAAAGAAGTGAAAGTATTCTAAACTGGGTATATTAGTATATTAAAAATTATAATGATACTTGTGAAACGGAGGGAGTAGTTATAAATTGTTGCATGTGGGAAATGTTAATACAAATGGGTGTTGTAGTATTGGGAAAATATAGTAATGTTGTTGTACCTAATCAAATGGATATAAACATGTTATATATGTCTAGTAGGTTGTGAAATAATGTTTTGGTATGTTTTAATTATATTTGTAAATTTGGGACAGAGGGAGTAGTAAAAACTTGTACATAGCTTGTTAGTATTAGGAAGGGTAAAGAAGTTGGTGTTTGTATGGTGCTTGGGCTGAATTTGTAGCCTTTGTAAGGGTTGAAAATGTTGAGGGTTGATAAGGTTAGTGTTTTGGGTTGGTGAGATGAAGGGAGTATTTTGTTTTCAGCCAAAATGAGATTTCTGGGATTACACGACTCGTGTAGGGGTACACGAGTCGTGTAAGGAGAGATTCTGAAGGGGTGTTTTTCTACACGAGTCGTGTACTGTTACACGACTTGTGTAAAAGTTCTTACACGAGTCGTGTAGTGGTACACGAGTCGTGTAAGGGCCCAAAGTCTGAACTTGTGTATTTTTACGTAAAATCTTCCGGAGGTCATAACTTCTTCATCCGGACTCCGTTTTAGTCGTGTAAACTATCGTTGGAAAGCTCTTCTCGAGTACTACACGATGGGTTGGTTATTGAGTGGGGTTTTGATTTTTATAGTACGTAAATCCAGTAGGTGATTAGTACCAAGATGAGTATCCATGGTTCATTATGGTAGAGTTGGTCTTTTGTGATCAAGTTTGAATTAATGTGATTGTTTGGATGGATTGTGTGATGACTTAATGTCAATATGGTGCATACTATTATGAAAACGTGTTTACTTCTCTAATATGAGCTTGTGTGGTTCCCTACTTTGGAATCATACCCCGTTTGTTGTTTAAGCAAGTTTTCTTTGCTTCGGTTGTGTCTAAAGTTCAGCTGGTACTTTTGTGTGTGTTGGGCAGTGATAGGGATTATAATGGTCTCCGAGCCAAGTACATTATAAGGCTCCTATCATTGGTTTCCCATTTTTAACCCCTTCCTTAGGCCAAAGGTTGGGCACTTTGGGTTATGACTTTGTGTCATTTTCCCCCCGTTGTTGTTGTTGTTGTTTGGTTCCGGAACCCGTTTCAGCTCTTCGATGCTGCTCAGTTGATGCCTCTCAGATGGCTATTGTTTGGTTTGAGAACCTTGGCTCAGTATCCACGTATGAGTGTTTATTTCCGCTTTATGTGTTGCATGATGAGTTGGTCGTTATTTCCAACCGGTATGGGACGGTTGGCGATAGGGAGCCTCTCATGTTATGTGCTATGTGTTATACGCTTATTTGTTAATATTGTTTCTTTATGATCATCATATTAGCATGTAATGTAGTTGCATTTTAGTAACTTACTGAGATTTATTCTCACCCCTTATTTGTTTACCGTTTTAGATAAGAAGGAGTCCAGGAAATAGGTCACAGCACAGGGAGGACGTTGGTAAAGAGATCTTTGGTAAGACTTTTGGGAAGTGATGTGTATAAAGGATACATTATGTAAATGTAATACCTTTAGGGTAGTGTACCCGTGACTCAGTTATTTGTATCATCTCTTTTAGTAGGTGTTCGTGTTTGTAAATTTTATAAGTAAAGTTTGTTATAGCCAAGTAGCTAAGTACTCATTTGAGAAAGTTTGTTTTGTGACTTGTAGTCAAGTCTAATAAATGTTGTTTAGTCATATAAGACTTTGGTAACGTTTTGGTTGTGTGAACCTTTTTATGAAAATATATTTCGAAAAATTTTCTTAGAGTTGCTTTACGACGTCTTCCTCGCGTGTCCCGGGCGTGGGGCCAAGTAGGACCACGGGTCGGGGCGCGACAGTTGGTATCAGAGCTAGGTTGTAGATGGTCTAGAATGACTAAATGACCTAGGAGGGTAGTTGTGTATAGGGTAAGTAACGTTGAGAGTTTTATGCAGGTACTTATTGAAAATGGTTGGCACCGAAGGGAATCAGTCAGGGCCTTCAGGGTCGGGTAACGCTAGAGAAGAGGTTCGAGCACTGTTCCAAGGTATGTTTGATGCTGTCATGAAAATCATTGACGATACAGAGGAGCATAAAACCAAGATTGAAACCTCAGATGTGACAAAATGAGGAGAACAGGTAAAACTGCAACCCCAGCGTAGAGATAGTAGAGAATATCAAGGAACACCTTCGCAATCTAGGGCATCTTTTAAGGGCCGCATAATAGAGGAACTCGAAGTAAAAGAGTATGTAACTACTGTCAAAGTATGGGACATTTAGAAGAAAAATGTTGGAAGAAGCAAGGCAAATGTTTGAGTTGTGGTCAGTTGGGTCACTTTCAGAAGAGTTGCTTTAGATTTAAGAATCAGTTATCGGGAAGTGCAGCTGGGTTATCTCGGGGCCAAAAGAGGGATGCTTCAGGAACGGTTAAGGTGCAATATCGTGTTTCTTCCATCAATCAACAACAGATTTCAGATTCTTCTAATGTGACTGGAGGTATAATTTTTATGTCTAGTTTGAGAGCACACACACTTATAGACCCTGGCTCTTCGCATACTTGTGTGTTTGTGCATTGTGCTTCTTGATTTCGTGTGTCTTCTGAGTCTTTACCTTATGTGTTAGATGTGTCTTCCTAAGGGGGAGTGTTAGAGGACCGATAAAGTATCGTATACTTGTGATGTGCGTATTCATGGGCGTGTTTTATTTGCCGGTTTAGTGATGTTGTCATCACAAGATTTTGATGTTATGGTTGTGGAATTTTATATGCTAGTGTGTTTTAGTTAAGCATGGTATATATATGTGTTTAGCTTTCATGCTATTTATGCATTAAGAAATTTGTAAATTGTTGTTGCAAGCTTGTGCCTGGTAGTTGGTTTATGGAGTTAGTAGTGAAAAATTTGCATTTAAATTGAAAGATATCTTTTCCTTGTGAGATTTTAAATTTATTTCCCTTGAGTGGTACTTGTTCTTGAGGAGAACCTTGGGTGATCTTGAGTGGTTGGGTGCTATGTTTGAGCAACATCAGAGATTAGTAATTGTTTAGTGGTTGATTTGAAGTAATTATCATTTGTTGAGAATTTTAGTTGAGTATATTTCAAAGATGGCTTTTATATCGGGTATGGACATCATGAATGGTGGTTATATAGTTTGAATTCTCACCTGCTTCAGTGGTATTGTTGGATACATTGAATTGTATAAGTAATCCTAGTCTGATTCTTTGAGAGCGGTAGCAGTTTGTAAAATCAGGGCAGAATGTCTTCATGTTAGAGGATATATTATTTTGAGGAAAGTTTCAACTCAGGCATAGGGTTGAGGATTTATTGATGGATTTCTAAGGTAGCTACACTGTTAACTACATAGCACAGAAAGATGCACTATCTCGATGGATTGGTAAGAGTGAACGAGTTTAATTGTTGCGAGTGTTAATTGATGAATCGAGAGTTGATGACAACTTCAGTATTGATATTGCTTAATGGATTTAACTAGTACTACAGTTATCTAGAGGATATGATTAGTGTTACTAATTTCTAGTGGATATGTCAAGCTTACCCTTATAGTGGATTTGATAAATTCATTATTCATAGAGATTCCTTAAAGAGTGATTGAGATGTTCGTTGCTTCAGGATGGTACGGTAACAATGTGTGCTTTGAGAAGATTGATTCCTTATCAACAAAATTATCCTACCCATAAATTGAGACTTATTGCGATTATACATCCATTGCATTAGTGAATGACTTTGATGGAGTTAGATTCGAAGTGTTTACCATATTATATCATCGGGAAATGTATTGTGTTAGAGGATTCATTGACTTATAGTCCATGGGTGATAAAACTAAATGGGGAATGTTAGAGGAATTAACACTTTGGAGTCTTCGTGAGTTGAGACATGGTGTGAATTTGCGATTGAGAAAGCTTTAAATTTCTACTCTATTGAATAATATCAACTATCGAAAATTACTCGTGGAATGAATAATGACAGACAATAAGATTTTGTTCGTGGCTAGTGATGGAATTTTAACTTCTATAGCAGAGTATGTAGTCAACACTTAGTGGAATTAAACATGTATAACAGAGTTCAACTATAGATACTTGAAGGGATACACAAGACCAATTTAATTATGAATCCAAGTAGAAGTAGAGTATTGAGATAAATTCGAGGAGTTACCTTTAATTGTTTGATGCGAGGAATTCTAAGTATTCAACTAAGTCCTTGAGTTGTGAATAATCTGGAAGTAAATTATCAGTTGTCAGTTATTTGTTCAGAAGATAGTTCGATTTCATGGATGTCTACGAGCATGGATGTCTACGAGCATGGTAATAGATATGGGTTCCTTATTTACATCTTGATTTTGGCAAGCATTTCAGAAGGCCTGGGGTTCGGAATTGAGACTTAGTATGACTTTCACCCTCAGTCAGATGGTCAGTTAAAAATAACCATTCAGATTCTTGAGAACTTGTTTAGTTGATTCTAAGAATTCGAGGGATATACCTTTACTTCTCGTGGAATTGTTTAATATGTCAGTTCTTTTGAGATTTTGAAAAGAGCTAGAGGTTGAGTTTATCGTCTTGTGTTACTTCCTTCTCTCGACGAGGTTGATAATGAGTTCCATGTGTTGATGCCACGCAATTGTGTTTATGATTCTTCTCCGATATGTCTAAAGTTTTAGAGGATATTGAACTCAGTGTGAAGCTTCGGGATTGGAATGAAAAGAAGTATCCTGGGTTGTTTGAGGGTTGAGGTAAGCAATCCTAAAATTCGGGTCGAATTTTCTTTAAGGGGGAGTGATTGTAACGACCCCAAAAATCAGTTTTATTTATTTTACAATTATTTTATATTTTGAGAATTTTAATTTAAAATTATGTGTGCATTTTATTTGTTGCATCATATTATATGACTTGCACATTTTATATGGTTATTTGTGTTAGTTAAAATGATAGTAGTAAAGTTTATTTGGGGAAGTTAAGAGTGTTAGTGGGAACTTATGGGGGTATTTGTGGAATTTGGTGGTTAAAGGGCTTAAATGAATTTAGTAACTAAGGTGGGCTTTAGGGGAAAATGGGAATAACAATTTTACATAACCTCCCTCACCCCCCCCCCCCCTTCTCTGCGCATACCCTCCCTTCATCATTTACTTTCCCAAATTTTTCCTTGAACTCCATTGTTGAAGAAGAAAGCTTAGGTAAGATTTTGTTTTGTTAATTTTCTTTCTTTTTATTTACTACTCCATTTTCAAATCTAATTATATATAAATGTTCAGGGAGTTGAATAGATCATATCTACCGAACAATATAATTTTCTTGACTCGTTTCCGAAAAATAGGTAAGTTACTAATCCCCCCTTTAAATGTTAAAATGGTCATAAGTATGCTATATATGCTTTATATGTTATAAAATAATGTTTTGGTATACTTTTATATACTTGTAATTTTGGGACAGAGGGAGTAGTAATAATTTTTATATACTTGTAAATTTGAGACAGAGGGAGTAGTAAAACTGGTTATAGACTTGTTATTTGTGGAAAGTGAGTATATGGGTATAGTAGTTTTGGTTTTGGGGAAGTAGGAGAGGATGCAACATCATATATGCTTTATATATTATACTCCTACTCGTGGGACGGTAAAATAATATCTTTAGTTAAAGGTTAAGTAAATGTATTATAAAATTATACTGTTACTTATGGGACGGGGAAAGAAGTGAAAGTATTCTAAACTGGGTATATTAGTATATTAAAAATTATAATGATACTTGTGAAACGGAGGGAGTAGTTATAAATTGTTGCATGTGGGAAATGTTAATACAATGGGTGTTGTAGTATTGGGAAAATATAGTAATGTTGTTGTACCTAATCAAATGGATATAAACATGTTATATATGTCTAGTAGGTTGTGAAATAATGTTTTGGTATGTTTTAATTATATTTGTAAATTTGGGACAGAGGGAGTAGTAAAAACTTGTACATAGCTTGTTAGTATTAGGAAGGGTAAAGAAGTTGGTGTTTGTATGGTGCTTGGGCTGAATTTGTAGCCTTTGTAAGGGTTGAAAATGTTGAGGGTTGATAAGGTTAGTGTTTTGGGTTGGTGAGATGAAGGGAGTATTTTGTTTTCAGCCAAAATGAGATTTCTGGGCTGATTACACGACTCGTGTAGGGGTACACGAGTCGTGTAAGGAGAGATTCTGAAGGGGTGTTTTTCTACACGAGTCGTGTACTGTTACACGACTTGTGTAAAAGTTCTTACACGAGTCGTGTAGTGGTACACGAGTCGTGTAAGGGCCCAAAGTCTGAACTTGTGTATTTTTACGTAAAATCTTCCGGAGGTCATAACTTCTTCATCCGGACTCCGTTTTAGTCGTGTAAACTATCGTTGGAAAGCTCTTCTCGAGTACTACACGATGGGTTGGTTATTGAGTGGGGTTTTGATTTTTATAGTACGTAAATCCAGTAGGTGATTAGTACCAAGATGAGTATCCATGGTTCATTATGGTAGAGTTGGTCTTTTGTGATCAAGTTTGAATTAATGTGATTGTTTGGATGGATTGTGTGATGACTTAATGTCAATATGGTGCATACTATTATGAAAACGTGTTTACTTCTCTAATATGAGCTTGTGTGGTTCCCTACTTTGGAATCATACCCCGTTTGTTGTTTAAGCAAGTTTTCTTTGCTTCGGTTGTGTCTAAAGTCCAGCTGGTACTTTTGTGTGTGTTGGGCAGTGATAGGGATTATAATGGTCTCCGAGCCAAGTACATTATAAGGCTCCTATCATTGGTTTCCCATTTTTAACCCCCTTCCTTAGGCCAAAGGTTGGGCACTTTGGGTTATGACTTTGTGTCATTTTCCCCCCGTTGTTGTTGTTGTTGTTTGGTTCCGGAACCCGTTTCAGCTCTTCGATGCTGCTCAGTTGATGCCTCTCAGATGGCTATTGTTTGGTTTGAGAACCTTGGCTCAGTATCCACGTATGAGTGTTTATTTCCGCTTTATGTGTTGCATGATGAGTTGGTCGTTATTTCCAACCGGTATGGGACGGTTGGCGATAGGGAGCCTCTCATGTTATGTGCTATGTGTTATACGCTTATTTGTTAATATTGTTTCTTTATGATCATCATATTAGCATGTAATGTAGTTGCATTTTAGTAACTTACTGAGATTTATTCTCACCCCTTATTTGTTTACCGTTTTAGATAAGAAGGAGTCCAGGAAATAGGTCACAGCACAGGGAGGACGTTGGTAAAGAGATCTTTGGTAAGACTTTTGGGAAGTGATGTGTATAAAGGATACATTATGTAAATGTAATACCTTTAGGGTAGTGTACCCGTGACTCAGTTATTTGTATCATCTCTTTTAGTAGGTGTTCGTGTTTGTAAATTTTATAAGTAAAGTTTGTTATAGCCAAGTAGCTAAGTACTCATTTGAGAAAGTTTGTTTTGTGACTTGTAGTCAAGTCTAATAAATGTTGTTTAGTCATATAAGACTTTTGGTAACGTTTTAGTTGTGTGAACCTTTTTATGAAAATATATTTCTAAAATTTTCTTAGAGTTGCTTTACGACGTCTTCCTCGCGTGTCCCGGGCGTGGGGCCAAGTAGGACCACGGGTCGGGGCGCGACAGTTTTAGCACGGGAATTAATGAAGGTGTAAGTGGTGTGAGTATGAAAAGTGAGTATGAGAGAGAAAGTGTAAGTGTTGTGAGTATAAAAGTAAAATATGAGAGAGAATGAGTGAGAGTAATAGTAAAAATTCTTTGTCATTTTAATAATTAATGTACCCATTTCAGTGGGACGCCCGAAAAGAAAATTTGTATGTCCATAACTATAGTCTATGTTGGAAAAATATGTTGTGTGTGAAGGAAATTGTGTACATTTCCTTGCAAGAATCGTTTGTCGTTGGACAAAGATTATTGTGGGTTCATATTCTACTCCGTGAGAACATGAAAATAATATATTTATTTGTTCAATTTGAAGATTGAATAATAATAATATTATAGCTCAAATAAATGGATGGAAGTTGGAAATGTGAGTTTGTCTCACATGTGAAAAAATGGAAAAACTAGTTGATAGTTTTTGCCACTTTTATTGAATTATAATTCTTTTAATTCAAGATTAATTTCCAAGAATTACTTCCAAGCTTAATGTCCATTATTGACTTGCAAATGTAACTTGCAAACTATTGATAACCATGTTAATTGTTGAAATTAACTTGATCATCAATATATGGATTAATTGGTGAATTAATCCTTTGGGGGTTTTGAGCTATAAAAGAAACACCCACAAGTCTTTTTTGGAAAAAAAAAAAAAGATAAGAGAAAAACACACAAAAAGAAGTTCTTTCCATCAATCTTCTTCCTCCCTCTTGCAATTTGCTCATCTTCTTCCTTTGGCCTCCTAGAATAATTGGAATGGTGATTTTGTCCAAGCATAGTTTATTTCGCCGGAAGGCTCAAGTGGGGAGTTGCATCCGGTCAATCCGTTTTATCATGGGAGACTAACGCCCGTTAAACCTCAAGCACTCATAGAGAGGGGGATGAATTACTCTTAAGGAGAGTGTTGGTTTACACGACTCGGATACAAGTGACTAAATACGGTTGTAACGTTTCTTTTCATACTTTCAATTATTATTGTATATTGTATTTCAATATGTAATCGTTGTTCTTTCAATAATTACAAGATTTTATCCAACAGTATATAGATTAGATCAAGCCCAAGTCTTTTTGGCAAATTTAGCCACTGAAATTTTTGATATTCCTTTATATTTCTCCACACAAATGGCATCTGACTTGAGATAATAAGCTCATTAGCTTGGCCAATTTACATTAACTTTAGCTTTTAACAAAAGTTGCAATTTTACCAACGTATCAAATTTATTCCTAATTCTCACATTTTGTGATAGTGACTTTTTTTGATGGACATTGTGAGGCATTTTTGGATGGATGGAGTAATTAAAATGAAAGTAGTTAAAATTTAATGTCGACAATTATACTTCTCAGAAATTTTCATTAAAAATAATTAATTTAAAAGAGATTAAAATATACTCCCTTTGTCCTACAATAATTGCCACAGCTGATGTATCATCTTAAAAAAGGAAGGTGTTTTATTAATTTGTTGTACAATAATAAAATTGCACTACGTTACTTTCTTAAACACGACATTTATTTTAAAACGAACCAAAATGAGAGTGCAACAAGGATGTAATATTTTTTTTTTATTTTTTTTTAGGAATGGATGGAGTAGTTAATATGAAAGTGTCTTCTTCAATGCCAAAACATTGATTTGGTTAAGAAAAAACTTGTTTGAGATGGTCTCACACACATGAGACGGATCTTGTTGAGAGAGTAAATGGTTTGCCCCCCTATGGAGGGGTGTGGCAAGCTCATTTACTCTCTCGTCGAGACACGTCTCATACGTGAGACCGTCTCACACAAGACTTCCTCTTTCGTTATAAGATGACAATGGTTTGTAAAGCGCGTAGTGAAAACTGGAAACAAGTGAGCAATATTTTCATGTGTGATGAATTCAGCAGTTAGCCACTTTAGTTGCTTATTGTAAGTGAAGAGCTAAAATAATTTCAGAAAGGATGAACGGCAACTAAAGGTTATTAAAGTTGTATGGAAAGAAAAAAAAAAGGTGTTGAAAAAGTGGTGTAAACAAAGAGCAAAACCAAATAATACTAAAAAAGAGTTAGAATGAAAAGATTTGGTTAAAGTTTGACAAAATAAAAGTAGAAGGGGGGTGATTGCAGAATAAAAGATAAAGGATTATTTGTTCCTGCAATCACGCAAGCAAAAAAGTATGGTAAGGTGGTGGTCACACCCATAATCATGCTGATGTCGGTTGTGCTCTTGGTGGGGGGAATTTTATGTTTATTTGGCCACATTTCGTTTCTTTCCTGTGGGTGTTTCCCTTTGGCCTAAACTTATAGGATCCGGTTGGTGAATTGATTGCCCCTTATTATGAAAAGACAATTAATTTTAGGAAAAATCAATAATGTCCATATGAGTGAAACTAATTTTATAATAATGTGCACAAAATGAGGTATGCACGGGAATTAAAGTGAGAATAGTAGTGGGTAGTTATTGGGATTTCGAAACGCTCCAACGAGAGCTTAGGTCCGACGCTCCAACGTGTGAAAACAGGACAACGTTTGTAAAACGTTTGGTACACAATGTAAAACGTTCACTATCAAAATGTAAAAACACATGTAGCGCTTTGTACAACGTATAACTAAGACAGGAGCTAACACATTTGATTTGTTTTATTTGCGTTGGGTAGTGAACGTTTTACAATGTGTAGTGAACGTTTTACAAAATGCTGTCGTTTTCACATCGTTGGAGCGTTGGACCTAATTCCGCTGGAGTTGGTCTCCTGTAAAACGTGATTTTCCTAGTCGTTAGGAAAAACGTGTTTTTCAAAATAATCTGATGGTCCTCAACACACTCACTGGACCTTCGTAACACAGCAACTGGTCATCCTAAACATTGTCATTGGCTATCTACTAACACTTCTGTTACTCTAAAATAAAATACAGAAAAAACCTTCTGGCTATCACTTTCAAAGGTTCTGGCTATCAATCTCATATCCAGAAGGCTTGAAGGCTTTATATTGATATTCACGACCCTTCTGGCTATCACTTTCAAAAGTTCTGGCTACCACTTTCAAAAGTTCTGGCTATCAATCTCATATCCAGAAGGCTTTATATTGATATTCAGATCATTGAAAAGTTCTGATTATTTACAAAAATGACCCTTCTGGCTATCAATCTCATATCGAGAAGGTTTTATATTGATATCCAAAATCGTTGAGAAGTTCCGATTATTTACAAAAATGTCACCGCACGTTTTTTAAAGAAGTTCCACATATTTACAAAAATGCCACTGCGTTTTTTTAAAACACGTTTTTCCTATGAGTTAGGAAAAACGCGTTTTTCCCAAGATTTTGTGATTCCGTTGTAGCAGTTCCAGGCTCGTAGGTTATTGTGAGTGTGAAAAGTGAAGTATGAACGGAAAAGTTAGGTAAGAAATCTGTATATATATATATATATTAAAGTTGGCCAAAAGAGCTATGGTATTGACATGTGGACAAACAATGGAGAAAGCTTGCATTTGGAAAAGCCACATCAACAATATACTAATAAATAAGTGACTTTTCATTTTCTTTTCATTAGCTAATACTATTAGCTAATAATAATAGTTACTATAAAGGGTAACTATAATAGTTAACTATTATAGTAACTATTACTATTATTAGTAATAGTTAACTATAATTGTTAACCATTATAGTTAACTATTACTCTTATTAGTAATAGTAACTATTATAGTTAACTATATTAGTTAACTATTACTATTATTAGAAATAGCTATTATAATAGTTACATTATATAGTAACTAATAGTATTAGCTAATGGTATTAAGCAAATAACAGTTAACTATTAATAGTAAGAGTATTAGTTAATTATAATAGTTATTATATAATTTAAATATTAATTTTTAATATTAATTAATCATAATAGTTGCTATATCAATTAACTATTACTATTAATAATATTAGTTTATTATAATTATTATTATTCCCTCCGGCCCAGTTTAAAGTTCTTACTTTCTTTTTTGGTGTGTTCCAATTTATATTTAACTATTATAATTAACTATTAAATAAAATAAAAATTACTATTAATAGTATTAGTTAATCATAATAGTTACTATATATATATTAATTATTACTATTACTATTATTATTAGTTAATCATAATAGTTACTATATAAGTTAACTATTATTATTAATAGTATTAGTTAATCATTATACAATAAATGTTAATATTTAGTATTAATAGCACTCGCTCCGTTCGAGAGTAAGAGTCCTACTTTCTATTTTTGTACGTCCCACTAAAAGTCTATTTCCTAAAAGGACAAATGATGAGAAAGAATGAATAGTGTTTTGAACAATTATACCCTCAACACATTTGCAATGTTTACCAATTTTCTATTGTGTATTTAATAAGTGTGCACAAACAAGGTAGGACTCTTACTCTAGGGCGTAGGGAGTATTAATTAATTATAATAGTTAATATAGAAGTTAATTATAACTATTAGTATTATTAGTGAATAATAATAGTTATTATATATGTTAATAAGTACAATTAATAATATTAGTTAATTATAATAATTATTTTAATTATTACTAAAAAGTTAACACAAAACCAATCAACTTATTATTCCATCCCATTCATTTTCTCTCCTAATTTACTTTTACACTCACAACACTTACTTTACTTCCATCATTTCTTAATCTCCGTGCAAATAGGAGGTAGGACTCTTACTCCGGACGGAGAGAGTGATATTTAACCATTATAACTAACTAATACTATTAATAGTATTAGTTAATTATAATAGTTAAATATAATTGTTAACTATAATAGTTACTATATAAGTTAATTAGTATTATTAATAGTATTAGTTAATCATAATTGTTATAATATATATTAACTATTACTATTAATTATATTATTTAATCATAATAGTTAATATATATGTTAATAATACTATTAATACCATTAAGTTTTTTAAATATTCATACAACAATCTTAAATATACTTTTAAATTAATTAAAAACATATTTATTACAACTATGTACAACCAAAGATATAAAAATGTTTTGATTAATTTAAAATATACATATATTTTCAAATAAAATTATTATGTTAATTTATCAATTAAAAACATCAAAAAATGAAAATACAAAAATATTAACGCAATAGATGCCCGTGCGGAGCACGGGTTACCTACTAGTAATAGTGAATAGTTCTTCTGAATATAACTAGTGAGTCTCATTGAATAAATAAATATTTAAAGTGTGACTTATCAATAAAATACTGAAAATAAAAATATGTGCACATTGTTTGTTATGAGACGAAAGAAATAGGTATTACTCCTTCATCTCAAAATAAATATTTAATTTTTATTTAAAAAGTATTTTGTAAATACTTGAAAAAAATGTCATTCAAAATGTTAGTTATAAAAAACAATCATACACTTTGAGAGAAATACATAAATCTTTGACACTTCCTCTATCCTTAATAAAATGTATTTTTTTACAAAAATACTTTATATCTAAATATACTCCCTCTGTTTCATTTTAAGAGTCAAAAATTTCCTAAAATAGCGTATCATTTTAAGAGTCAAAATCTTAAAATGGAAAGTGTGTCCTACATGTCATACTCACAACAATTATACACTAACTCTTCTATACCTCACTTTCTCTTTTCTACCCAAGTATCAACACTCAAAACACATCACATTTTTCTTAATTCTTGAACCACCCATTTTTTTACTCTTAAAATGAGACGGGGGTTATTTTTTATTAATTATTTTCACTAAACATTTTATACTTATACACGCGTCGCGTTTGATTTGAATTTGGTCCTAAAAGAGAAAGCGTTTGCTTTGACATTCAACTAGGGGAGGGGGGCATGCCTTCCCTTCCCTTCCCACTGATTACACACACAAACACAGAGTACAGTAGACCGGAGTGTTAGTGAGCCGACTGCCGTCATTGGGGCTGATGGACCCCCCAACATCATCATCATTATCATCTTGTTCCATTTAATTTTACTACCCCTTTCGCCCTTACAAATACTTTAATTTTCTTTCTAATTTTTGGGCTACAACCATGGCCGAAGAAACGACGAAAAAGATGATCAACCCCAGAGTCGAAATTGATACGTCGCCGCCGTTCGGTTCGGTTAAGGAGGCCGTTAACCATTTTGGTGGTAGCGGTTCTTGGTTTCCCCTCAACACTCTCCGACTTCCCGCCGCTGTGAGTTTCTTCACCTTTTTTTTTTTTTTTTTTTTTTCTGAATGTTTTCACATTTCTCAATTATTTCATTTTTCTGAATTGTTTGATACATATAATTATAAATAACATTTGCTATTTTGCTTTTTGCTTTTTGCTCAAGCTACTATGCATAACCATGAAGAAATTGTTTACAGTGCAGTATATTGGTATTTATTTGGAGATAGTTGTTCATTTTGTAAATGCAGTGTTCACGTTCCAACATAATTTTGAATGTTACTACTTGCCCCCTAAACAAATGTCCAAATTTTCTCTTCTGAAGAGCTAATTTGGACATTCGTTTTGGGACGGAGGCACTTTAAACAGGAAGAAAAATTGTACTCAGCTAATAATTTTGCCGTTTCCTAACTCAATTTTCTTTAAACTCATGCTTGAAGTTCGTGATATAGATGATTTTTAGCTACTATAATACTTTTAGTGATCCTATCTGGCTCTGAATAATGTTCTTGTTTTTTATTTTTATTTTTCATTTTTAAATTTTAAAGGAAAGGGTTACACAAAAGAGTCATTCAATTAAAATGTTTTGTTCTGAAAAAAGAGATTATAAATTCCAACTTTGCCTTGCATACCGGAATCACGCACTTGGTAGCGGCCATTTCTAATGAACTTCCAATTTTCTTATATGACTTTATCTCGGTTATAAACTTGACAGTTTTGCTGTGCTTGGTATTCAACGGAGGTAGCAAGGGTTAGTTTGCAAAGATTGCATCTTGTAGTGAAATGTAGTGTCATGCATTTCAATCATCATCCATGTAACTAAATTAGTTAGATAGTATATCTGATGTTAGTCATGTGCCATCACGTGACAAAAATCCGTCATGTATGTAAAAATTCTATCCTAAGTGTGACTACATTCCAAAGAAATGGAACATTGATGCGTACAGCTGAAAAAAAGGTTATTGGTGACATGCTTGTAAAACAGTATAACTAAGTGACCAAAATAGTGGGTTTTGCCTAATTATATTTACAAAATACGGAGTATCTATGTTTGAAAGTAGTATGAGTGAAAGAATTATAAAACATAGTTTTATACTATAACATATTGTCACATAGAATTTACATTAAATTGGCAATATCTTTCCGATGAGCAGCGTGACGAGGAACTCAATTCGGGTAAAGTGGAGAAGCGGGCAGTAGATTTGGAGAAGGATATTATCAATAAAGAACAAGAAACATTGGAGGTGCTAAAGGAACTGGAAACTGCAAAGGGAATTGTCGAAGGGTTAAAACTCAACTTAATCAAAGAAATGTCTTCATTCATGGCTAGCCTTGACTTGAGCTCGGACTCCGGAATGTCAACCCCAAATGAAAATTTAGCTAGGCATTTCAGTTTGTGCAATATTCCGTCTCCAGGATCAATCTTGATGGACCTTAAAGAAGCGAAATTAAATTTGAATAAGACAACAAACGATCTTTCATCAATTCGGGCATCTTTCGAGTCCTTGAACACGAAAATGAGGAATCATGCAAACATGACTAGAAGGAGCAACGAGAGGCAAATGTCAAGAGAAATTAACGAGGGAGAAATGAAAAGGGTTCTTGAAAATTCATTTAGTTTGTCGAGGGGTTTTCAAGAATTTAATTTTGAAACTGAACAGTACAAGAGAATGGAAGAAGCTGCGCACTACGAGGTGATCAAGGCAACATCGGAGATTGAACATACGAAGATGAGTATTAAAATTGTGGAAATGAGGTTAGTGGCAGCCAAAAAGTTGGAGGAAGCTGCTCGAGCTATGGAAGCTGTTGCTGTTGCTGAAAAGAATGGTGAAAACTCATCAAAGGTCGAGGGACAGATTACTCTTTCATATGAAGAGTACTCTGTTCTTACCCAGAAAGCTAGAAAAGGTGAAGAGCTTTCTAAAAAGGAAGTTGGAGATGGCAATGATTTGAACCACCAAAATGAAGCAAATTTATCAAAAATGGCTTTTTTGAAGGGGTTGGAGGAAAGAAGAGAAGATATGAAGTACAGTAGAAAGACACTTGAAGATGCTCTTGGTAAGTCCTTTGGAATCACCAGAAACTTCATTAAATTTCGTAATACTACACTACCAAATACTCCAACATTGCACTACGGAGTAATACTTTGTAATGTACACTCATCACTGCATAAGCGGAGTAACTAATGTACAATATGCTTAATACTACATCAGTCCCAAAATGAATGTCCAAAATATATTTCAAATTTTCTCTTGATTAAGAGTAAATTTGAACATTTTTTGGACATTCATTTTGGGACTGAGGGAGTACTTATTATTTGTTGAGTTTTGTAGCATAGATAAATTACATACATGTGTTAACACAAATTGAAGCTACATCCTAACAAGTCTATCATTTCCATACAGGGCCAAATTTAGTTGCTGCAAATAGAAGAAAACTTACTGCAGATGATGGATTTTTCCGAGAGAGAACTGAAGATCGCCAAATTAGATACTCAGCACCAAGTTCTATGAAGAATATGAATCGTCACCCTTCTCACGGTCATGCTCGCAGAAGATTTGAGCCGTTGGTTGATGATGAAGGAAACTTATTTGAAGAAAAGTTAATGCCTGGTTTAAGGTCGAGCGTCTCAATTGGGGACATCTTGAAAAGGAAGCTTATTATGCAAGATGGCATCATGGTTGGTGAACATGTGGAAAGTCAGAGTGATGGGCAAGAGTACTCGTTAAGTCAAATGCTTCGAGAACAAAGTGGGCTTATATTTCATGATACCAAGAAAGGTTCGAAAGATGAGAACGTTGAAAAACAGTTCTTTACAACGAGGAAGAAATTTGGGTTCATTCATATATCCCTCCCGTCGAGGCAGAGTAAGAAAAAAACACAGCCTTTGAACATGAGATGACTGAAGTATATAGAAGATTGGTTTTTCTTGTTTACTAACTATATTTAGCTTGATTTGTGCTTGTCTTGGTTTTATTTTTCTCTGGGTTTGTGTTTTTCTGTTCTTGTTTTCATTTGATTGTTTGACTGATGAGCCAAAGCCACTAGAGCTTATCAGGGTTTATTGGCATTGATTTTTTTTTAATCCTTATTATTATTATTTTTTTTTAATTTTTTTGAGTTTTATGTAGTGGTTACCAAGTTCTTAACAGTTATCTGTACAGACTTGATGTTTCCTTACTCCAAACTATATCTCTATTTATTTTGTGCTTATTCCCCTAGTTAGACTATTTTGTTTTCGTGTTTATAATTTTTACATGCATGAAATTAAGCTATCCAAATGGTGGAGTGAATTTGAATCTTTGTTAAGTCTGTTTTGTTTTGCAGACATAACTGGCGCGTAAATGCAATGCATACTCCCTCCGTCCCCAAATGATCTTCCTAGTAGACTATTCAAACTTTTTAAGAAATATGGCAATTTGCTTCACTAGCCATGTTTTGTTTATGCACTTTTAAGCTTAAATGGTAGAAACGGGAAGAACGTTTTGGGATAATGAGAAATGACAATCATCTTGGGACGGAGGAAGTATGTTAATTGTCATACAGAGATTGAGTAGTCAGATTCTTCACTGGACTGACCTTCGAGTAAGAGAAGATAACCTTGGTAAGAAACTTTCAGTTTCTGCACTGGACTAGACACTGTATATGGATTCACTCTTTAGTTGTTGCAAGAGTAAGACTATTCTTATGTATGGCTAGAACTGGTGTGGGCTGTAGTTTTGGTATATTCTTTCCGGGGCACAAAATAAACTCACAAAATCTTGCTCACAACATGTGTTGGCGATATTTTATTGGTTGCATCGATAGTGGACCCGCCAAACTCTAATTAAAAACACTAATAAAATCATGGGTAAATATAAAGTCACAAAAAAATCACAAAACTTGGCTCACAAAATGAGGTGTCATGATTTTTATTGGTGCTTTTAATTAGAGTGTGCCGGGTCCACAACTGATGCACCCAATAAAATATCGTCACCTCATTTTGTATCGATCATTTTGTGGCCCTAGCATTGCCCTAAAATCATTGCACCTAGGATTTTGTGAGCAAGTTTTTGTGACTATTTTGTGCCCCAATCATTACTCTTCTTTCCGTCCACAGTAGGGATGGCCAAACCGGACCGGAACCGGAAAACCGGACCGGAACCGGACCGGAAAAGCCCGGAACCGGAGCAAACCGTGGAGTAAACCGGAACCGGAGTAACCGGAACCGTGGTAAGCGCGAGCCGGTTCAGGGTCACATATATGGCGAACCGGAACCGGACCGGAACCGGAACCGGATCGGCATTTCCATTAAAAAAAATAAAAATCCCTTATTTTTCAATAAATTTTAACATGTTTATTCATTAGTGTATCATAAAATAAAAATCTCTTGTCTTTTAATAAATTTTAACATGTTTATTCATTATTGTATGATTAAAAAAAATTAAAAAAGGTAGCGTGGACCGGACTGGAACCGGATTGTGATGATCGGAACCGGAACCGGTGTAAGCGCGGGCCGGTTCAGGGTCACATATATGCCGAACCGGAACCGGCGGTTCCGAACCGGAACCGGGCCCGAAACCGGTTTTGGTCATCCCTAGTCCACAGTCCCTCCTTTTTACTTGTTAGTTCGAATTTGAATAGAGTTTAAGTCGGTGTCAAAACCATCTTTAGAAGGAGGTTACTTGATCCTCTTCATTTTTGAGAAATCGACATTTTAGTATCTTCAACTTGTAATAAAGTACACTTAAGGTACCATTTTTGTTACTCCTCTGTCCCATAATGAATGTCCGAAATCGCTCAAGTGCAATTTTGGACATTGGACAGAGTAGTTTCGATCTCTCTTAGTTTTGGGTAAAATTTGTAATACGGTAAAATATGAACCCTCTTTTCTGCCAAATTATACTCCATCCGTCTCACCTCACTTGACACCTTAGAGGTGGGCACAATAGCTAAGGAAAAAGAATAAAATAAGGAAAATGTGTGGTAGAAAATGAAGAGAGAGAATGAGTAGGGTTAATAGTAGGTTGGTTGAATTAATTGTGTGGGAGTAAACCACTTTTCTGACATCAGTACTATGTCAAGAACATAACTTTAACCTCCGTACTATCTAAACAACAAAATGAACCTGCGTACTAATGATAAATTAGCAAATTTAACCAAAATCGTTAATAAATGTTAACGACATTAACGGGTGTTAGAAACTTAACAAGCTAAATAACTGTTTAAGACCTAATCTATTCATTTGTTTCCGTTTTCATCCAAAAAACTTAATATTTTTCATTTTAGCCATTATCGTTAGCATTACTCCCTCCGTTTCCAAAACACACACATACTGTATTATATTTTTGAGTGTCCCGATGATAAGTCTCATTTTCTAAAATGGCAAAATTTTATTATTATTATAATTAATAACTAATCACTAGCTTCACACTAAACATCTTTAAGTAAATCAAATTAACAATTCAAACTCAACATCCTAACTCATTAAATCAAACCCAGTCTCTTCAATTTGGTCTGTGAAAAAAATCTAGAGAGAAGTTACACCTTCTCTCATCAGAGAACCACTACCTTCACCCGCCTCCACCCCTCCGCCTCCACCCCTCTGCCACCCGCCTCCGCCTCCGCCTCCGCCTCCGCCTCCACAACCTGCCTCTGCTCCGCCACCCGCCTCTATGTGTCACCACCCTTCCCCTTCCATCCCCGTCGCCCCTCTCCACCTTACCATACCCAGATCTTGTTGACCCTTTCCCCCTAATTTCCCGATCTCCGTCTTTGTGAGCAGTGCGATCCATAACCCAACCACCATACTCTGTCACGCCACATCCCGTCAACTCTCTCGATCCACCTTCTCCCATGCCGTTGCTGCCGCTACAACTAGGGCTGGAGATAGGCCGTTTCCGGCCGACGTTTATGAATCCACACCCCTCATTTAATCAGATCCGTAATCATCGTCAAAAAAAAAAATGGAATCGCCGATTTGCTAGACCTACTGAGATGAAGACTTACCGATTGCTCTTGACATTTTCGATTCTGGCAAGCTCGTCTTCTCGGTCAGGCGGAACTGCTCCATTCAGTCACCTCCTTATCCTATCTTTTTCGCACCTCCATTTCTTCAAGAAAGTTTTGATTTTGATTTATACCCAGATTTGGAATTTTTTTTTGTTCGATTTATGCTCCTGTCTTTTTCGCAAACCTATTTCTTCAAGAAAGATTTGATTTTGGTTTGGGATTTTTAAAGATCTTTAACCCAACCTAGATCAAGTTGATTTGATTTTCTATTTTTAAAGATCTTTAACATCTCATGGCTATCTATTTCCGATTTAGCACCAAGGGTCTACAATTCACAGTTGATATGTTTCAGGTTTTGATTTCTGAAATTGATTGTAATGGTTGTTGATTTGTAATGGCTGTGGGTTTCTTTTGGTTATGGGCGGACTGTAGTGGTGACGGCGATGGTTGGTGGCGACGGTGTTGATGGTGACGGCGGTGGTGGGTGGTAGCGGAAGTGGTGGTGTAATGTTAGTTGACAGCTTATTCATGTGGTTTGAAAGTATAATTAGTCATATCCGTTAAATTTTTATAGTTAAGGGGGGAAATTGAAAATATTAATAGTCATATCCGTTAAATTTTTAACGCCCATTAACGTCCATTGACGCTTATTAACGATTTTGGTTAGTTTTGCTAATTTATCAATAGTACGCAGGTTACTTTTATTGTTTCGGTAGTACAGATGTAAATATGAAAAAACTCAATAGTACGGATGGCAAAAATGCAGTTTACTCAATTGTGTGGTGGAAAATGATGAGAGAGAATGAGTGGGTGGGGTAGATTCAATATAAAATTATTAAAAGATTACCATTTTGGGGAGTCTCAAGTGAAGTGGGACGAACCAAAATAGAAATAAGTCTCAAGTGAGGTGGGACGGTGGGACGGAGGGAGTATATGATAAGTAACTTTTTCCCCCAAAGTAATCTTGACTTCATTGCAAAATTATCTGGTTTTTGTTTAAAGAATAATTTAGGTTAGTTTGATTAATAAAAAAAATTAAAACTTGTTATTATACACTATATATAAAAAAAAAAAGCAATAACAAAATTAGATTTTTATTAGAAGAATTAATTTAATCTAAGTCATTGCTTAAACTTTTCAAATTAACAGTTTAAAAAGTGAGATTATGCTTAAAGTACGGAAAATGGAAAAGTGGGATGATATTTCAGAGGTGATCAGTAAATGAGATAGATTCTTGATTCTTCATTGGATAGTGGTCTTACTCTGGGGCAAATTGCAGTTTGGTAATAAGTGTTATGATCATTTTTGCAATTTAGTTCCCAATATTATAAATTTAGCAATCCAATTGCTAATATTGTCATTTTGTAGCAATTTAATGTAAAAACTAACAAAATGTCAATTTTTGAAGGGAATCAAAGTCATGTGCCATACACATGATTTTTAAAGGGGGAAAATTGGTCCTTTTGCATGGTACGGAACCTCATATCCTCTCACTCCAATCACCTCAACCTTGACGTTTCTCTATTGACGTCCATGAATTCCGGCCGATATAAACTCAGATCTCAGTTTGGGATCCAACCTCATAGCTCCTACTTAATTCTTATGTGCTCACATTTGAGGATTTCCATAAAAAAAAAAAAAAAAAAAAAACTTAATTTGAATTTTTGAAATTCAAATTTATTTAACAATTTGTGCTAAAGATCAATTCTTTTATTTTTTGTCCTATAAATTTACCAAGATGTCCTCTAAACCTTTATGTGCATGCCATATATGACTTTGATTTCGTTAAAAAACTAACAACTCGTTAGTTTTACATCAAATTGCAAATGACCGTAAAATGACAATCTTAGGAATCAAATCGCTAAATTTACAATTTTGAGAACCAAATTACAAAACTAACCAAAACACGAGTTATTGAATTGCAATTTGCCCCCCCCCCCCCCCCGCCCCACCAGGTTACTCTTTGCGTCCAAGAGTAAAGAATCTAGCGTCTCGTTACAAGTTTGTCGAAATTTGGAGTAGTATAGATGAGAAAGTCTTATGTGAGACGGTCTCATACATGAAACGAGTCTCATTGAGAGAGGAAATAGTCTTGCCCCGTCCTGCCATAGAAGGCAAACCATTCACTAGTACAGAATGGAGCTTGGATAGCGTTTTTTTTTTTGGCTTACATAGCGCAAAAAAGCGCTATCCTAATGGCCGCAATGGTAGTTAGCATAGCGCTTTTTATGCGCTATGTAAAAACAGTATCTACAATAGCGTTTTTCGCTTGAATAGCGCATACTGAAGCGCAATGGTAAGAAGTTTTTTATTTTTGAAAAATGAACTTCTATAGCGTTTGTGATACGCTATGGAAGCTACATATTTAAAAAAAAATCTATCTACCATAGCGCTTCCAAAGCGCTATGGAAGTAAATATCATTTTTTGTGTCAATAACTACCATAGCGCATGGTAAATGCTATGGAAGTAAATATCATTTTTTGTATCAATAACTACCATAGCGAATAAAAGGCGCTATGCAAGGATACATTTTTTTTTTTTAATATTTGCTGCCCATAATTCAAATTAGATAATTTATACCCAAAAAACTGAAATACATTAAAAATAACATGAAGTAACAAATATTTCATTCAATAATAACATTCAAACTTTCATTGCATACCAACTATAACTTTTAGAATCATCCACATGATTGAGTTATAAACTAACAAGATTTGTTTCTACAATCAATAATAGTACTTAGAAATAAACTACCTATTTTAGACTACTTCCGTCCCATCTTCTCCTTATTCCGTGCCATCTTCTCTTTAATAAATCGGTTATACAAGTAAGCTACCCAATTAACTTGAAAACTTTGCATTTTGTTCGGAGAATAAGTCTTCAATCGATTTGCATGTAGCTGTACCAAAAATTTACAAAGAGTTAGGGAGTTTATACAATGAAAGGCATGAAGTAGAAGAAAATATAGAACATTACTGAAATAAACAATAAATGTATAAATGTCACTAGGGACATACTTACATAAACAGGGATATTTGTTTCACCACCGAGCAATATAGTCTCAATGAAGCATCCAATATAGTAGCCACAATGAATTCCATCTGTTTGCTTCGGACACTATCAATGGAATAGAAAAGACAACATCAGTGATATAATTCTCATTCCACAAAGCCTTTGAATAAGATGTGAATAATACTACTACTTACATAAACAGGGATATTTGTTTCACCACCGAGCAATATAGTCTCAATGAAGCAGTCACCTTTGATGAGGAGACTTGCGCTGCTAAGTTATTGCACACGGTTACTTGGACGTAGAATCGAAAGGTACCAGCATCATTCTAAAACTTGATGGTGAAAAAACAATGAACCATCTATTCCCAAGGCAAGTCATATGCTCTCCCTGTCTGATACTACGATAATAAATACTCCCTCCGTCCCTAGCTGTTTTTAATCTTAATCAAGAACAAAAAATGAACATTCATTCTGGGACGGAGGTAGTAAAAAATATGTTGAACATCAATCACTGGGTGGAGGGTATAATTGTCCCAAGGTAAGAGTGTCGTGCCCCGACCCATGGTCCTACTTGGCCCCACGTCCGGGACACGCACGGAAGACTTCATAAAACATTTTAGGAAAATTTTTCGAAATATACTTTCATAAAAAGTCTTATATAACCAAACAACATTTACTAGACTTGACTACAAGTCACAAAACAAACTTTCACAAACAAGTACTTAGCCACTTAGCCACACACTTCACTTACTTATTTACAACACGAACATCTACTAAAAGAGATGATACCACAACTGAGTCATGGGTACACTCCCCAAAAGGTATTACATTTACATAATGTATCCTTTACTTACACAACATTTCCTAAAATGTCTTACCCAAAGATTTCCTCGACGTCCTCCCAGTGTGTGTGAACTATCCCCTGGGCTCCTTCTTATCTAAAACGGTAAACAAATAAAGGGTGAGAATAAATCTCAGTAAGTTACTAAAATGCAACTACATTACATGCCACAAATGATCATATAGCATATAGCACATAATATGAGAGGCTCCCTATCGCCAACCGTCCCATACCGGTTGGAAATAACGACAACTCATCATACAACACATAAAGCGGAAATAAACACTCATACGTGGATACTGAGCCAAGGTTCTCGAACCAAAACAATAGCCATCTGAGAGGCTTCAACTGAGCAGCATCGAAGAGCTGAAACGGGTTCCGGAACCAAACAATCACAACAACAACAACGGGGAAAATGACACAGAGTCATAACCCAAAGTGCCCAACCTTTGGCCTAAGGAAGGGGGTTAAAAATGGGAAACCAATGATAGGAGCCTTATAATGTACTTGGCTCGTGAGACCATTATAATCCCTATCACTGCCCGAACACACACAAAAGTACCAGCTGGACATTAGACACAACCGAAGCAAAGAAAACTTGCTTTAACAACAAACGGGATATGATTTCAAAGTAGGGAACCAAGCCAACCACATCACAAGATGCACACGAAAGAAACACTCATAAGAGTTCACAACATTGACATTAAGTCACAACAATCTTACACCCACTAGAACACGATCCTCAACAACCAAGTACGTTAAATCTATTTCTCACACAAGGGATTTCAAAATAAAAAACCTCACGAAAGCATCATAAATATGTACAACACCCAAAATGGACCTAAACGGTTACATCAATTCAAACTCGATCACAAAGGACCAACTCTAACACAACGGACCATTAATACTCTTTTTGGTACTATAAACACCTACTGGATTTCCGTAATATAAAATTCAGAACCAAACTAAATAAACCAACCCATCGTGTAGTACTCGAGAAGAGATTTCCAACGATAGTTTACACGACCAAAACGGAGTCCGGATGACGAAGTTATGGCCAAAACCAAAATAAATTATACTCCCTTCGTTTCACCGAACCAAAAGTACTAATACTTATAACACACAACAATTGTAACTTCACCAAAGCTACAAATTCATCCTTAGAACTATTCTAACACCCAACTAGAACCAATTCTATTTTACTCCCTTTGTCCCAAATTTATAAGTATATAAAAACATTCAAAACATTATTCTTTCAACATATATAGCATATAGAACACACTCATGACCATTTTAACAATTAAAAGGGGATTAGTAACTTACCTATTTTCCGGAAAAGTATCAAGAAAATAATATTTGATCCGGTAGAAATGGCCTACTCAACACCCTGAACATTTATATATTTTTAGATTTTAAAATAGAGTAGTAATTTAAAAGAAGGAAAATTAACAAGAGGAAAACCTTACCTTTTTTAAGCTTCCATGGAAATTACAGGAGAAAATTTGGGAAATGTGAAAGGAAATGGTGAGTGTGTCGACAGAGAGAGATGGGAGGGAGAAGGATGCAAATGTTGTATTTATACTCACTCCCTTAAGCCCCCCTTACTTCCAAGTTGAACAACTAAGCCCTTGAACCTTATTTCTTATACTTTGGCCCATAAAATTCCACTAACACAACTTTACTTCCAAAACAAATGTTACTACTAACACTTTAACTAACACAATTAATCAAATAAGATGTGTAACTCATAAAATATGATGCAACACGTAAAATGCACATAGAAGTTCAAATTAAAAATTCCCAAAATATAAAATAAAATATAAAATAAATAAAGACGGATTTTGGGGTCGTTACACTCACTCCCCCTTAAAGAAAATTCGACCCGAATTTTAGGATTGCTTACCTCAACCCTCAAACAACCAAGGATACTTCCTCTCGATCTCCTCCCGAAGCTCCCAAGTTGACTCTTTCACTTTATGATTTCTCCACACAACTCGAACAAGGGGAATACTTTTAGTTCGCAATTCTTGAACCTTCAAATCAATAACTTGGCTGGATGCTCCTCGTAAGACATACTTGGTTCAATATCCTCGGGAACCTCGGACAAGACATGAGAAGGATCATACACATACTTCCGAAGCATCGAGACATGAAAAACATTATGGATCTTGTCAAGAGAATGAGGTAACGCAAGACGATACTCTCTATCTCCAACTCTACTCAAAATCTCGAATGGGCCAATATACCTCGGTGCTAGCTTGCCTTTCTTCCCGTACATTCGAATCCCCACTTTAGGTGAAACTTTCAAAAACACAAAGTCACCCGATTGAAACTCAAGATCTCGCCTCCGGTGATCGGCATACCTTTTCTGTCTACTCTGAGCAGTACTCAAACGATCCCGAATAAGTTTAATTTCCTCAACTGATTTGTTCACCATGTCAATACCCCAAATTTTTGCTTCTCACACTTCATCCCAACAAATTGGAGACCGACATTTCCTCCCATACAAAGCTTCATACGGGGCTATCCCAATACTTGAATGAAAACTGTTGTTATAGGAAAATTCCACGAGAGGTAAATGAGAATCCCAAGAATCTGAAAAATCAACTGAGCAAGCTCGTAACATATCTTCGAGAATCTGAATAGTCCTCTCTGACTGCCCATCTGTCTGGGGATGAAAAGCTGTACTGAACTTCAACTCTGAACCCAAAGCCTTCTGAAACGCTTGCCAAAACCGAGATGTAAATCTAGGGTCACGATCAGACACAATGCTCACCGGGACACCATGCAATCTCACAATCTCATTTATATATAAAGTTGCAAGCCTCTCCATCGAGTAGCTAATTTCAATAGGTAGAAAATGAGAAGACTTTGTCAATCTATCCACCATCACCCAAACTGCGTCAAACCTTCTTCGAGTGCGAGGTAATCCTGTCACGAAATCCATAGTAACATGTTCCCACTTTCATTCCGGAATCTCTAACGGTTGAAGTAATCCTGTAGGCCTTTGATGTTCAGCTTTCACTTGTTGACATGTCAAACATTTAGATACATAATCCGCTATCTCTCTCTTCATATTATTCCACCAAAAGTGTTGCTTCAAATTCTGATACATTTTCGTACTCCCGGGATCAATAGTATACCTCGGCTTGTGGCCTTCATCAAGAACTTGGCGTTTAATCCCATCCACGCAAGGCACACACAACCGACCTCTAAAAGTTAACACTCCTTCGGAATTAAGAGAGAAATCCTCATATTTGCCATCTTCGATTTTATCCACTATCTTCACTAACTCCGGATCATCCTTCTGAGCTTCCTTTATTTGTTGAATCAAAACTGGTAATACTCGAATACTCGCAAAAATAGCCCATGCTTTGACTTATAAGGACTCCAATCTCGAGCATCCTCTAACATTTTCCATTCACGCACCATCAATGAAGCCATAAAAGATTTTCGGCTAATGGCATCAGCTACCACATTTGCTTTACCCGGGTGATAAGAGATAGTGCAATCATAATCCTTCAATAGCTCCATCCATCTTCTTTGCCTATTATTCAACTCTTTTTGGGAGAAAAGGTACTTCAAACTTTGATGATCGGTAAATATCTCAAATTTGGCTCCGTACAGATAGTGTTTCCACTTGTGCAACGCAAAGACAATAGCTGCAAGCTCCATGTCATGGGTAGGATAATTCTGCTCACTCGGAGTCAACTTTCTTGAAGCATACGCAATCACCCTTCCGTTTTGCATTAGCACACACCCGAGGCCTTCTTTAGAAGCATCACTATAAATCACTAAATCATCATTTCCATTAGGTAGTACAATGATAGGAGCTGTAGTCAATCTCTTCTTCAATTCTTCAAAGCTAACTTGACACTTGCCATCCCACACATACGGTACATTCTTTCGAGTCAACTGAGTCAACGGAGTAGAAATTTTAGAAAATCCCTCGATAAATCTTCTATAATACCCGGCTAGACCCAAGAAACTTCGAATCTCCGTAACTGATTCAGGTCTCTTCCAATTCACAATAGCTTCAATCTTGGAAGGATCTACGGATATTCCTTTATTAGAAACCACGTGGCCAAGAAAAGACACTTCATTGAACCAAAAAGCACACTTACTGAATTTCGCAAACAGTTGATTCTCACGAAGAACAGATAAAACCATTCGCAAGTGTTGCTCGTGCTCCTCCTTAGACTTGGAATAAACAAGAATATCATCAATAAATACAACCACGAAGGTGTCAAGATAAGGCTTGAAAACCCGATTCATCATATCCATGAAAACAGCCGGAGCATTAGTCAACCCGAAAGGCATAACAAGAAACTCGTAATGACCATACCTACTACGGAAAGCAGTCTTAGAAATATCCTCAGAACGAATCTTTAACTGATGATACCCACTCCTCAAGTCAAGCTTCGAGAAGACGACTGACCCTTGGAGTTGATCAAACAAGTCATCAATGTGAGGTAGAGGATATTTATTCTTTACGGTTACCTGATTCAGCTTCCTATAGTCGATACATAGCCTCAAAGACCTATCTTTCTTCTTGACAAAAAATACATGAGCTCCCCACGGTGATACACTAGGACGGATGAATCCCCGATCAAGTAACTCTTGTAATTGAACGTTCAACTCTTTCAGTTCAGCTGGAGCCATTCTATAAGGTGCTTCTGATATAGGGGTGGTACCTGGAATCAAGTCAATACCAAACTCGATCTCTCTATCGGGAGGCATAGAATATTCAGAAGAGAACACATCAGGAAACTCTTTAACTATAAGCACATCCTCTATTTCAGGAGACTTTTTTGTAGTATCCAAAACACAGGCCAAGTACCCCACACAACCACGGTGCAATAGCCTCCTAGCTTTCACATACGAAATAATACGAATTCCCTTACCCAAAGAAGTTGCCTCAAAAGTAAACACATGCACACTAGGGATAGAAAACGTAACCACTTTCTTAAAGCAATCAACAGAGGCATGATATTTACTTAACCAATCCATACCCAGAATAACATCAAAATCTTGCAATGGCAATAAGACTAAATCAGCAAGTAAAACATGCTCACTAATATGCACATCACAATCACGTAACACCTTATCAGCTATCAAACAATCTCCCATAGGAGTCGACACTTCTAGCACATAAGGTAAAGACTCAGAGGAAGAATGCAATCGAGATGCAAAAGACACAGAAACATATGAATGCGATGAGCCGGGGTCCATAAGTACACGTGCCCTCAAACTTGACATAGAAATTATACCTCCTATTACGGTGGAAGCATCCGAAGCTTGTTGCTGATTGATTGCAAACACACGACCTTGAACTTTTGGTTTTCCCGAGGCATCCCTTTTTTGACCCTGAGACGGTCCAACACCACTCCCCGATGGTTGACCCCCCAATCTCGGGCAATTTCTTTGAAAATGGCCAAGTTGCCCACAATTCAAACACTTTCCTTGTTTCTTCCAACACCGCTCCTCACTGTGCCCTTCCCTCTGACAAAAATTACATACTCTCTTGCTTTGACCCTCGGAGAAATTACTTTGATTTCTAACAATCGGTTGTCCTTGTGGTTGTCCTCTAAATGGGGTTGAAGTTCCTTGTCCTCCATGATTTTCATTTCTTTGTGGTTGTGGTCTACCTTGCCTTCTAGCACTTGTTAATTCCACCTTCCTCTTGTGTTCTTCAATGTCGTGTTCTACTTGATAAGCTCGATCAACTGCATCTTGAAACTCTTGTAACTTGTGGGACACCAATTGAGTCCGGATCACTGTCTTTAACCCTTTCACAAACCTTGTTGCTTTCCTTTCCTCCGTTGCAATCAAATGAGTACAAGACCTTGATAACTCCGTGAACTTGGCTGCATACTGAGCCACCGACATTGTATTCTGTTCCAAGCTAAGAAATTCCACTTCCTTCCGGTCTTGATCCACCCTTGGAATAAAATGTTCCTTGAACTTCCTCAGAAAATTTGCCCAAGTATATGGTACATGAGCTTCGTCCCAACTAGCCTTCAGTGTTCTCCACCAGTACTCCGCAGCTCCACTCAACTTGTAGGTAGCAAACCTAACTCGATCTTCTTCAGTACATAGTAAGACATCAAATATCTTTTCCATGGATTCAATCCATCTCTCAACTTTGGTCACATCTGGTTCACCATCTTAGCCGGTTGGTTTCATCTTTAAAAACTGTTCTAGACCATACCTCGGAGGTGCATGATCTCCTCCTTGCCTCTGATCATGTATAGTTTCATAGCTGCCTCGAACATCCCTTGAAACATAGCTCGAGCCTCTTCCCTTACATTACCCTGGCCTGCAGTACCAGACTGTTCACCCTCATGTTCTGGCATTTTTACTGAGTACCTGCATAAAACACTCAACGTTACTCACTCCATACTCAACTACCCTCCTAGGTCACTTACTCATTCTAGACCATCTACAACCTAGCTCTGATACCAACTGTCGTGCCCCGACCCATGGTCCTACTTGTCCCCACGTCCGGGACACGCACGGAAGACGTCATAAAACATTTTAGGAAAATTTTTCGAAATATACTTTCATAAAAAGTCTTATATAACCAAACAACATTTACTAGACTTGACTACAAGTCACAAAACAAACTTTCACAAACAAGTACTTAGCCACTTGGCCACACACTTCACTTACTTACTTATTTACAACACGAACATCTACTAAAAGAGATGATACCACAACTGAGTCACGGGTACACTCCCCAAAAGGTATTACATTTACATAATGTATCCTTTACTTACACAACATTTCCCAAAATGTCTTACCCAAAGATCTCCTCGATGTCCTCCCAGTGTGTGTGAACTATCCCCTGGGCTCCTTCTTATCTAAAACGGTAAACAAATAAAGGGTGAGAATAAATCTCAGTAAGTTACTAAAATGCAACTACATTACATGCTAATATGATAAACATAAAGGAACAATTCCACAAATGATCATATAGCATATAGTACATAATATGAGAGGCTCCCTATCGCCAACCGTCCCATACCGGTTGGAAATAACGACCAACTCATCATACAACACATAAAGCGGAAATAAACACTCATACGTGGATACTGAGCCAAGGTTCTCGAACCAAAACAATAGCCATCTGAGAGGCTTCAACTGAGCAGCATCGAAGAGCTGAAATGGGTTCCGGAACCAAACAATCACAACAACAACAACGGGGGAAATGACACAGAGTCATAACCCAAAGTGCCCAACCTTTGGCCTAAGGAAGGGGGGTTAAAAATGGGAAACCAATGATAGGAGCCTTATAATGTACTTGGCTCGTGAGACCATTATAATCCCTATCACTGCCCGAACACATACAAAAGTACCAGCTGGACATTAGACACAACCGAAGCAAAGAAAACTTGCTTTAACAACAAACGGGATATGATTCCAAAGTAGGGAACCAAGCCAACCACATCATAAGATGCACACGAAAGAAACACTCATAAGAGTTCACAACATTGACATTAAGTCACAACAATCTTACACCCACTAGAACATGATCCTCAACAACCAAGTACGTTAAATCCATTTCTCACACAAGGGATTTCAAAATAAGAAACCTCACAAAAGCATCATAAAGATGTACAACACCCAAAATGGACCTAAACGGTTACATCAATTCAAACTCGATCACAAAGGACCAACTCTAACACAACGGACCATTAATACTCTTTTTGGTACTATTAAACACCTACTGGATTTCCGTAATATAAAAATCAGAACCCAACTAAATAAACCAACCCATCGTGTAGTACTCGAGAAGAGCTTTCCAACAATAGTTTACACGACCAAAACGGAGTCCGGATGACGAAGTTATGGCCAAAACCAAAATAAATTATACTCCCTTCGTTTCACCTAACCAAAAGTACTAATACTTATAACACACAACAATTGTAACTTCACCAAAGCTACAAATTCAGCCTTAGAACTATTCTAACACCCAACTAGAACCAATTCTATTCACTCCCTTTGTCCCAAATTTACAAGTATATAAAAACATTCAAAACATTATTCTTTCAACATATATAGCATATAGAACATACTCATGACCATTTTAACAATTAAAGGGGGATTAGTAACTTACCTATTTTCCGGAAAAGTATCAAGAAAATAATATTTGATCCGGTAGAAATGGCCTACTCAACACCCTGAACATTTATATATTTTTAGATTTTAAAATAGAGTAGTAATTTAAAAGAAGGAAAATTAACAAGAGGAAAACCTTACCTTTTTTTAAGCTTCCATGGAAATTACAGGAGAAAATTTGGGAAAGGTGAAAGGAAATGGTGAGTGTGTCGACAGAGAGAGATGGGAGGGAGAAGGATGCAAATGTTGTATTTATACTCACTCCCTTAAGCCCCCCCTTACTTTCAAGTTGAACAACTAAGCCCTTGAACCTTATTTCTTATACTTTGGCCCATAAAATTCTACTAACACAACTTAACTTCCAAAACAAATGTTACTACTAACACTTTAACTAACACAATTAATCAAATAAGATGTGTAACTCATAAAATATGATGCAACACCTAAAATGCACATATAAGTTCAAATTAAAAATTCCCAAAATATAAAATAAAATATAAAATAAATAAAGACGGATTTTGGGGTCGTTACAAAGATTCCTAATTTGGCAAGCACGGGCTAGAACTCAACACTTTGAAATCAGCACTTTGAAACAAATTCAACATCAACGGAACCAAACACGAAATAAATCAACCAAAAACGCAACCATTTTCCACAACTAATGAAATTACTAGTAACCATTTGAAAACATACCTGCCACTAGCTGGGTTGTTTTTTCGAGACTCACCACCACGTAGAGACCTAGAAGTCATGCTCCTGTAAGAGGTAATAACAAAAATCAATTATTATAATAATAAAAATCAATTATTACACAAGTAAACTACATAGAGTTGAGAAAACAAATACATTAGCGGACTTGAAATTAAATTAAAGTTGGATCTTAACCCATTTAAATTATATTATACATTGGATGTATATGAAGGTTATATAATTTAGTGGGAGTATTTTGTTTGAAAAATACACTGTTTATCTCTTTAATGAAAATCGGTACTTATTAAATTTTGGAAATTTTTTGCATATTTGTAGATAATGACTAATAACACTCAATCAATGTCGTTGCGATCGATCCTTGAGAAGGATAAGCTCGAAGAGAATGGTACCAACTTTATGGATTGGATCCGTAGCATAAGAATTGTTCTTAGGCAAGAAGATAAGTTGTACATTCTCGATGGGCCTCTCCCCGCTGAACCACCGCCTACTGCCCCTAGGGTAGAAAGAGACAATTACAAGAAACATCGTAATGATTCTAGAGATGTAAGTTGTCTCATGCTTGCTGCTATGTGTTCAAAACTCCAACAAAGTTTGGAACATTTGGAAGCTTATGAGATAGGCGTGGAGTTGAGAACCATGTTTCAAGAGCAAGCTAGGCAAGAGAGGTACAAGACCATTGTTGCATTCACTACTAGTAAAATGAATGAAGGGCAACAAGTGAGTCCTCACTTTCTTAAAATGAAAGGTTATGTAGAGCACCTTGATAAACTTGGCTATCCAATCCCATTGGAGCTAGCCACAGATCTCATTCTTAATTCATTGCCTAAAAGTTATAATCAGTTTGTGATGAATTATAACATGCATAGAATGGATAAGAATCTCTCAGAGTTGCATGGGATGCTCAAAACTGCAGAGATGAAAATTGTGGAGAAAGGTTCTCCCGTGCTCTTGGTTCATGATGGGAATAAGGCTGGTGCCAAAGAAAAGGGTAAGGCAAAAGTTGTCAAACCCAAAATAAGCAAGGCAAAGGTTGCCAAGGCTTCTGAGGCAAAACCTGATTCACAAAAGGATGCAATTTGTTTCCATTGTCAAGAAATTGGTCATTGGAAACGTAATTGCAAGGCTTTCTTGGAAGAGCAAAAGAAGAAGAAGAGCAGCAAGGCTGCGTCGACTTCAGGTATCTATATGATAGATATTCTCCTTTCTACCACTGATTCTTGGGTATTGGATACCGGATGTGGTTCTCACATTTGTCTAAATGTGCAGGGACTAAAGAATAGGAGACTGCTTAAAGAAGGTGAAGTAGATCTACGCGTGGGGAATGGAGCAAGAGTTGCTGCATTAGCCGTAGGGACTTATGAAGTCACTTTACCTTCCGGATTAATTCTTGTTTTGAACAATTGTTATTATGTTCCGGATTTAAGCAGAAATATTATTTCAATTTCTTGTTTGGATAATGAAGGTTTTAAGTTTCTTATTGAGAATAAGAAATTTTCTATTTATTTAAATGATGTGCTTTATGGTATTGCTAATTCATTTAATGGCCTTTATATCTTGGATGTCAAGAATGAAAATAATGTCTATCATGTAAATAAGAAATCTAAACCTAATGATGTAAATCATACTTATTTGTGGCATTGCCGTCTTGGTCATATTAATGAGAAGCGTATCTCAAAACTCCATGGGGACGGACTTTTAGGTTCATGTGACCTCGAGTCATATGATACTTGTGAGTCGTGTCTTCTTGGAAAAATGACTAAGACACCTTTTACCAAGCTAGGTGAAAGGGCAAGCGACTTATTGGGGTTGATACATTCCGATGTATGCGGACCATTAAGTAGCAATGCTAGGGGAGGATTTCAATACTTCATAACCTTCACTGATGATTATAGTAGATTTGGGTATGTTTACCTAATGAAACATAAAAGTGAAGCATTTGAGATATTTAAAATATTTCAAAATGAAGTAGAAAAACAACTTGGCAAAAGTATAAAGGCACTTCGATCAGATCGTGGTGGTGAATACTTGAGCCAAGAATTTGATGATCATCTAAAGAATTGTGGAATAGTTTCACAATTGACTCCGCCCGGAACACCACAATGGAATGGTGTGTCTGAGAGGAGAAATCGGACTTTGTTAGACATGGTTCGATCAATAATGAGTCAAGTTGATCTTCCAATATCCTTTTGGGGTTACGCCCTAGAAACCGCTGCTTTCACACTAAATCAAGTTCCAACTAAATCGGTTCCAAAGACTCCATATGAGATGTGGAGTGGAAAGAAACCTAGTTTATCTTTCATGAGGATTTGGGGTTGCGAAGTTTATGTCAAGAGACTTATCTCTGACAAACTAGCACACAAATCCGATAAATGTATTTTCGTGGGATATCCTAAGGAAACTAAAGGATATTACTTTTACAACCGTGAGGACAACAAAGTGTTTGTTGCCCGAACTGGTGTCTTTCTAGAGAAAGAGTTTCTCTCCAAAGAAATCAGTGGGAGTAAAATAAATCTTGAAGAAATTCAAGACCCAGAAAATATCATTGAACCAATAGTGGAACAAGAACAAGAACCACAAGGAGTTGTGGAACCTGTTCAAAATACACAAGTAACTCGCAGATCTAGTAGGTTACGATCCGAGCCCGAGAGATATGGATTTCTCGTAACGGATAGTAATGAGGTAGAAATCATTGAGAATGATGAACCGTCAACCTACCAAGAGGCGATGTCTTCTCCTGATTCGGACAAGTGGCTTGGAGCCATGGAATCCGAATTGCAATCCATACAAGACAATCAAGTTTGGAATTTGATTGATGCGCCCGAAGGTGTAAAAACCATAGGATGCAAATGGGTCTTCAAGAAGAAGACTGACATGGATGGGAAGGTGCATACTTACAAAGCTAGGCTTGTAGCGAAGGGTTATAGGCAAGTTCATGGTATTGACTATGATGAGACCTTTTCACCCGTAGCAATGATCAAGTCTATAAGAATTTTGCTTACCATTGCCGCATATCATGACTATGAAATATGGCAGATGGACGTCAAAACCGCTTTCCTGAATGGAAAACTCCAAGAGGATGTGTATATGACACAACCAGAAGGTTTTGAACAAGATTCTAAGGTATGCAAATTGCAAAGATCCATCTATGGATTGAAGCAAGCTTCAAGGAGTTGGAATCTCCGTTTTGATGAATCGGTCAAAGAGTTTGGTTTCATCAAAAACGAAGATGAGCCTTGTGTATACAAGAAGATTAGTGGGAGCATAGTGCTATTCCTTATTTTATACGTGGATGACATATTGCTCATTGGAAATGACATTCCTACACTTCAGTCTGTGAAGACTTGGTTAGGAAAGTGCTTCGCGATGAAAGATATGGGTGAAGCCGCATATATTCTTGGCATTAAGATCTATGGAGATAGATCAAGGAGGCAACTTGGTTTAAGCCAAAGTACATACATTGACAAGGTCATTAGAAGATTCCGTATGGAAAATTCTAAGAGAGGAACCTTGCCCGTGTTACATGGAGTTTCTCTAAGCAAGACTCAATGTCCTAAGACAAAAGATGAGCGTGAGAAAATGAATGATGTTCCATATGCTTCGGCAATTGGGTCCATCATGTATGCCATGATTTGTACTAGGCCGGATGTATCTTATGCTTTGAGCATGACAAGTAGATACCAATCCGACCCTGGCAAAAATCACTGGATAGCTGTAAAAGCGATTCTTAAGTACTTGAGAAGAACTAAAGACTCGTTTTTGGTCTATGGAGGAATGGAAGATGATCTCGTTGTAAATGCTTACACGGATGCAAGCTTCCAAACCGACAAAGATGATAGCCGATCGCAATCGGGTTTTGTGTTTATGTTAAATGGTGGAGCTGTAAGCTGGAAGAGTTCCAAGCAAAGTACAACCGCTGATTCTACAACAGAAGCTGAGTATATTGCTGCATCGGATGCTGTAAAGGAAGCTGTTTGGATTAAGAAGTTCATAACTGAACTTGAAGTGGTTCCTAGTATTGCTAATCCAATAGACCTTTACTGTGATAATAATGGTAAAGGAACCTAGAGCACATCAGAAATCCAAACACATACTTAGGCGTTTTCATATCATTCGAGAGATCGTTGATAGGGGAGACGTAAATATATGCAGAGTACCTACTGATGACAATGTTGCGGACCCGCTAACAAAGGGACTTCCACAAGCTAAACATGATGGTCATGTTAGGTCCATGGGTATTAGATACATGGGAGATTGGGCCTAAGTCAAGTGGGAGATTGTTGGTAGTGGTGCCCTAAGCACGGTTAATAAACGTTGTAATTGTTATCATTTATTTTATATCAATAAAGAGATGTTTTGATTATTATTATTGTTCATGTTTACTTATAATAATCTCCGTCCCTAGTACTTGTTAAGCACTAGTATAAAGGCTAAATGATCATGGGATGATCATGTTAGATTTATGGGTACTTGTTTGGAACAAGGTACTGGACATGACCCGCTCTATGAGATTTATGTCATGGTCTATGTCATACATATATCTCATATTAGTTATGTAATTTGAATCCTTAGACATGAAGTTATTATAGTCTTCCACTTGATGAACATTATGTTTGACATATTCAAACGCTACTTTTAACCGAGTAGTTATAAAGGGTATGATTGGCATAATCGGATTCACGTAGGGAAGAATAATAAGCTAAATGGATTTGTCCCTCCTCGGAGAGATGTCAAGCTTGGGCCTCTCGTAGGAATGATGTTGATTAAATGTTCGGCCGGACTCAAATGAATTGATTGGATCAATGCCATTTGGATTATCAACATATTCGGAATCGAGAAAGTATTGAACAAAACAAGTTGACTCTGTCACGACCCGAAAACTAGGCTCTATTTTATTAGTAATAAATAATTATTATTTATTTAATTGCTTATTTATTTATTTAAATTATTATTTATTTAAATATTTATGTGTGCACTTTATGTGTCATAATAAATTATGACTAGCATTTTATTTGGGTCATTTGTGCTAATGTAGAAGTGTTGAGTCTTATTTGTTAGTGGGGAGTTTGTTTGTAGAGAGTAGTAGTAAGGGAGGGGTCTAAGTGTAAGTTTAGTTTTAATCATCTTCTCCCTACTCCCTCTATTTCTCCCTCACCCCATTCACTTTCCAGCCATTTCTCTCTCTCTCTAGCTCATTGGGTAAGTTTTTCTTCCTCTCACTTCTCTCTTCATTTCCATCATCTTCCTCTCATTATTTCTCATTTCTTAAAACATGAATCATGTTTAGATCGTCGATAGGATCGTAGGAAGCCAAGAAATTTCGAGTTCCGTCACCTTTGAGAAAATCCGAGTAAGTTGCTTTTCCCCCATTTTTATGCTAAAGTGTTCATATCATGTTTATATTATGCTTGATGTGTTATATTTGAAGTTTGGATGAGTTTAGAATTTATTTGGAATTTATTTGAATTTTGGGTTAAAAATGGTGATTTATGAATGTTGGGTTGATTCTTGATTTTGGTTGATTAAATGTTGTTATAGGAGTCTTTTTAGACTTATAAGTTGTTTGGGCACATTAGTATACTAGTTGAAATGTTGGATTTTGGTGGAAATGTGTTTTGGGTATAAAAATGGAAGAACCCATGTTGTTCTTCCCGATTTCCAGAAATTCAGAGCATTGGGCGGCCGCACAAAAATGTATGGGCGACCGCGCATCTATCTGAAGGCTTTTGTTCTTGGTTTGAAGGATTTTGGGCGACCGCACAGTCCCTTTTGGGCGGCCGCACAGAACCCCTGAAAGTTTACATTTGTTAACTATTGTGTGATTGAAGAATGCGTTTTGATCCAAACCTTGGGTGTCCTTCTAGTTGACCTTAGTGAACATTGTAGTACACTCTAGAGATAGAATTGGGTCCTTTGTGATCAAGTTTGTGTTTGAAATGAATTAAGTGTTAATTGAGACTTTGGAACATCTTATTGAGGTATTGTTGGCTTGACTTATCTTTGTGATGATCATTTAGTATATGTTTGGGCATCTTATGATGTGTTCGTGGTTGTTCCAATCGAATTGATTTTCGAGTAAGATTTGGTCTGGGTTTTAGGCGATGTCCTATAGTACCTAGAGGGTTGTTATTGAACACCAAAGTGTAGGGTTTAGTCCGGTCGTGATCATGTTCTAATAAGTGTAACATTTTGGATTCGTTTGGGTTAATTTTGGGTTATAGTCGTTGTACTATTTATGAGAGACTGTTTGGGTTGTGTTCTTTATGTGTAACTTGTGAGTATCATCTTTGGAATGTATTTGGTATGGTTCCTCTTTATGGAATTATCGGGTTCTAATAATCATTGTTGTTGTGCTCTTTTATGAGAAACTCGTTGTGTTTATTGTTGTTGAACTCTTCTTGAGTAATCGTTTGCATCTTTTATGGTGATTAATTGGTATGATTCCCTACTTTGGAATCAATGGTTGTTTATTGTGCTAGTATTTTATTGAACAAAACAAGTTGACTCTTTGACCATGACTTATGTTCAATGATATCGTGGACAAAAGGATTATGACATTTTCTAAGAGGAATGCGAACTTGTATCTAGTTATACTATTTGGGTAGGTATGACGGTTTGCTAGAACCTAATCATATCTTATGGGATCATGTTTGAGCTCATTGCCAACTTAGTATAATCCTAGAGGGTCACACACAATAGAACGAATCTTTAAAAGGACTACATTGGAATTTTGGAAATTCTGGACATCCTGGGAAGTGGGCGACCGCACAGTATGGACTGGGCGGCCGCACAATTATCTTAGTTTTGTACCAGTTTGGCTTCAGATAGTTGTGCGACCGCACAGAGGGTTTTGGGCGGCCGCACAGTGCTGTCGGGTGGCAGATTCCTAATTTGATTAGGAAACGAATTTTAGACGGATTTTGACACAAGTTTCCTATTAGGAATAGGTCATACTTGTGTATAAAAGACCAAATTCGGCCAGCACTCAATGCGAATGATTTTGTGAGTCTTAAAGAGTTTGAGAGAGGGTTTATTTTTTTCTAAGACATTCTTGGTTGAAGAACAAAATAATACACAAAATAAATTCCATATAGTTCTTTTGATTGTGAAAAAGTGTTTCACAATTTGGTCTAGCAACCAAGATCAAAGAAGCTCCTTTGATATTCGTTCGAAGTGTGGATACCGCTAGAGGGTGAAAATCATCATCTTCAAAGTTCGTGTTCAAGCTTTGTGATCGCGATCAAGTCTTCAAACCTCCACCAAAGACCAAGAGAATTTGATAGCCATCAAGGGTTATTTTACTCCTTTATTCTTATGTTGTATTTGATTTAATCGTATGAACGGATCCATGGCTTTGGGTTTCAAAATTTTAAATGCTAAATTCCGCTGCACATGTTTGATCGAAACCCAACAGTATCAACCATGTTTTTAAATGGGTCATTTATAGCATCTACATCTACATCTTCATCAACGTGATCACTAACTTGGTAGTTGTTGGTGCTCTTGTTTGACAAGATAACAATAGACCACTTTTTATCTACTGGATCAGAGACATAGAACACTTGTTTAGCTTGTGTTGCTATAACAAATGAATCATCTTTGAATCCAACCCTATTCAAATCAACCCGCATGAAACCATCATTTTCAACCTGCACCCCACCAGGAATATCGACCCAACTACAATCAAAGACAGGGACTCGAAATGTGACGTAATCGACTTCCCAAATTTTCACAATTTTCCCAAAGTATGTGGTTCCCGAATTTTCATCTTCGTTGCCCAGAACTGAAATTCCGCTATTCTTCATTATGCTATTCTCATCGTGATCTCTAGTGTAAAATGTGTATCCATTTATAAGGTAACATTTATAAGAAAATACATGTGTATCAGGTCCTCTGGACAACCACTTCACCCTTTCAGAAACTGACTCATTCCCCAGTAGCTTTTCTGAAATATGATTACGGAACCAATCAATGAATGTACGGTTTTGCTCCACTTGAATCCAATTTGAATCTCTATCTGGATGCTGGTGTGAGATAGTCTGCTTGTGCAACTCGACAAATGGTTCCACATCGATACTATTGTGTAAAATACACAAATGTACCCTACGTCGTTGTTCAAGGGTAATCTCAACTTGTTGACCTCCCGTGACACCTGTTGGGTATGCTTATTTTCTTAACCCTCCCAATTATGTTAGAATTGATTGATACCATCACCTAAGTATTTTATGGACTTTAGGATCCTATGTAAGAAGTTTTATAACTTCTATTTTTAACTAAGTCCAATTTTATAGAATTGGCTTAGAGGTTAGGGCTTGCTTGGAATTGAGGTTTCATTTTCTGAAGACCAAGTATAATGCGCAGAGCATTCCATGCGCAGCGCAGAGCATCATCTGCTCATCTTCATGCACCGTGAACATTTGCTCATTTTCATGCGCAGAACATTATCTGCTCGCTTTCATGTGGAGAACAACACTTGCTTAGTTTCCATGAGCAGAACTTCTGCACATTCTCTATACGCACGACTTCTATGAGCAGAGCAGATTAACTTGGTCCTTATGCTTATCTTTCAACAACCTCATATTCTTGAAGCTTGGAAAGCGCTTGTGCTTAATTTCAAGATTTGAATAAGACCAAGGAGCAAGCAAGAAGACCATGCGCAGATCATCATCTGCGCATCCATCACTTGCGCATGACTCCCATGCGCAGGTCCTTCTGTCCTGGTCCTTAACACTTCAACAGTTCTCTTAACTTTGGATTTGAGGTCTCATGTGCAAATGACTAAAGGATGCGCATGACTCTCATGCGCAGCACATCTTATGCGCACTCAATTCTCATGGCTTCCATGCGCGCGCATACTTGCCTTAGTCAATTCTCTCATTTCCTGACCTCACCTTTTAGAAGCTTGGAAAGCGTCATAACAAGCTACACTTTTTGAAATGAGCCAAAGTGCTGATGTGTACATACGACAAATCAAACACACTCAGCATACACGTAGATGGAGTCGCGCCTCATGTTTGAAATTCAAAATGAAGACAGCTGTCATCCTTCTAGAAGAAGTTTGAAGCTTATCCACTTGCTCTGTCTCCAACAGCTATAAAGGACAGCTGCGCGCCAATCACATTGTGACAGCGCATCAACCTTGCTCAGAGCTCCAACGGCTAGTTTTTGAAGCTCCACTATAAATAGCCTGCTCATCCTCATTTTCCAAGTAGTGTGTGTGAATTGCTTGAGTTTTGCTTCCAAAGAGAAACTCTGAAGATTTGAAGATTGCTTGCTCATTTCCAGAATTCCAAGATCAACCTTCATACCTTCATACTTAATCCAAGCCCAGATTCTATAAGCCTTGTATCACCCAGAATATCTTGTGCTCTCCATCTCTTAGATTCAAAGAGCCCAGATTTCTGTCACACACACACCTCTTGAAGCTTTGATCATATCGATCTAACTTCTTGAGATACACCGGTTTAGTCTAGGATTTGTTCTTCATAGATTATAGATCTTTGAGTTAGTTTGTTCTACATTGTTGTAACTTGTAACTCTCGCATATAATAAGATCTCATTAGAAAATCCAAGACTAACCATCTTGGTAGAGGACGTAGATCTTTTCCCGATCGAACCTCTCCAAATAGCTTGTCTTTATATTCTGCTTTGCATATTACTTTCAAGCTTTTCAAATATATTGCTTTGTTTGATCTTTGTAGATTGTTTTCACATCGTTTGCATTGTGTTTGTTTGCTTTCTGCCTAAGTACCATTTTACACCACTCTTTAGCCAAAACATAGCGGGTGCGTTTTACACTTCTGCGCATCTCCCTGTGCATAAGTGATTGCTTTAAATTTCCGCTGTGCATTTCACACTCTCATCGCGCGCTATACTTAGACAAAATTAGAGCTGTGCGCATTTGCCATTGCTTTGCAAAAGGGTTTGAAAATAATTTTAAATCGCTATTCACCCCCCCCCTCTAGAAATTTTCATACCCTTGTTGCCCTTTGGGACCAACAAGTGGTATCAGAGCAAACACCTTCATTAAACTTGTTTTGTTTTTCAAGCTTAACAGCTTGGGTGCCGATTCAAGATGGCTTCAAAATCTTGGGCAATGGCTAACTATTCACATGTTCCAGTGCTGAATGAAGATCACTTCGAAATCTGGAAGCCCTGCATGCTCACCCATTGTTCTTCTATCGACGAGATCCTCCACGACATCGTTCTTGAAGGACCTTACATTCCAATGAAGGCTAATCCTGATGCTGCTACCAACAAGGAGAATCCTACCATCAAGAAGAACAAGGAGGAATGGACTGATGAAGAAAATAAATGGGTTGGCTATGATGGAAGAGCAAGGAACATTATTCTTAGCACTCTAGACCTCTCCACGCACAATCAAATTGTGAGCGGTGGAACTGCAAAGGATCTATGGGATGCTATTGAAGGCTATGTGAATGGTGACAAAGTAAGCAAGGAAAACAAAAGATTTGTAGTGCAAAGAAAATTCAACTGCTTCATGAGAGAGGATGGTGAAACCTTGAGACAAACTTATGATCGCTTCTGTGCTGTTGTTAACTCTTGTAAATCTCTTGGAACTACCTTCACCAATAAAGAAGTAAATTCTCAATTCTTAGATGCGCTAGGTTCCAGATATGTGCACAAAGCAAGTCATCTGGAAGATTCTGGATTTCTAGATACTTGGCCTCTGCGCAGCTTGTATGCTAACTTAAAAGTTTATGAGCTAAAGCTTGATCGAATCGACGAAACTGAAGGCAAAGGAAAACTTGTTTCCTATGTTGCTCAAAAGGAACCTGCGCCTGCTCAAACCTCAGACAAAGTCTCTACTTCCTCTTTACTTGAAATGGATGATGATGATTTCGCTATGTTCGTTAAGCGATTCCAAAAATTCAGGAAATTTTCTAAACCTGGATCCTCAAGTATTACTCCTGCAAAGTTATCTCGTGAAAGAGACTCAAATAAAGATGATGACTTGGTTTGCTACAACTGTAGAAAGCCTGGTCATTTTGCATCAAAATGCCCTACTTCAAGATTTGATTACATGAAGAGGAATCCTGCGCAGAGATTTTCAAAGCAGCGCGGAATGGTTGCTGAAGAAGACCCTGCTGAGAAGCAACTGAAGACTTGGATAGAGACTGACACTGAAGACAGTGATGATGATAACTCTGAGGATGGAATGCTCTGCTTAGTGGCTAATGCTAATGCTGATAGCGATTCAGACAATGATCCCGATACGGACACAAAGGCTGCGCCAAGGACAATCAAGAAGAAAAGTCCCACTATCACAGAACTGGTGGAAATGGGACATTTAACTCCAACCAGACAGAATGACAAGTACTTATTTGCCAGAGTAGACCTAACGAAGAAATTTGTAGCTGCGCCAACACGCAAAGAATCTCTTGAAATTCCTGCTGAAATTGTAATAGAAAAGGATGACTCTGCTGCTGAGCGCGAGTCTATTTTTCAGCAAGCTGAAAAGGTAATCAAGAAATTCAATTCTATGAAAGAAGCAGTGGACTTATCAATTGGAGAAATTTCACAGCTTAAGACGGAGAAAGCTCTTTTCAAATCTGAGATCACCCTCCTTAAGGAGCAGATTAAGAGCATGACTCCTCTTACTGAAAAGAACCGTTTTCTAACAGACCAAAATGCGCTTTTTAAAGTAAGAAACGAAGAATTGGCTGCTCAAGTTGCTGATCTCACAAAGATCACTGATGAGTGGACCAAATCTCGTGTCACTATGGATCAAATTCTAGAATCCCAAAAAGCCAGTGGAGATAAGGAAGGCTTGGGGTTCTCAACTAGTGATAACTTTAAATGCGCAGTTTGCACTGAAAAGGAAAAGGAGTTTACACCACAGCAAACTATTGAAATTCCTAAAGCAAAGCATTCTGCCTCAATGGGTAAAGGACAGGAGAAAGTCCATAGACAAAATTTCCATTATGTCTACCCAAAGAAGCAAACTGGAAAAGCCAAGGGTAAGGCTAAAGTTGAACCTGCGCATGACAACTCATATTCTGACTATGGTTGCGCCTCAACTTCAAATGTCAAATCTGCGCAAAAGGGTCATGCGCATGAAAGCCATGCGCTCCAACGCCAGATGCGCATTCTTAAGAAAAGCGAACCCAAACCTCAGAAAATGATATTTGTCAAAGATAGTTCAACTGCTCCAGTTCAGAATGCTAAGCCAAAGAAAAGTAAAGAGTTTGTAAAAACCCAATCTATAAGTGACTTTCATCATTGTGTTGTGTGTGATGGTTTATGTCACAAGGCTGCAGAATGCCTTTTGCGATTTACTCCTAATGCCAAGGGACGTAAAAATCCTAAGGTCAGACAAGAGTGGTTGTCAAAAGTTACTAACTCTAGGACCTAAGAATAATGGGGACCTGCGTTTTTAATGTTTATTTTTTTAGGTCTCCTGCTTCACTGCGCACTCTTCACAAGCTAAGGCGCATATATGGTACCTCGACAGTGGATGTTCTAGACACATGACTGGAGATGTAACCACTCTTGAAGATGTGCATGAAGGAAGAGGCCCCTCAGTAACTTTTGGACATAACAACAAAGGGCACATAGTTGGATATGGAAGAATCAGAAAGGATAAAGTGTGCATTGAGAAAGTTGCGCTAGTAGAAGGACTCAAGCACAACTTGCTCTCCATATCACAATTCTGCGATAAAGGTTTGGAATGTCACTTCACTGCAACGCACTGCTATATCAAAGATGGCATATCCGGACTGACTTTGCTCACAGGGACTCGTAAGACTAATGTTTACATTATTGATCTTACTGCTATAGATTCTATCACTAATCTCTGTTTTGTAGCAAAGAATGTAAGTGAAATCAGCTGGCTATGGCATAAGCGCTTAAGTCATTTGAACTTCAAGTATTTGGCTAAGCTAGGAAGGGAAAATATTGTCAAAGGACTTCCCAAAGTAGCTGACCATCATGATAGAAAATGCGCAGCATGCCAACTCGATAAACAACCTAAGCAGTCTTTCTCTAGCAAGATTGCTTCTTCAACGACCAAATGTTTACAACTGCTTCACATGGATTTATTTGGACCTGTCACCACCGCAAGCATTGGAGGAAACAAATATACCTTAGTCGTGGTGGATGACTACTCAAGATACACATGGGTTGAAATGATGACATCCAAAGAAGACTGCTATGATATCTTGACTGCTCTCTTTCGAAGGCTCCAAACTCAAAAGGAAGACGACATCGTAAGCGTTAGATCAGAAAATATAACTGAATTAAAAAATAACGGTGTTGCGCAATACTGCGATGACCATGGAATTGATCACAATTTTTCTGCCGCTGGAGTTCCTCAACAAAATGGCGTTGTGGAAAGAAAGAATCGCACGTTGATTGAGGCTGGAAAAACAATGATAGCTGAAGCTAAGCTTCCAAAGTATTTCTGGGGAGAAGCTGTCAACGCTGCTTGCTTTACTCAGAATAGATCACTCATCAACAAAGCCTACAACAAGACTCCATATGAGCTATGGAGAGGAAGAGCGCCCAACATTGCTTTCTTCAAGATTTTTGGCTGCAAATGCTATATCCTCTACAATGGCAAAGATCATAGAGGTAAATTCGACGCCAAAGCAGACGAAGGTATTTTTGTTGGGTATGCTAAACATTCTAAAGCTTTTTGTGTTTTTAATAGAACTACTCTAGTATTTGTAGAATCTGTACATGTTACTTTTGATGAGCATTTTCTCTTTGAGCCACATTTGGCTCCAAATGATTCTGATGATTCTGCTGAGAATGTTGAGACAGGTACACAGCCTCAAACTGCTCCTGCGCAGAATAATAATCAAATTGATCAAAATCAGAATCAAGTAAGTCCATCTCATGCACATTCACCAGATGCTGCGCCAGAAGTCACAACTCCTGATGTGCAAACTCCTCCTCCTGCGCATGATGTTTCTCCGCTTCAGCAAATCACTTTTGATGATCTTGATGTTGAAGCTAATGAAGTACCCATTAAAGATCTTCGTATTCCTATTACTAAACCAAACTTACCTCCCAAGGTTCGTGAAGTTAGAGATCATCCAACTTCAAACATCATTGGTGATCTCAATGTAGGGGTTCGCACTAGGAGAGCAACAAACTTTGATGATGAATATCATTCTTTTATCTCTCAAATCAAACCAAAGAAGATTGATGAAGCGCTCCAAGATTCAAGCTGGGTTACTGCTATGCAAGAAGAGCTTAACCAATTTGAGCGCTGCAAGGTTTGGACCTTAGTACCCAGACCTCCTGACCAAGGAGTTATTGGTACAAAATGGGTATTCAGAAACAAGATGGATGAGAATGGAAGCATCACAAGAAACAAAGCAAGGTTGGTTGCGCAAGGCTATAGGCAAGAGGAAGGAATCGACTACGATGAAACATTTGCGCCTGTAGCAAGACTTGAAGCTATAAGAATTTTCTTAGCTTATGCCTCTCACAAGAAATTCAAGCCTTATCAAATGGATGTGAAGAGCGCATTTCTCAACGGTGAACTCCAAGAGACGGTCTACGTAGCACAACCACCTGGATTTGAAGATAGCAGATTTCCAAATCATGTTTTCAAGCTTCAAAAAGCTTTGTATGGACTTAAGCAAGCTCCAAGAGCATGGTACGATACGCTATCCAAATTCCTACTAGAGAAAGGCTTCGAGCGCGGTAAAATCGATACAACTCTTTTTATTGCTAAGTATAATGATCATTCTTTACTTGTTCAAATTTATGTCGATGATATTATATTTGGTTCTACTAATGAGTTACTTTGTAAGCGCTTTGAGAAGCTCATGAAAAGCAAGTTTGAAATGAGCATGATGGGAGAACTCACATTCTTCCTCGGACTTCAAATCAAGCAATTGAATGATGGCATCTTCATAAATCAAGCCAAGTACACAAGAGACTTAATCAAGAAATTTGGACTTGAGAATGCTAAAGCATACGACACTCCAATGGCCACGGGAAATAAGCTAGATAAAGACTTAAAAGGTAAGAAATTTGATCAAACTTTATATCAAGGTTATTCAGATGCAGACTACGCAGCATGCACTATTGACAGGAAGAGCACAAGTGGCACTTGTCATTTCCTTGGAAATCGACTTGTTGCGTGGGCAAGCAAGAAACAAGCTGATGTGTCCATCTCCACTACAGAAGATGAATACATTGCTGCTGGGTACCAAATCCTATGGATGAAGCAACAATTAGTGGACTATGGAATTAATGAAGGAAATTGCCCAATTTTCTGCGATAATATGTCCACCATAGCTGTCTCCAACAATCATGTCATGCATTCAAAGACAAAGCACATCGACATCAAATATCATTTTCTCAAGGACCACGTGGAAAAAGGATATATTCACTTAGAGCACGTGGGAACAGACAATCAAATTGCTGATATCCTCACAAAGGCTCTTGACGCAAAAAGATTTGCTTTCTTGAGAGGAGAAATGGGTATGCTTGAACTTAGCTAATTGTCCATATGATTTGTCAATACTAATGAGCTTGTGTTTACTTGATAATTTTCTAAGATAGGTAATGCCTCATGCGCCTGCGCATATGAAGCGCACAAGATGTTGAGCACAAGGCAAAATTTTTGAGTTTTCAAAGAAACTCTGCACATTATATTGCTGCGCATGAACCTCACGCGCATACCCCGTGGACCTCAGTATATCATTCTACCGTTGTCTGCTCCCTTAGATCCCTCAAGTGGTCACTGTGCAGGCAAAAAATCAAGAGCAACTGGATGCACAGGATGTTAGGCTCGATGCGCAGGCCAGTATGCTATAAGGCATTGATTGTGCCATTAAGGGGGAGAGTTATCGAACAAAGGAAAATAGGGAGAGAACAAAGGCATTAAGGGGGAGAGATTAAGGGGGAGATTAATCTATCAAAGGCAAAAAGTTCCGATTTGATGCTCCCGCTTCAAATAATTGAAGCTCTACGCAAAGCAATTTGGAGCGCTACAAGATGAAGTGCGCAAAGCAATTTGGGAAGCTACAAGATGAAGTGCGCAAAGCAATTTGGGAAGCTACAAGATGAAGTGCGCAGATCTTTCTCAAAGGTGAACTCTAAACTTATAATGCATCATTGCTTTTCCCAAAACCTTGTTCAATTCAAACTTTTTGTTTGTGGAACAATGAACGCATTATTTCAAACTTCATGCGCATATACTTAACTGCTCATATTTTCTGTGCATGATGTTTTAAACATTCAGTTTAAACGCATACCAATCCTAAACTCATATTATCTGTATGCACTAAATGATATTTCTGTCTTTCCCATATTGTAAGTTATATCTTTTGGTTAGACTAGAAATCTATAACATTGGCTAGTGTGTGCATTGACTTGAGGCATGATTTACCATTCACATTTTTATGGACATGTTATTATCAAGTACAATGAATTGCCTTTGTTATAGTAGGTAATGGCATCAATCATTTAGGGGGAGATTGTTGGGTATGCTTATTTTCTTAACCCTCCCAATTATGTTAGAATTGATTGATACCATCACCTAAGTATTTTATGGACTTTAGGATCCTATGTAAAAAGTTTAATAACTTCTATTTTTAGCTAAGTCCAATTTTATAGAATAGGCTTAGCGGTTAGGGCTTACTTGGAATTGAGGTTTCATTTTCTGAAGACCAAGTATAATGCGCAGAGCATTCCATGCGCAGCGCAGAGCATCATCTGCTCATCTTCATGCACCGTGAACATTTGCTCATTTCCATGCGCAGAACATTATCTGCTCGCTTTCATGTGGAGAACAACACTTGCTTAATTTCCATGAGCAGAACGTCTGCACATTCTCTATACGCATGACTTCTATGAGCAGAGCAGATTAAATTGATCCTTATGCTTATCTTTCAACAACCTCATATTCTTGAAGCTTGGAAAGCGCTTGTGCTTAATTTCAAGATTTGAATAAGACCAATGAGCAAGCAAGAAGACCATGCGCAGATCATCATCTGCGCATCCATCACTTGCGCATGACTCCCATGTGCAGGTCCTTCTGTCCTGGTCCTTAACACTTCAACAGTTCTCTTAACTTTGGATTTGAGGTCTCATGTGCAAATGACTAAAGGATGCGCATGACTCTCATGCGCAGCACATCTTATGCGCACTCAATTCTCATGGCTTCCATGCGCGCGCATACTTGCCTTAGTCAATTCTCTCATTTCCTGACCTCACCTTTTAGAAGCTTGGAAAGCGTCATAACAAGCTATGCTTTTTGAAATAAGCCAAAGTGCTGATGTGTACATACGACAAATCAAACACACTCAGCATACACGTAGATGGAGTCGCGCCTCATGTTTGAAATTCAAAATGAAGACAGCTATCATCCTTCTAGAAGAAGTTTGAAGCTTATCCACTTGCTCTGTCTCCAACGGCTATAAAGGACAGCTGCGCGCCAATCACATTGTGACAGCGCATCAACCTTGCTCAGAGCTCCAACGGCTAGTTTTTGAAGCTCCACTATAAATAGCCTGCTCATCCTCATTTTCCCAGTAGTGTGTGTGAATTGCTTGAGTTTTGCTTCCAAAGAGAAACTCTGAAGATTTGAAGATTGCTTGCTCATTTCCAGAATTCCAAGATCAACCTTCATACCTTCATACTTAATCCAAGCCCAGATTCTATAAGCCTTGTATCACCCAGAATATCTTGTGCTCTCCATCTCTTAGATTCAAAGAGCCCAGATTTCTGTCACATACACACCTCTTGAAGCTTTGATCATATCTATCTAACTTCTTGAGATACACCGGTTTAGTCTAGGATTTGTTCTTCATAGATTATAGATCTTTGAGATAGTTTGTTCTACATTGTTGTAACTTGTAACTCTCTCATATAATAAGATCTCATTAGAAAATCCAAGACTAACCATCTTGGTAGAGGACGTAGATCTTTTCCCGATCGAACCTCTCCAAATAGCTTGTCTTTATATTCTGCTTTGCATATTACTTTCAAGCTTTTCTAATATATTGCTTTGTTTGATCTTTGTAGATTGTTTTCGCATCGTCTGCATTGTGTTTGTTTGCTTTCTGCCTAAGTACCATTTTACACCACTCTTTAGCCAAAACATAGTGCGTGCGTTTTACACTTCTGCGCATCTCCCTGCGCATAAGTGATTGCATTAAATTTCCGCTGTGCATTTCACACTCTCATTGCGTGCTATACTTAGCCAAAATTAGAGCTGTACGCATTTGCCATTGCTTTGCAAAAGGGTTTGAAAATAATTTTAAATCGCTATTCACCCCCCCCTCTAGCAATTTTCATACCCTGGTTGCCCTTTGGGACCAATAACACCTTCACCATCAATCCTACCGGTGTGAGATGTAGTTGGAAGTCCAATTGATTCGACATTTGGGATGTACTGAGACCAATATTCTAATGCTTCTTCAACTAAGTAGCGTTTCTTCCATGCAACCCTCCGGACAATACCTAGTCATCACATAATCTTTCAACACTTTCATATACCTCTCACTGCCATACATCCATCTCATACGGCCAGGACCACACATCCCTGTCTCGTAAACCAGGTGAACAGTCAAATGAACCATGATATCGAAGAAAGAAGGTGGGAAATACATCTCAAGCTCACAAAGTGTCTCCACAATTTGTTTTTGGTAATGAGATAACCTTCTAGGATCAATGACTTTACTACTCATTGCCTAGAAAAACCAACATAACTTTGTAATAGTGGTGCGCACATTTTCTGGCAAAATGGAGCGAATCGCAATTGGGAGTAGAATCTCAATGATGACGTGGTAATCATGAGACTTCAAAGATGTCAACTTCAACCCATTTTTAGATACTAAACCCTGAATGTTAGATGAGTACCCCTCTGGGACCTTAACTGACTGAAGTGTCTCAAGTAAGACCATTTTTTCATTCTTAGACAATGTATGAGCGGCAGGTGGTAAATACGGTGATTTCCCTTCCTTTATCACAGGCGCTAAATATCCTCTAATTCTAAGGTCAACCATGTCCATTCTTGCATTGTACCCATCTTTAGAATTCTCTTTGTCACCTAGCAAAGTATTTAAAATACTAGCACAAACATTTTTTTCAGTATGCATGAGATCAATAAAGTGTCTCACATACAAGTCTTTCCAATAGCTTCATTCGAAAAAAAATTGATTTCTTCTTCCAACCTTTAGTAGGAACTGTCTTTGCAAAATTCTTACCAAACTGTGCCTCGATGTTTTTCACATTTTCCAACACATCCTCACCTGTCAATATATCTGGTGCTTTTCGCTCTTCAACTTCACCATTGAATGCCTCTGACATTGTCTGGTACCGATGATTCGCTTCCAACCACCTCCTATATCCCATGTAAACGGATTTCTTACAATGCGCTAAATGAAGATGATCAGTGTCCTCAGTACACCATGGACATGCAGTACGCCCTTTCACACTATAACCAGAAAGATTCCCATAAGCTGGAAAATCATTGATTGTTCCAAATAACATGGCTTTTAACATGAAATTATCCTTTCTGTACCCATCATACACACCAATGCCTTGTTCCCACAATAACTTCAAGTCGTCAATTAGAGGAGCCAAGTAGACGTCAATGTCATTACCAGGTTGTCTCGGACCTGGTATCAAAATAGACAACATCATGTACCGGCGCTTCATACATAACCAAGGTGCCAGATTATAAATCATCAAAATAACAGGCCATGTACTATGACTAGTACTTTGAACCCTAAAAGGATTCATTCCATCAGATGAAAGTACTAAGCGCAAGTTTCTTGGCTCTTTGCCAAATTCTGGATATCTATCATCAAATTTCTTCCATTGAGGTGAATCAGCTGGGTGTCTTAACATTCCATCTTTAATTCGCCCATCTTGATGCCATGCCAAATGTTTGGCATCATTCGGGCTACTGTATAACCGCCTAATTCTTGGAATTATCGGGAAGTACCACATCACCTTGGCAGGGGATTTCTTTTTTTTTATAGCGTTCTGAACCGCACTTAGGACATTCACTGAGATCTGCGTACTCTTTGCGGTACAGAATACAATCTTTTGGACAAGCATGAATCTTTTCATGTGTTAAGCCAATTAGCTTGAGCATCTGTTTAGCATCATATGCTCGACGAGGGAGCACATTGTCATCTGGCAGCAAATCACTCACGGCTTGCAACAATTCTGTAAAGAACGTGTCAGAAACCTTGTGACTAGCTTTTAAGTTATACAAAGTCAAAACAGCAGACAGTTTTGTTGTCTTTGTACACCCAGGACATAAGGGTAACCCAGCATCATCCCTCAACCTCTCATGCATATCAGGATGGTCCCGTAATTCTTCATAGCAACATACGGAGTATCCATTACAGGACTAGATGCTCCATCACGATCAACCGGCCCAATATTCGTATCCATCTTATCTGAAGAGCAGAAGTCGGGACTTAAACGGTGTGAGCTACATTCACCTTTCCCCTCACCATGATATGTCCAGACCGTATATGTTTTATCGATACCATGACAAACTAAATGTTCATACAACACTTTCTCACCACTGACTGTTTTAACATTCATACATTTTTGACATGGACATGTGATGAACCCAGGATTACTAGCATGTTGGGCTGCATGACTACAGAACTCTTTCGCTCCTGTCTTGTACTCTTTTGATAATCGGTCCGCAACAATCCACTTACGATCCATAACTAACTAAATTACAAATAAATGTCACCATAACATTTTTTGAATAATTTCAAGTAAGCTAAATCAAAAGTAAACAAGAACGGGTACACTAGGATAAAATAAACTGAAAAAAACAAACCCTAAAGAAACGCACTAGCATCAATGTAAGCTTTAAAAATGCTTAGACTAATCACGTGTTGGCAATCTGTAATACTAACTAATGTAGACTAATGTTTTTACATGACAATCATGTGATTACTATAGCTTGAGTACCTAATTGAAATATGTCCTAAAATATGACAATATTTATTAAGAAGGTAAACTATCTTCATCAAGAAAATATGGAACTGAATAAAAAGGTATTCATACAGATACTACAATCTTCATATCTTGATCAGAGCTTTGTTTGTGACATAAATGTAGCAGACTACAACTACAATAACAAGAAGTTTGAACATGGAAGGGAGTTAGTGATTATGTATCAACAAACACCCCCACATGGTTGTAAAGTTATTCATATTAATGAAGAATGGATTAGATCACAGATCATTCAGGGGGGAAAAAAAAAAACTTCAGTTCACATGATTGATGGAAACAGCTTTGGCACGTTGGTGATCAAAGAACCAGCTACCCACATAATGTCAAGGTTACAAGTAACCAAAGGAAAAGGTTAAAAAATTGTATTCTTCAGATGTTAATGATTCCCAGATTATTTTTTTTAAGCTTTAGATGAAATATTGACAGTAAAAATAGGGTGTATACTATCTGTGTTTGAACTTTATGATATTAATGTACATAATTTTCTGGTTGAACGCCAAACCCTCAGTAGAACCTTGTAGGTAAACCACGAAAGAAGGAGTTTCAAAAATTTGACAATATAACCATACTATATTTATCAGAAACCATGTTTATGACAACACAAATAAATATCATAACTCATTAAAGCATAAACCAATTCAAGGCAGACATAAACCAATTCAACACAAAAGCAATAGGGAAAATTTCAAAAATTTGACAATAAAACCACACTATATTTATCAGAAACCATGTAATAGTAGCTAATATTAAGATGCTGAATTAGAAATCGAATTTAGGGCTTCAATTTTTTAATTTCTAATAAGAAATTGAAGCCCTAATCTTGAATTTGGAAAAGGTTAAACTTGAGGAAATTGATGAAACTAAAACAGCGAAATTGATGAAACTGAAATAATGGAGATCGATGAAACTGAAATTCGAATTTAGGGCTTCAATATTTACCTTCACGATCTTGGAGATGGTTTTACAGAACAAGCGGCGATGGGTGGAATTCCTGTTTGACGGTTGTTTGGTCGACGGTGTGGGGGCAGTGGCTGACGGCTAAGGAGAGCTTGGAGATGTTTGCAGCAACGTGGAGAAGGCAATGGAGGCTGACGGGAGAGGGAGGAGTGGGTGCGGCGGCGACTGAATTGCGGGCAGCGAGGGCGCCGATAGTGTTCGGCGTGGGGAAGGGGAATATGGGAAGGGTTTTTTTTTTGTTTGGGCAAGGAGGGAATTGTAGGGACCGCGACCACCACCACCACTTTCCCACATTAGTATGATATTGTCCGCTTTGGGCCTAGCCCGCACGGATTTGTTTTTGGATCAACTCCCAAAAGGCCTCATACTAATGAAGTGGGTGGGTGCTCTTATATACCTTGCAATTGTTTCCTCAATTGCCGATGTGGGACTTTGGGTTGCACCCCAACAATAATTGTTGGAGTAGAGATCTAAAAGGAAACGGAGAGAAGAAAATTCTGCAGCAGCCAGGCGAGCGGGCGCCTGGTATAGACCAGGCGGGCGCCCTTTTGGGCAGAAGGTTTTGGTTCCTGGCGGATTAATGCAGGCGGGTGCTTGCATAGAACCAGGCGGGCGCCTGGTGCTACGTCACAGGTTGCGGGAATTGCAGTTATTTTGGGATTCCTCTTATGTTTAGGTTTAGGACTCTTTCTAGGTTTGCTATATAAACAATGTTCCGCCCCATAACTCATTGTAACTCCATATTTACATATTATAGTGCAAGATCCTAGCTTGGTAGTGCCCCCAGACGTAGTCAAACATATTGACGAACTGGGTAAACAATTTCTTGTGTTCCATTGTCTTTTGCTTTATATTTCTTGTGCTTGTTTGTGGTGCCGGGTTTTTCTTGCGATTTGCTTGGGTGTTGGGTGTTGGAGGGTCTAATCCACAACAACTGGTATCAAGAGCTTTGGTTGGACGATCAAAGGGGTTTATCAAGAAATCAAGAATGGGCAAGGATAAACAAGCGGTGGAGAAATTTGATGGGTCTGACTATGGATATTGGAGGATGCAAATAGAGGATATCTTGTATAATAAGGATATCTATAAGCCTCTAACAGGAGTCAAACCGGAAAAAGAAAAGCAGGAAGACTGGGATGTCATGGATCGGAAAGCCTTAGGGGTGGTTCGATCTACTTTGTCGAAGTAGATCGCGAAGACTACCAGGAAGGCGAAAACCACCAAGGAGCTATTGGATTATCTTACTGAGAGATTTGAAACTCCATCTGCTGCAAATAAGGTTGATTTGATACGCAAGATGGGTAGTCTCAAGATGCAAGAGGGAGGATCCATAGCTAAACACATCGATGAGTTTATGGATATTAAAGACTCATTGACTGCGTTGGAGATTACTTTCGGTGATGAGGTTCATGCGTGTTTATTGCTAGCGTCCTTACCAAGGAGTTGGAGCGGAACGGTGACAGCGTTAAATGCTTCAGCGGGTAAGAACAAATTGAAGTATGATGATGTTAAAGACTTTCTCTTGGGCGAGGAAAATCGCATAAAGAAGTTGGGGACACCGTCTACTTTGGAATCGGTCTTGGCTACAACTAGTAGAGGAAGACCGGGTTCTAGCAATAAAGGGAGAACAGGGTCAAGGGAAAGTGTAATCGGGGGTGGGGATCAGTATGAGGAGAACAAAGAAAGACCAAGGATTGCCAGAGGATCGGTAGAGTGATATCATTATAAGGAGTTAGGACACTACAAGAGGGATTTTCCCATGCGAGGGGATAAATCGGCGAATGTGATAATCGAAGGTGACGATGTACTGATTCTGAGTGTTAGTAGTGCGCTAGAATTATGGGTGCTGGATTCGGGGGCATCATTCCACTCATGCGGGCATGCAGGAGCGATGGAAAATTACACTTCCGGTGATTTCGGTAAGGTCAATCTGGCGGATGGCGAGCCTTTGGAAATCAAGGGGAAGGGGGATGTCAGAATAGGAGCATCGGACGGGAAGGTCCTACATCTACAGGGGGTCAGTCACATTCCAGGTTTGAAAAAGAACCTGATTTCAGTTGGGCAGCTGGGTGAAGAAGGTTACACGGTAACTTTTAGCTGCAGGAACTGGGTTATTACCAAGGAGGATTGTGAGATCGCTCGGGGTAATAGGGAAGGAAGATTGTATTTGGCGGAAAACACCAAGGATAGTATCGCGGTGGTGTCAGCCAAGGGTGATACGGATTTGTGGCACTGTCGATTGGGTCACATGGGTGAGAAGGGGGTTTCCCCGGTAACTTCTCGGTTTGGTGTGTCATATTACATGACCTTCATTGATGATTCGACAAGGAAGGTCCGGGATTACTTCTTAGAAGGGAAAGATGAATCTTTCAGGATGTATAAGAAGTGGAAGGCCTTGGTGAAGAATCGGAAGGGACTCAAGGTTAAAAGCTTGATGTCGGATAATGGTGGGGAGTATGAGCTCAAGGAGTTTGAGGAATACGGTGATGCAAGTGAAATTTGCATGGATATTTCAGACTCGGGTGGGAGCGGGACGGTTCATGATGACCAAGGACAAGGGGTCACTGAAGATCAACCACATACTCTAGGACTGGATATTCCGCTACGCAGATCTAACGGTGAGTGTAGATCGGATGCAAAGGCTCCAGGTTTCTCAAGCAAGGTGAAGTTGAAGCTGGGTCTAGCTTCAACGGTGCTTGGAGAATAGGGGAGGAGGATGGTACTACCATGATCGAGGTGAGCACTAGGACGACACCATAGATGAGTTGAAGACGGATACGGGGTTTGTATACGCGGTTGATCTCTAGGTGGGAGATTGTTGGAGTAGAGATCTAAAAGGAAACGGAGAGAAGAAAATTCTGCAGCAGCCAGGCGAGCGGGCGCCTGGTATAGACCAGGCGGGCGCCCTTTTGGGCAGAAGGTTTTGGTTCCTGACGGATTAATGCAGGCGGGCGCTTGCATAGAACCAGGCGGGCGCCTGGTGCCGCGTCACAGGTTGCGGGAATTGCAGTTATTTTGGGATTCCTCTTATGTTTAGGTTTAGGACTCTTTCTAGGTTTGCTATATAAACAATGTTCCGCCCCATAACTCATTGTAACTCCATATTTACATATTATAGTGCAAGATCCTGGCTTGGTAGTGCCCCCAGACGTAGTCAAACATATTGACGAACTGGGTAAACAATTTCTTGTGTTCCATTGTCTTTTGCTTTATATTTCTTGTACTTTTTTATGGTGTCGGGTTTTTCTTGCGATTTGCTTGGGTGTTGGGTGTTGGAGGGTCTAATCCACAACAGGAATTTTCAATAGAATGGCGGGGAAGTGTATTTGGGTTTAAGTTGAACTTATGCGCTATATTAGCTAAACCAAAAAAAAAAAATACAACTTAGGAAACACCAGCTACGATAGCGTTTAATTATGCGATATTGTATCTAAATCAAAAAAAAAAAAAAACAACTTAGGAAACACTGGCTACGATAGCATTTAATTATGCGCTATTGTAGCTCTTTACAACCATAGCGTTTCCCCTCAATGCGCTATGGTAGCTATTTCGGGAAAATAAAAAAATAAATAAATCTCACTGCTGGCTTTTTGAGCTAATGAGCTATCTAAGGTGACTTCTTGGATAGCGTTTCTTTAAAGCGCTATCTAAGCTGTGTTTCCTAAGGTCTAATTTGTGCTAGTGATTTATTCTCTTAACAAGACCCTCACAGTCATAGAAGTTTTTGCCAGTATATAGATAGATATCTGTTAGGATTCATTGTTAGTACACCCACTTAATTTGATTGATCCATGCCACATTTTTTTTATGGACTTTAGGATCGCATGTAATGAAGTTATACTTCAATTTTTAGACAAGTCCATTTCTAGATTTTTATTTGTATAGGCTGAGTATTTAGTTTGCTTAACCTAGCGGTTTAGTTCTTAAAATTGCATTCGTGCTATCGTAGAACCGCCAGCATGGAGTCACTTATTTTTCATCAAACCGCATTCTGTGGCTTTGATGAAACTGCTCTTCAAGTCTCTCTTGGAACCGCTAATGACAACTTGATGGAACCGCAATCATGTAACCGCATACTTCAGTTTCTTATGAAACCGCACATCAAGTTCATTCTTGGAACCGCTTCTATGCCTGGTGGAACCGCCGATCAGTTATTGAAGAATTCAAGAGAAGTCATTTATTCCTTAGACAAACATTCCCTTTTCAAACATAAAGGAATGTGTTATGTCTTGTCAAAATAACTCTAAGTTAACTTGGAGTTTCTGCAAGGAATGTCGGTTTGTCTAGCAGTTCAAATTCTTTACCGTTAGTCCTTTCTCTGCAACAAAGGACACTTGTCAGGTAGTGGTGCTACAACTACCTAGGAATACAAGACAAAACTAAGGACGACAATGACAGCTCAACCAATGGGATATCGACAGCAGTTGTACCATCAGATTTATTTCAAAACTTTACCCAACGGTCACAAGGGTGCACTGCCTATAAATAGCCTTCATTTCTCAACAATGAAGGTTGCTGAGCTTCAAGAGAAATATTCCCAAGTATTCAAGTTTGCTTTGAAGATTGAAACCCAGATATTCATACCTTCAAACATCTCCTTAGCAAACCTAGAATTCCTTCATCAACCTTCAAGCCTAACAACCATGATCCATACTCAGCCTTTACACAGAAAGTCATTCATTTGCTCATACCATCATTTAAATACTTAGAGCATTTGATTTCTTTTCACACACAAACCCGATTTATATAGTCACATAGATTATATACTTCGAATACACCGGTTGTTTTTAAATAGCTTTATAGGTTAGATTGATTAGTTAGAGTTTAGATTCATCTTGTAAAACCTCCTCTAATTAATACAAGTCTAGTAGCTATTAAAAAATCTTAGATTAACCATCTAGGTAGAGGACGTAGTTCATTCAAGAACGAACCTCTTCAAATTGTGTGTTTGATCTTTACTTTCTGTCTTGTCTTGTCATTTATATTTCTTGTTTGTGGTCTAAAACTGAATACATATACGAAATGACTTGAAATATGAATTATGTTTTTATTTGATCTTTAAGTTGAACTTATCGGTTGCATCATACTGTTTTCAACCCGAGTCAAACCGCCCAACTCTTTAACTATCTGTTTGGCCAAAACGCTAAAACTCCGCTGTGCATTTTATCAGTTCGGTTTAAGTGCTTTAAACCGCAGTTGATCAAACTGATAAGTACTCGGTTGATTTTCAAGGGTATTTTCGAAAAAGTTTTAAACCGCTATTCACCCCCCTCTAGCGGTTCTATAGCTTTGTTGCCCTCTGGAACCAACAATATCACAACTTTTTTAACCATTAATTTTGTTTTGCTCAAAACAAAAATAAAAATCACTCAATTTGTTAAGTGAAACATCGTATCAAACGTTTACTCTTTAATTATATTGTCCATCAATTTTCAACGCATTGTAATGACTAACGAAGGTGGTCTGGTATTGTGTTTCATCATTCACCATAACTAAAACTGATTATGCGTTAGGTAATTAATAGGTCGTTTGCTAGCCACCATGATTCCGTGATGGTTAATTATGTTGCAAACAGTTGTTATTAGTTGTTGTGATTTGAGTCTTTGAAAGACAACATTATGAATTCTAGCTGTTTGATTCATCATGCAAAAAACCTTATACTGATATGATTTCCCTTTTTTTAAAGATCAATACTAGTAATTCCGAAAGAAGAAATCTGCTTTTCATCCTACTGCAATTCTTTCAACAAAAAAAAAAAAAAAAAAAAAAGAAAGTAGATGACCTATATTCTTGTCATTTTGATTGTCCCACTTGAAATAAAACATCTTAAAATAGAAAAGTTTTATATTTATTAATGAGATTCACTTGTCATACTTAGGGATGGCCAAACCGGACCGAAAAAGCCCGGAACCGGAGAAAACCGGGGAGTAAACCGGAACCGGAGTAACCGGAACCGTGGTAAGTGCGGGCCGGTTCAGGGTCACATATATGGCGAACCGGAACCGGATCGGCATTTCCATTAAAAAAAAAAAATCCCTTATTTTTCAATAAATTTTAACATGTTTATTCATTATTGTATTATAAAATAAAAATCTCTTGTCTTTTAATAAATTTTAACATGTTTATTCATTATTGTATGGTAAAAAAAAATAAAAAAAGGTAGCGTGGACTGAACCGGAATCGGACCGGAACCGTACCGGAACCGGATTGTAATGACCGGAACCGGAACCGGTGTAAGCGCGGGTCGGTTCAGGGTCACGTATATGCCGAACCGGAACCGGGCTCGGAACCGGTTTTGGTCATCCCTAGTCATACTCACAACTAGTACTTTTCACTTATTATTCTCCACCCACTTTCTCCCCCTTTCATACTCAGACCACCTACTTTTAAAACCATTTTTCCAATAAAATACTCCATTTGTCTCACCCGAATTAGGATTTTTGGGGTTGGGCACGGGGATTAAGAAAAAAAATGTTAGTGGCGTAGGTGTTGTGAGTATGAAAAGTAAAGTAGGAGAGAGAAAATGTGGTAGAGAATAATGAGTGGAAAGTTGTTGTGAGTGTGAATGTGAGTCTCATTAAATAAAACACTTGAATTTTTTTGTTGTTCTAATTCGAATGGAAATGAAACATCCAAAATAAAAATTTGTCCTAATTCGAGTGGGACGGAAGGAGTATTAGTATTCATTAATCCATTTGTGTGTAAAGATGAAAAAAAATTATTTCGAATGAGGAGTATTTAATAATAAATTTAAAACGACTTATGTGCAGTCATGCGTACACCTGAAATCCTAATTTAATGAATTTGGAAGTGCTCTTTCAAGTCAAAAAGTCTCAATACTTTTAAGTATAGCCGTCAATTTGGGCTGGCGGGACGGGGCGAGCCCAACCCACTACAGCCCACCTTCAAACGGGGCAGGGTGGGCTGGCCCAAATTCTTTGCGGGCCAGGAAAACTCCAACCCAACCCAACCCACCTTGGGTTGGTGGGCCAGACGGGCCAAGCGGGCCAAAAGGTCAAGACTTATTTTTGAGGCATGCACCGCACATTAGAGAAAAAAAAATGCACCATTCCTGGCCCACTCTACAATCCACTCTACAGCCTACAGGTACAAGTAGCAAGTCAGCAACTCACCAACAAGCAACAAAAACAAACTTTTACAAGCATACTAACAGTCAGACAGTCAGTGTATTAGTGTATCACCAAGACAACAAAAAAACTGCGACTTTTATAATCTACAAGTTACACACCAATGCAACAACATGAAAGAACAAACAAAAATACCGCTGCACCAAGCACGAGTCACATGACTAAGTGTATCACCAACAAAAGTACAAAACCAACTCAAATAAAGTAGCATAAAACAAACTGAAGTCTGAAACCACATTCTTTATCCATCATCAACTTCAACAACATTGGACCCTTCACTTGATAAAGATGCTTTTAAAAAAATTTCATCTTCATTGACTTCCCCTACATTCATATAAAAACACAAAAAAAATTGTCAAGTAAAAGACAATAAAGCAATATATCTAAATAATCATTAAGTATATAAGAAAATAAGAAATTACCAAAGCCATATAGCCAATTTCGAGCACAAATAAGAGATTGCACATTTCGAGGAAGTATGCAACTTCTATACTTGGTAAGAATACGACCACCAATGGAAAATGATGACTCTGAAGCAACAGTAGTAATGGGGATAGCTAATACATCACATGCCATACGCGCAAGAATTGGGTAACGGTTCTTCTGGCATTTCCAATACTCCAAGACATCTAAATCTTCGTAAAATGCAAACTCAAGTTTTGGCTCATCTAAATAAAGATCCAATTGAGACTTCCCCACAATAATAACTGTTTCACTTTCATATTCCAAACATTCCTAAAAATATTTTAATGGTGAGCAAAGTAAAGCAGGGATCATTCAAATTGCTATATATATTTTCATATATATATATATATATATATATATATATATATATATATATATATATATATATAAATTTTAATACTTACATCAAATAGTAGCTTGCCCTTGCCCTTACGTAATCCTCCATTCTTTTCCATTTGTGAAGTTGTGACAATGTGTGGTCGTGAAGAGCTAGTTGTAGAATCATTAGTGATCTCATTAGAATATTCACCAAAAAGTTTGTACAACTTTCTCTTCACAAGTAACATCTTCTCTTGTGTTTCAATAGTATTATTCTCCGTCTTTGAATAAAAATACTCAAACATTGAAAGCTTCATCCTCGGATCAAGAATAGCCCCAAAAGCAAGAACCGTACTATATTGAGCCCAATATTTGTTAAACTTCTCTTTCATATTTCTACTCATTTCACTTATCAACTCATCTTCACTCGACATGTTTTTTCTCAACAAACGTTCAATTTTCCAAATTTGCACAAAGTACAAGTTAGCTGTAGGATATGAAGTGCCCGGAATCAAGTTCGTAGTGTCATAGAAAGGTTGAAGGAATTCACATATTTTCTCTCCCCTACTCCACTCATCCATTGAAGGACAAAACTTATAATTCCTATCATTCAACTGAAGAAGGGTAAAAGCCTTTTTATATTTAATGGCACTATCTAACATCAAGTAAGTTGAATTCCAACGAGTAGACACATCAAAGCACAAACCAACCCGTGTATCAATATTGCCAACTTGTCTCACACATTCTTCAAATTTTTTCATCCTACTTTCATATCTAAGTTACTTAACAGAGTCTCTTATCTTTTGCAAAGCAACATTGACTACTTTCAAACCTTCTTGAACAATCAAATTTAATATGTGGGCACAACAACGAATATGAAAAAATTCACCGTCACAAAAGAGGCTATCATCCAGAAATCCGAGTTGTTCTTTCAAGTTTTCTTGCATATTGTCATTACTAGATGCATTATCTAATGTTAAAGAAAAAAAACCTTTTTCTCAACTCCCCATTCCTTTAAATGCGCAAGCACTTTTGCTGCCATTTCGACTCCAGAATGTGGAGGTGGCATATGATCAATTTTAAGAATCTTGCTATTCAGTTTCCAATCAACATCAACAAAATGAGCTGTCAAACAAATGTAACCTTCATTACTCACTGATGTCCACAAATCAGAAGTTAAACAAATTCTATTCGGAGTATTTTCCAAAGCTTTCTTAAGTTTTGCTTTCTCTCTAAGATATATTGCATTAATATCTGAAACAACAGTATTTCTAGAGATGCAACGAAATTCAGAATTTAAATACTTCACAAATCTTCGAAAACCATCATACTCAACAAAAGAAAATGGCAAATCATGCTTAATTATTGCCTCTGCTAATAGGTCACGTGCAATTCTTTGGTCAAGTTTTATTGTTTTAATCTTCCCCTCATAAATGATAACCATTTGACCTATGTCATTATACTTCAACTTGGGACATTTTGGAAGATGACGTCCCAAATGTGAAGTCTCATATCCTCTCCCACCACACTTATACTCTTTGTTACACGCTATACATCTGGCTCTTGCAATTTTATCTGGATTATCAAAGTGTTTCTTAAAATAATTCCACACGTCAGAATATTCTTCACCAGTTTTACCAGACACAACCTTAGATTGCTCACCAGTTTGAATAGTGTCTGCGTCAGTGATTTCTAAGTCCTCTTCAGCTTCATTGTCATCATCCACATTGATACTTCGATTAACCGAGCCAGATGCCATTTCTGAAAAGAACGATGCAAGAGAAACAATCATTACAATGGTATTCGATTCACTCTCACACACTGAATGCTGTAGACACATCGAAGAAGAGGACTTACCAGTTAGCTTATCTACCAGAAGAATGCTGTAGACATTCAGTCCCTGCAACGGAAAAAAATAATAATAAATACAACTGATTAGAGATAGTACTAATATAATGATTTTTAACAAGCCTAAAAGTTTGATTCACTCTCACACACTGAAATGAATTGACCAAAAAGATTGTGTAAAGGTAATACTACTAGTGAGCAATCAATAGCTAACAAGGGAAGTGTTGGGGGCATCTCAAATTATTGGTTATCAGAGAGATAATCTTGGACAAAATAAAATGATTTTCAGTTTTAGGGAAAATAGATCGAAGAAGAGGACTTACCAGTTACCAGAAGGCGGCGACGGATCTCATTCACGGAAGGGCGATGGTGGCGGAAAAGGATGATGAAGATTGAAGACGATGGCGATTGGTTACAGTGGTTAGTGGTAGCGGCGCCGGTGACTTGACTGTCGAATAAAGAGAGAGAGGCGAACCCTAGATTTCGTTCGGGAAACGTCGAAGAAAATTGTGAAAGAAAAGTGAAGAAAACCAAAACTAGTACGCCGCGTTCATAATTTCGGGTAAAAAAAAAAAGAGGAAAAAATGTGGGTTGGCCCGTGTTGGGTATGCCCACATATATCTCAGTTTTAATGTAATAGGATTTATTTAGATTTGATTGATCCATCACCTAAGTTTTATGTCATGGACTTTAGACCCACATGTAAGAATTATTTATACTTCATTTTTTAGGTTGTCCATTGTTATAGAATAGGCTTAGAAATAGGGCAAGAAGATCAAGATTCAAGAAAATCACATTTTGAGCTAAGCCATGCACCTATGCGCCATGCGCCTTCTAGCGCGCGTATATAAGCATTCTTCTAAGAAATGCTATGCGCCTCACTTTGATCATACGCGCCATGTGCCTCATATGCCTTAGCGCGCGCAGTTTCTATGCGCCTCTTGGCTCAACGCGCCTCAGAGTGTTGATTCAACACTCAGTGATTTATTGAAGACTCAAAGACTTGAAGAGAATTCAAATTACGCCAATGATCCAACGGTGGTTAAAAGATGCATATGCACCTAATCTGTTGACACGTGTCCATAACAGTCACATTTATGTTGAGTGTCAAAGTGGCCATAATATATGCATGCTCCAACCAACGAGTGACAGCACATCTTATCCACAAGGATCTCCAACGGCTAGTTTTTTGAAGTTCACTATAAATACCCCATAACTTCAACATTTTGAAGTTGCTGAGTTCTGCTAAGAATTTCAAGAATTTCTCTCTCAAAGCATTTGTTGAAGATTTGAAGATTGCCTTTGTTTTTCCAGATTTCCTCAAGAACATCTTCATACCTTCATCCTTAGCCCAGATCTTCAAGCTATAACACTTTAGTTTCATTGTGCTCTAAATCATAAAGATCTAAAGAGCCTTGATACTAAAATCACACACGCACCTCTTTAAGTTTGATAACTTAGATCTTTCTTTTAGAGATACACCGGTTATTGTTTTGGATTTGTTCATTCATAGAATATTAGATCTTGAGTTAGTGTAGAAGCTCAAAAGTTGTAATTTGTAACACTCTCTCATTATATAAGATCTCCATTAGAAATCCAAGACTAACCATCTTGGTAGAGGACGTAGATCTTTCATTGATCGAACCTCTCCAAATAGCTTGTGTTATTATCTTGTCATTTACTTTCAAGTTATTATCTTCACTCACTATTTACTTGTTTACTCATTGTAGATTGATTGATCTGAATTGTGTTGTGTTGTTAACTCATTTGCCTTAGTTTCTTATTTCACCCACTTTGAGCCAAAATCCTTAGTGTGTGTGTGCGCCCCCCTTTATCACTCTGCGCCTATTTACATTACTAAATTCCGCTGTGCATTTCACTCACTCACTTAGGCGCATATCATAACGCTTATTTGATAAAGTGCGCATTTGCAATTGAGTTTATCAAGGGTACAAAAAGAATTTTAAAACAACTATTCACCCCCCCTCTAGCTATTTTTCATACCCTTGTTGCCCTTTGGGACCAACAAGTGGTATCAGAGCAAACACCTTTATAAAACATTTTCGTTTTTCAAGCTTAAGAACTTGGGTGCCGATTCTAAATGGCAAACTCAAAACCTATGGCAACTGCAAACTACACTCACGTTCCGGTCTTTGATGAAGATCATTTTGACGTGTGGAAATTCAGCATATTGACTCATCTCAACTCAATCGATGAAAGGCTCCATGACACCATTGTTTATGGACCTTATATTCCGATGAAGGCGAATACAAATCCACGCACCAACGCTGCTCAACCTACAGTTCTAAAACCAAGGGAAGAATGGACCGAGGAAGAAATTAGAAGAGTTGCAAATGATGGCAAAGCAAGAAACATTCTTTTAAGCACTCTAAGCACGGCTATGAAACAACAAGTCATGCATTGTGCTACTGCTAATGAGCTATGGGATGCTATTGAAGAGCATATAGAAGGAGACACGGTTTGCAAGGAGAACAAGAAATACGAAGTACAAAAGAGATTCAACAATTTCTCTCAACTCCCTGGTGAAAACTTGAGGCAAACTTATGAACGCTACTGTGGAATTATCAATCTATGTATTTCACTTGGCATGAAGTTTACCAAAAAGATTTGAACATTTTCTACAAGCTTTTTGATCAAGATACCTACATAAATCTAGCGCTCTTGAAGACGCTGGAACTTTAGATGTATGGACATTAAGGAACCTTTATGCAAATCTCAAAGTTTACGAACTCAAACTTCAGCGAATTAGCGAAACTGAAGGAAAATCAAAATCCATATCAATGGTGGCGCAAAGAGCGCGCATACTCCTGCGCCTGCGCCTGTGCAAATAGAGAAAAGTTCCGATCCCAAAATTTCCACTTCTGAGCTATTAGACATGGATGATGAAGACTTCGCTTTATTTGTGAAGAAATTTCAAAAGTTCAGAAAATTCTCAAGACCCGGCTCAACCAACAAATTTCAAGGATCTACCAGCAAAGCTCCTCAAAGACTGAAGGATTCAAAAAGAAAAGAAGATCTTGTTTGTTTTAATTGCAGGAAACCCGAACATTTTGCATCAAGCTGCCCGATCCCCAAATATATGCAGAAGAAGAGCAGCCATACTCCCAAATTCACTCCCAAGTTCACTCGTCACAAGGGAATGATTGCGGAAGAAGAAGCAAATGAGCACAACACTTGGATTGAAACAGACTCCGATGAGAGCGATGAAGATTCCGATGATGGACTCGTGTGTTTGATGGCAAATGATGATGAAGTTGATACTTATGATTCTGATGATGACTTCTCCAAGGATGTTCCTGATATGAATTCCTTGAATAAACCTATCAAGAAATCTGCAGGTTTTCAAGAAGTAAAAGGAAAAAAGACCAACCATTAGCGAGCTCGTTGAACAAGGATTTCTCACTCCGGCTCAAAGCGATGGTGGATTGTTATTCTCACGATGTGATCTTGGTGCAAGGAACAAATTGAGAAAAGGATCATACATTAGACCTCAAGTTGAACCAACTGCTCCAATCTCCAAAATCAATGATGATGAAGTGATTGCTGAACAAGAAAAATTGTTCAAGAAGGCTGAAAAGGTAATCACTAGATTTGATAGTATGAAGGAAGCTTTAGCACTATCATGTGATGAAATTTCCCAGCTTAAGACCGAGAAATCTCTACTTAAATCTGAACTCACCCTCCTTAAGGAGCAGATAAAGAGCATGACTCCTCTTACTGTTAAAAACACTTTTCTAACAGAACAGAACTCACTTCTTAAAGTTCAAAACGATGAATGGTTGCTCAAATTACTGATCTTAAAAAGATTACAAATGAGTGGTCCAATTCTCGTGTCACTATGGAGAATATATTTGAGTCCCAAATAGTCAGTGGTGATAAAAGTGGCTTGGGATTCTCATCAACTAGTGACAACTTTAAATGTGATGTCTGTGCTGAAAGAGATAGTGAATTTACTAACCAGCAAACTTTTGAAATTCCCAAGGAAAAACATTCTAATTCAATGGGTAAAGGACAGGAAAAAGTCAAGAGACAGATATTCCATTATGTCTACCCAACGAAGCAATTTGGGAATGCTAAAGGGAAAGATATAGCTACAGATGAACCATCTCCTAGCAAAATCATTCTTGAAAATAGGCGCGCTCCTTCTCCGAGTGCTCATTATGCGCCTAAGAGCCACGCGCCTCATCGTCGTGCGCCTCCTAGCCCTATGCGCCCTCCAAGAAAAAGCGCTCCAAAATTTCAAAAGAAAGATTTTGTTAAGGCTAGTTCAACTGACCCAAAGAAGAATGCCATTCCCAAGAAAAGTAAAGAGTTTGTGAAAACTCACGTGATTGGTGGCTTTCATCATTGTTCCATTTGTGATTGTTCAGGACACAAGGCCATGGAATGCCTTTTGCGATTCACTCCCAATGCCAAAGGACGTAAAAATCCTAAGGTCAAGCAAGAGTGGGTTGTCAAAAGTTGCTAACCCTAGGACCCAAAAGGAATAAAGGGGACCTGCTTAAATGTCTATATTTCAGGTTCTTTGTTTCATGGCTGGATCTTCAAAAGCTAGAAATTATGAATGGATTCTCGATAGTGGGTGTTCAAGACACATGACTGGAGATGAATCCTTATTAGAAGATGTCCATGAAGAAAGAGGTCCCTTAGTAACATTTGGTGATAATAACAAAGGTCAAGTTGTAGCATATGGAAAGCTCAAGAAAGACAAAGTGTGCATTGAAAGAGTCTCACTCGTCGAAGGGCTCAAGCACAACTTATTATCCATATCTAAATTCTGCGGCAAAGGATTAGAATCCCATTTTACTTCAACGCAATGTCTTATCAAGAATGGCAAAACTGGAGCTATCTTACTCACGGGATATCGTAAGACAAATATTTATATTATTGATTTCTATAGTATGAACTCTAGTACTAATCTTTGTTTTGTAGCAAAAAGTGTGAACGAAAATAGTTGGCTGTGGCACAAGCGCTTAAGTCACTTGAACTTCAAGTATCTATCTAAACTCAGCAGGAATAATCTTGTCAAATGACTTCCCAAGGTTGCTGATCATCATGACAAAAAGTGCGCCGCTTGTCAACTTGGCAAACAACCGAAGCAGTCATTTTCAAGCAAGTCAAATCCTTCAACTATTAGATGTTTGCAATTGCTTCACATTGATCTATTTGGACCAGTCACCACCGCAAGTATTAGAAGAAACAAGTATACTCTAGTTGTGGTGGATGATTATTCAAGATATACATGGGTGGAGATGATGATTACAAAAGATGATTGTTATGATATTCTCACAACCTTATTTCGACTGCTCCAAACCCAAAAAGAAGATGACATCGTTAGTGTTCGATCCGACAATGGAACAGAATTCAAAAACAACGGTGTTGCTCGATATTGTGAAGATCAGGGATAGATCACAACTTTTCAACCGCCAGAGTCCCTCAACAAAATGGCGTTGTTGAACGAAAGAATAGGACGTTGATTGAAGCGGGAAAGATGATGATAGCTGAAGCAAAATAGCCTAAGTACTTTTGGGAAGAAGCTATCAACACTGCATGCTTTACTCAAAATCGTTCCCTCATCAACAAACTTCACAACAAGACTCCGTATGACCTTTGGCGTGGTAGAACTCCCAACATTGCATTCTTCAAGATCTTTGGTTGCAAATGTTATATCCTCTACAACGGAAACGAACATAGAGGTAAATTCGATGCCAAAGCCGACGAAGGTATTTTTGTTGGGTATGCCAAACACTCTAAAGCTTTTCGCGTTTTTAATAGAACTACATTAGTGATAGTTGAATCTGTACATGTTACTTTTGATGAACATTCTCTCCTTGAGCCACATTTGGCTCCAAATGTTGCTGATGATTCTGTTGAGCTAAATGATACAGGTGCTCCTATTCATGTTGCGCCCACTCAAGATCAGAATTTATCAACACAAGGAAATCCATCTACATCAAATGCGCCTAATTCATTGTATGGTGCACCTGGTGAATCCTCTATTGCGCCTCATTCCAATGATGCGCCTCATGATTCCTCTCACGCGCCTATTTCTACTGCTGCATCTGGTGTTAACCCAAGTTTCAACTCTACACCAATTCAACCCCCAAATTTTGATGATTTAGAATCTGGTGAAGATGTACCAATTGAAGACTTTCAAGTTACTACGACGCAACCTAACTTACCTCCTGAAGTTTGTGAAGTTAGAGGTCACCCAATTGCTAATATCATCGGTGATCTACAAGTTGGTGTTCGTACAAGGAGAGCTACAAACTTTGATGCTTACACTGCTTTTATCTCTCAAATTGAACCGAAGAAGGCTGATGAAGCGCTACAAGATCCTAATTGGGTTGTTGCAATGCAAGAAGAACTTAATCAATTTGAACGATGTAAGGTTTGGACTCTAGTTCCAAGACCAAATGATCATGGAGTGATTGGTACAAAATGGGTGTTCAGGAACAAGATGGATGAGAATGGAACCATCACGAGAAACAAAGCAAGATTGGTTGCACAAGGCTATAGGCAAGAAGAAGGAATTAACTACGATGAAACTTTTGCGCCCGTAGCAAGACTTGAAGCTATCAGATTATTTCTAGCTTACGCCGCTCACAAGAACTTCAAGTTATATCAAATGGATGTGAAGAGCGCGTTTCTTAATGGTGAACTCCAAGAACAAGTCTATGTTGCTCAACCACCTAGGTTTGAAGATTCACAATTTCCAAATCATGTGTACAAACTCCAGAAAGCTTTGTATGGACTCAAGCAAGCACCAAGAGCATGGTATGATACACTATCCAAGTTTCTCATCGAAAAAGGCTTCACTCGCGGTAAAATCGATACAACTCTTTTCATTGCCAAACATAATGGTCATAAATTACTTGTTCAAATTTATGTTGATGATATTATATTTGGTTCTACTAATGAATTGTTGTGCAAGCGTTTTGAGAAACTAATGAAGAGCAAGTTTGAAATGAGCATGATGGGAGAACTCACATTCTTCCTCGGGCTTCAAATCAAGCAAATGAGTGAAGGCATCTTTATCAATCAAGCCAAATACACAAAGGACTTAATCAGGAAGTTTGGACTTGAAAATGCTAAATCATACGATACTCCAATGGCCACCGGCAACAAACTCGACAAAGATTTAAAAGGTAAACGTGTTGATCAAACGCTCTATCGAGGTATAATTGGCTCACTCCTTTATCTTACTGCTAGTAGGCCCGATATTATGTTTAGTGTTTGTGTTTGTGCTCGTTATCAATCCGACCCTAGAGAAGCACACTTAATTGATGTGAAACGTATTATTAGATATCTCTCCGACACTGTTAACCTTGGACTTTGGTACACCAAAGATTCGAACTTTAAACTTGTAGGTTATTCAGATGCGGATTACGCAGCGTGCACCATTGATAGGAAAATCACTAGTGGCACTTGTCATTTCCTTTGATATCGACTTGTGTCATGGGCAAGTAAGAAACAAGCTTCTGTATCTGTCTCAACAACCGAAGCCGAATATATCGCTGCGGGAAGTTGTTGTTGTCAAATACTTTGGATGAAGCAGCAATTGGTGGACTATGATATCATCGAAGAAAATTGTCCCATCTACTGCGACAATACATCAACAATTGCGGTTTCTGAAAATCCTGTCGTGCACTCCAAGACCAAACACATCGACATCAAATATCACTTCCTCAAAGACCACGTGGAGAAAGGAAATATACATTTGGAACACGTGGGAACCGACTATCAAATCGCCGACATCCTAACGAAAGCACTTGACGCGAAACGGTTCACATTTTTGAGAGGTGAAATGGGTATGCTTGAACTCAACTAAATTCAATATAGTTTTGTCAATACTAATGATTTTATGTTTTGTTGAGTTATGAGTAAACTAGGTTCAAATGTTAAATCATTTCAAAGTTTCAAGGAAACTTCTTGCGCGCCTCACCATCCTGCGCGCCTAGCAACTATTGCGCGCCTAAGCATCTAATGCGCTTCAAACGCTTATGCGCACTCAAACATCTCTGCGCGCCTATTACGTAATGATATCTATACCATTTATGCGCCTTGATGAGTAATGCGCCTTGATGAGTAATGCGCCCCTTCATGCGCACATTAACTATTGCGGCTCATTCAATGCTCAAATATTTAATTTCAATGATTGAACGAATTAAAGTTTCACAAGTACCAGGTATGATTGCTCTTATTTATTGTAGGAATCTTTGTATTTTGACATTTCTTTAATTGTTCAAGGGTACTTGTGCAATTAAATTTTTCCCTCGTTTTACGTTTTTCAAAATTTTAATTTCTGGGGATATATTTCTTGCACCCCAAACTTACACCAAAATAAATGTTTTTTGGTGTTTATGCAAAAATTAGTCAAAATTGCTCATACACTTAAAGGGAAAGTGGAGCAGTTTTTCTTTTACCCAAAATGTCACATCATGACACTTTATGTCATTCTGCATTTAATGTTCTTCAAATCACAAAAACCCTCAATTAATGCGCCGTACCACCTGTCATGATGAGCCGTCTTTCTTAAAATCCCTCATAAATGCAAATCCTTTCAACTTCCCATCTTTTTAAATTTTAACCCTATTATTTCCATATCAGTGCAATATTTTTAATCATAACCTATATATACTTCCCTTCTCTCTCTCTCTCTCTCTCTCACCAACTCCATCTTTTACCTTTACCCCCCTACCAACTCTCAGTCTCTCTCCCGTCTCTATCTTCTCTCTCTCTCTCGTTTCTCTACCCTTATATATATTCATCATTTCCTTCTCTTTTTTCTTTATTTATATCTTTTATGGGTCCTAAGAAAGCTTCGAAATCTACACAAGACGAAATGGTATGGATTCTTAAACTCTTTAAATTTCTGAATTTCTTTATCTTCATTCTCTGTGTTCGTCATTTTCAAAACCCGAATGCCCATTTTTCTTGTTTAATCTTGCTTCGGTGATCCGTTTTCAAAATCGTTTGTTAGGTTATGTTCGTTTCATGATTTCGAGTCTTTATAGCTAAACTTTTCAACGATCAAGTAGTTATATTTCGCAAATCTGAAGATTTTCCATTTTTGACTTTTCGGTTTTTCGGTTCTTTGAATCCATTTACTGGATTCGTTGTTGATTCTTAATTGTTTTGTTTTACAATTTTGTTATCCTTGTCTTTGTGCGGTCATTTTGATATATTGTATGCTTGATTTGGTAAAGTTTCACGAATTATGTGTTCTTGGTGTTCTTGGTGTTCTTCGAGCACTCAAGGCATGTTCTTCGTGTTCTTCATCATTTTTGCTTGACTTGGGTTTCATAATTTTCAAAACTTGTTTTTCAAAATTTTCACGTTTTGATTCTGAAAACTTTCATATGTATGTTTGCTTGTGTTTGTGAGTTTTTATACTGAGTTTAAATTTCTACATAGTAATGCGCCAATATATGAATTCATGCGGCTAGTATGATTATGCGCACATTGATATTATGCGCCTCAAAGTGATTCTATGCGCCTACTTGTGTTTGCGCCTCAATCTTTTATGCGCCTAATATCATTATGCGCCTACACTTATTATGCGCCCCAAATTCATACTTAGTCAATTTTATGTTCAAATTTTTCTTAGTATATTTCATAGAACCATAAATATGCGCCCTGTATTTCTATGCGCCTCATAATTTCATGCGCCTACTATAATCATGCGCCTTGACTCACTGTGCTCTCTTATGCGCCCATGACTCTCTGCGCCTAATTATTTTATGCGCCTAAAATTTTGTATGCGCCTAGTCCTCACTTTGCTTATTTATGATTCTATGCGCCTAATTCACACTAATTCCTTTCATTGTTTATCTTTTTTCAGGATCTCAATAATTTCAGACCTGGTGAAACCTTTGATTTAAACGAGCTAGCTGCTGATCCCATGGGTGTAGATGTCATGGAATATATCAGACTTGCTGGACTCCTTCCCTTATTCACTCTGGAGCAACCTTTCTACTCACCGCTCCTAGTTGACGAATTCTTCTCCACAGCTAAATTTGTGGAAATTCCAACTGATGTAGAAGGGATGGTGCGCTATCGGATACGCGCGGTGGTTCAAGATGTTGAAATCACTATGTCTGCTGGCACTATCAAAAAGATTGTCAACTTCAACACTACTGGCCCTTTGAGTGTTGCTGGCAAAATCAGTTCTTATTCAGACGCTGCTCAAAATATTATGGCGCGCTCTCTTCTTAAGATCCCTACTCTTCAAAACAATATCAAGACTGTGGAAATTAGAGATGGTGGTGATTTACTGGCGCATGTTGCGCATCTGGTTGGCACTTCCATTATCTTCAAAACTGGAAATGTCAACAGATTTACTATGGAGCAGTGGGAATTTACAGCTGCTATTATGGCAAAGACCATCCTCAACTGTCCTCATATCTTATTCACGAATCTTTAGGACCAGATTGACAAGTACAATAAAAACAAGGCTGAGGGAAAGACGAAGTTCAAGACTCACTGCCGTATCCTAACAAAGATCTTTCTCTCCTATCCTGCTCTTGCAAATTTCCTTGCTCAGAACCCAGCCTACCAAACCACTGATGTCCCTATTTTTGGTAAGGACAGCTTAGTGATGAAAAGGCGCAGAAAGCGCATGGCCAAGCGCACGCCAAGGGTGAAAGGCGCTCAGTTGGTTGATGAAGCCACTGATTCTGATGAAGAAGCAGCTGGCGCAGATGGTGAAGAAGAAGCTACAGTAGCGCCACGCGCAGAATCTGGACCTATTCCTGGCGCAGTTAAAGGCAAAGGCAAAGGGATTGCTGAAGAACCAAGCAGACCTGCTAAGCACCCCAGAACCAACACTGAAGAAGAAAAAGAGCTGAAACGCGCTAAAGAAGCCAGTAGACTGGAAGCGCAGTTGAAAAGGGATGAAGAATTCAGATTGAAACAGGCTGCTGATTTATCTAAATCTGAAAGGCGCAAAGGCGCAGGGTCTAGCGCTGATGCACGCGCGCCTGCTCCTGATGCGCCTCCAACTGTTCATGCGCCTCCATCTGATCGTCAACAACTCAAAGAAAAAATCTCTGCAGATTTATTTGGTGAAGACATTGAGGATCAACCTCAGGGGGAGCCAGAACCTTTAAGGCGCAAACCATCTTCTGTGCGCCCAAAGGCTCCTGCGCCTCATCCTGAAGAAATTTCTTCAAGTGCAGAGTATCTTCCATCTCCTCCTCGCGCTCCTACTCCGCGCCCCTCTACTCCTGCGCCTCCTCCTCCCACTCCTGATATGAGTGTGGTTATTTCTCTTCTCCAGCAACTCCAGCAAGGCCAGTCTCAAATGAACTCACAATTAGAGCTTCAAACTTCAATGCTTACCCAGCAGGCTGATGAGATTGCTGCCATTAAGGGGGAGATAAAGCGCATAGATGCCAACATCAAGGACAAACACTTCCTGACCCCTCAATAGTGGAATGATGCTATTGATCAGATGAACGATTTATTCAAAGGTACTCTTGCTTCTCTTCACGAGCGAATTAGCGCTGGCATCCAACTCACCGATGGCTAAGATTTTATTAACGCTATAAAGGAAGTAGAGTCGAACATAGCGGGTGATATAAGGAAACTGTTTGAAATGGTGGCTGGAGATAGCCATAAGTTATTGAGCGTTGTTGATAAGCTCAACGAAGTTAAGGATGAGCTACAAATCCTGGGACTATCTGTCTATGGCGCAGAACAAAATGATGAACCAAGCGCTGCTCCAATTGCGCCTGATTCACATGCGCCTGGATCTCATGCGCCCTCTTCTAGCTCTGCTCCAGCTCCTAGCGCGCATGTTGACATTAATTCCCTGCTTTCAAAGATTGATGTTTTGAAGGAATTAATTGTCACTCACTTCAACGCCGCGCACTCCAGTGCAGACAGGCGCTCAGGTAGGATTTCCTCTGACATTGTTTCAGCGCAGGCTGCCATTGAAGCTAACTTTCAGAACGTTGCAGAAAATGTCGCTCAACAGCAAGCCATTACCCAACGCACCATTGATGAATATCAAAACATCAATGTTGGTCATTTGCGCTACCTCAGAGACGGCGTCACGGACACTCATGGTTTAGTGAACCGTAGTCATCAGCTTGCAAAGCAAATTCAGCGCTCTGTTTCAGAGATCATTGAAGGATTGAAGGACGATGACGCGCCTCCCAACCCTTAGTTTCTATTTGTTTGTAAGTTTGTTAGAACTCTGTTTTAGTGTCTTTTGTGACAGAAACTACTTTTTGAGTTAGTGATTTAGTGCTTACTTGTTTTAGCACATCTTTTGTCTTTGTTCTATTCAAAACTTGTAATCTGTAACTCCTACATCCCAAGTTTTAATGAGAGCAATGCATCACTTATTATCAAACTTTGTTCACTCAAACTCCTTGTTTGTAGAACAATGAATATAGTTTAAATTCATATGCATCATACTGAATTATTTCATACTTTCATGCATTGAGTTTAAACTTGGTTTAAACACATTTCATAACTAAAATTCATATATCATTTTGAATGTGTTGAACTATTGTTTCTATCTTTCCATATGTAATGTGTTATCCTTATTAGAATAGATTAGAAATCTATATCTTGGACTAGTGTGTGCATTAACTTGAGACATGATTTATCAAAGTTATTTATTTGAACATGTTTTTATCAAGTATAATGTTTGTCCTTGATATAGTAGGTAATGGCATCAATCAAATAGGAGGAGATTGTTAGGTATGCCCAAATATATCTCAGTTTTAATGTAATAGGATTTATTTAGATTTGATTGATCCATCACCTAAGTTTTATTTCATGGACTTTAGACCCACATGTAAGAAGTATTTATATTTCATTTTTTAGGTAGTCTATTGTTATAGAATAGGCTTAGAAATAGGGCAAGAAGATCAAGATTCAAGAAAATCACATTTTGAGCTGAGCCATGCACCTATGCGCCATGCGCCTAATAGCGCGCGTATATAAGCATTCTTCTAAGAAATGCTATGCGCCTCACTTTGATCATACGCGCCATGCGCCTCATAAGCCTTAGCGCGCGCAGTCTCTATGCGCCTCTTGGCTCAACGCGCCTCAAAGTGTTGATTCAACACTCAGTGATTTATTGAAGACTCAAAGACTTGAAGAGAATTCAAATTACGCCAATGATCCAACGGTGGTTAAAAGATGCATATGCGCCTAATCTGTTGACACGTGTCCATAACGGTCACATTTATGTTGAGTGTCAAAGTGGCCATAATATATGCATGCTCCAATCAACGAGTGACAGCACATCTTATCCACAAGGATCTCCAACGGCTAGTTTTTTGAAGTTCACTATAAATACCCCATAATAACTTCAACATTTTGAAGTTGCTGAGTTCTGCTAAGAATTTCAAGAATTTCTCTCTCAAAGCATTTGTTGAAGATTTGAAGATTGCCTTTGTTTTTCCAGATTTCCTCAAGAACATCTTCATACCTTCATCCTTAGCCCAGATCTTCAAGCTATAACACTTTAGTTTCATTGTGCTCTAAATCATAAAGATCTAAAGAGCCTTGATACTAAAATCACACACGCACCTCTTTAAGTTTGATAACTTAGATCTTTCTTTTAGAGATACACCGGTTATTGTTTTGGATTTGTTCATTCATAGAATATTAGATCTTGAGTTAGTGTAGAAGCTCAAAAGTTGTAATTTGTAACACTCTCTCATTATATAAGATCTCCATTAGAAATCCAAGACTAACCATCTTGGTAGAGGACGTAGATCTTCATTGATCGAACCTCTCCAAATAGCTTGTGTTATTATCTTGTCATTTACTTTCAAGTTATTATCTTCACTCACTATTTGCTTGTTTACTCATTGTAGATTGATTGATCTGAATTGTGTTGTGTTGTTAACTCATTTGCCTTAGTTTCTTATTTCACCCACTTTGAGCCAAAATCCTTAGTGTGTGTGTGCGCCCCCCTTTATCACTCTGCGCCTATTTACATTACTAAATTCCGCTGTGCATTTCACTCACTTACTTAGGCGCATATCATAACTCTTATTTGATAAAGTGCGCATTTGCAATTGAGTTTATAAAGGGTACGAAAATAATTTTAAAACAGCTATTCACCCCCCCCCCCTCTAGCTATTTTTCATACCCTTGTTGCCCTTTGGGACCAACAGCCCGCCCCAAGCCCGTTTGGCCCGCGGCCCAAATGGGTTGGCCCAAAATGGCCCACTTGCATTTGGGTTGGTATATTTACGACCCAACTCACCCTTATCCTATGGCGGGGCGGGCCAGCCCAACTGGCCCAGCCCAAATTGACGGCTCTACTTTTAAGGAAAACCAAGCAACCAAGTCTTAGGATTCTCGCCCAAAACTCGATGGCATTCTGCGTAAATAATCTTGGTGCAAGGGGTAGTTCTGGAGCTGAAATGCTATGGTACCTTCTACATCCACATAAGCTGACAAAAATATTGGGCAGTGTATATTCTGCGCATCCCTACATATCACTAGGGTTCTAGGAACCGTCCAAATTCAAACTCTTAAGAGTAAATGTCGCGCCCCGACCCGTGGTCCTACTTGGCCTCACGTCCGGGACACGCACGGAAGACGACATAAAACAATTTAAAGGAAATTTTTCGAAATATACTTTCATAAAAAGGATCACACGACCAACACAACTACTTGAAACTTGACTTGAAGTCATAAAACAAACCAACTTTCACAACGAGTACTGAGCCACTTGGTCACAACTTTACTTACAAATATACAACACCGACATCAACTAAAAGAGATGATACAAAACTAAGTCACGGGTACACTACCCAAAAGGTGTTACATTTACATAATGTATCCTTTAACATACACACTACTTCCCAAAAGTCTTACCAAAGATCCTCTTCCCGACGTCCTCCCTGTGTGTGAACTATCCCCTGGGCTCCTTATCTAAAACGGTAAACAAATAAGGGGTGAGAATAAATCTCAGTAAGTTACTAAAATGCAACTACATTACATGCTTATATGATAAACATAAAGGAACAATGTCACAAATGATCATATAGCATATAGCACATAATATGAGAGGCTCCCTATCGCCAACCGTCCCATACGGTTGGAAATAACGACCCACTCATCATACAACACATAGTGTAGGAGTAAACACTCCTACGAGGATACCAATCCAAGGTTTACCGAAATAACATGATCATCAGAGAAAACCATCAGAGAAAACCATCTGAGAAGACCATCTGTCTGAAACCATCTGAGCAGCATAAATAGCTGAAGCCGGGATCCCGAAAACCAAACCATATCCAACAGATCCAAAGTAACAACGGGCAGCATCAATAGCTGAAACAGGTTCCGGAACCATATAACATAACAACAACAATAGTGGGAGAAAATGACACAAAGTCATACCCCTAAATGCTCACGCGAGGGAGCGAGTTCATCCCATCCAAGGCCAATCTGGACTGAGGAAATAGGTCCAGTGGAAAAGCCTTATAGTGCACTTAACTGATGCCACTACAATGCCTTCCACCTCCACTCGATAACATCCCAAACCTGGGAAATAGGACCAGTGGAAAAGCCTTATAGTGAACTTGGCTAGTGTGCCACGATAATGCTTTCCACCTCCACTTGATAACACACAAAACCAGCTGGACTTTCAACAAAGAGCACAGTAATAAATACTTGCTAAAACAACAACCAGGGCATGATTCCATAGAAGAAAACCACACAAGCTCATCATAGAGAAGTAAACACGTTTTCACAATAATGTGCACAATCTTGACATTAAGTCACCACATAATCCATCTACACAATCACATTAAGTCAAACCCGATCACAAATGACCAATTCTATCATTTTGATACCTCATAACAATTATCTAGGCATCCTAGGACATCGCCTAAGACCTAGCCCAATACTTAACGAAAAACAAACAAGTTGTTAAAACTCAGACTGCTCGGCCGCTCTACTTACTTGACTCGGCCGAGCGGATCGGTCGAGTCCTTTACTTTGATCGGTCGCTCTCCTAGAACTCAACATTCGACAATAAGGGGATCGGCCGCTCTAATTTACTGACTCGGCCGCTCCACTGCAGAATGGCCAATTTCCAGGAAAAATCTAACAAAGTTCACTTTCATTACCAAGTTGCTACCCAATCCTAAAGCACAACAACATCCTTATAACTTCACAACACTACCATACCAACCTCATCTAGCATATACCCATAATAATAAAAGTTATTACTACTCTCTCCGTCCCAAATTTACAAGTATAATAAAAGTTATTACTACTCCCTCCGTCCCCAATTTACAAGTATAATAAAAGTTATTACTACTCCCTCCGTCCCAAATTTACAAGTATAATAAAAGTATACCAAAACATCATTTCATCACATATTAAGCATATATAGCATAATTATGACCATTTTAACACTTAAAGGGGGGGGGGATTAGTAACTTACCTATTTTCCGGAAAAGTATCAAGAAAATAATATTTGATCCGGTAGAAATGGCATACTCAACGCCCTGATCATTTTGGTATAATTAGTTTTTAAAACGGAGAAGTAATTAAAAAGAAAGAAAATAAAATATGTAGAAACCATTACCTAAAATTACTAAAAATCGGATAACCAAATTACTCAATAATTGAACAGCATATCATTCATCCTTGTAGTAGTATTCGGTTCTGCAGTAGAAAAATTAGAATAGCCACGGGTTTACTTTATCTCCTGTATGAGCAAATTGACTCTTTAAGTTATTTATACTTAGCTTATATACTAGAGTCAAAAATGGTGAGTCAATAAAAGATTAATACACCTCATGCCTAGATTTTGCATATGTTGTCCACCTAAGATGTTTTTATAAAAACGTGGCCCATTGTCCACTTTAACTCCTCTACTTCCATTTCTAACAACTAAACCCCCCAAACTTTAAAGTTATACTTTGAACCCTAAAGTTTCAACTTAATCATTTAACTCCTTTAACCATTATTACTACTAACTAAATAAATAACACAATTAAGCAAATAATTTAAGCAAGTCATAAAATGTAATGCAACACATAATATGCACACAAAAGTTCAAATTAAAATTCCCAAAAATATAAAATAAATAGGGACGGGTTTTGGGGTCGTTACAATCACTCCCCCTTAAAAAAAATTCGTCCCGAATTTTAGGGTAACTTACCAAACAAATCAAATAACCAAGGATATTTCCTCTCAATCTCCTCCTGAAGCTCCCAAGTTGATTCTTCCACATTATGGTTCCTCCACACAACTCTAACAAGAGGAATACTCTTAGTTCTCAGTTCTTGAACCTTAGAGTCACTCACCTGAACTGGATGCTCCTCATAGGACATACTTGGTTCAATATCCTCGTGAACTTCAGACAACACTTGAGAAGGATCATAAACATCCCATGAAATCGAACTATCTTCTGGACAAATGAGTAACAACTGGAATTAATATTTATACTCTCAAAATAGAAAAGGTGAGAAAACTTGGTAACCAATCCGCTATCAGTCAACATCATTTATTCCATCTATTCAGTGCAGCCCCTTCAATGAAACTTTTCGCAATAAATTCATATCCACTCAGAAATCTCAAGGCTTGTCACAAACTAACTGATCACTGATATTCTACTTCCAGATTATTCGCAGCTCAAGGACTTAGTTGAATGCTTAGAATTTCGCGGGTCAGCAAATCAAAGGTAACTCTTCAAATTTATCTCAATACTCTACATTTACTTGGGTTCATAATTAAATTGGTCTTGTGTATCTCTTCAAGTATCTATAGTTGAATTCCGTTATACATGTTGGTTCCACTAAGTGTTGACCACGTACTCTACCACAAAAGTTAAAGTTCCATCACTAGCAACGCACAAAATCGGGTTGTCTATCCTCGTTCATTCCACTAGAAATTTTCTATAGTTGAAATCCTTCAATAAAGTAGAACTTAAAGTTTTCACAATCGCAAAATCACCCCATATCTCAACTCACACAGATTTCAAAATGTTAATTCCTCTAACATTCTCCAGTTAGTTTTATCAAACATGAACTATAAGTCAAGATATCCTTTAACACATTACCTTTCTCCGATGATATAACATAGTAAACACTTCAAATATAACTCCATCAAAGTCATTTACTAATGCAATGGATGTATAACCGCAATAAATCTCAATTTATGGGTAGGATAATTTTTGTTCATAAAGAATCAATCTTCTCAAAGCACACATTGTTACCGTTCCATTCTGAAGCAATAAACATCTCAATCACTCTTTAAGGCATCTCAATGAATAATGAATTATTAAATCCACTATAATGGTAAAACTCGACATATCCACTAGAAAATAATAACACAGATCATATCCTCTAGATAACGATAATACTAGTCAAATCCATTAAGCAATACCAATACTGAAGTTGTCATCAGCTCTTGTTTCAACAATTAACTCGCAACAATTAAACTCGTTCCACTCTTACCAATCCATCGAGAAAGTATCTTTCTATGCCGAATAGTTAACACGGCAACTACCTGAGAATCCATCAATGAATCTCTAATAATATACCAATCTCAACCACTCAAAATAACCCAAGGTTCTCCTCAAGAAACAAGTACCACTCAAGGGGAAATACACTTAAAATCTCACAAGGAAAGGATATCTTCTAATTTAAATGCAAATATTTCACTACTAACTCCATAAACCAACTACCAGGCACTCGTGACAACAATTTACAAGTTTTGATGCATAAAAAGCATGAATGCTAAACACACACATATGTAAAACTCCACCACAATAACATCAAAATCTTGTGATGGCAACATCACTAAACCGGCAAGTAAAACATGCTCATGAATACGCACATCACAAGTACACGACACTTTATCGGTCGTCAAACACTCCCCCTTAAAGAAGACACATCTAATCACAGAAGGTAAAGACTCAGAAGACACATGTAATCAAGAGACAAAATGCACAAACACACAAGTATGTGAAGAGCCAGGGTCTATAAGTGTATGTGCTCTCAGACTAGACATAGAAATTATACCTTCAGTCACATTAGAAGGATCCGAAATTTGCTGTTGAGTAATGGCAAAGACACGACCCTGCACTTTAGGCCTTCTTGAAGAATCCCTCTTCTCGCTCTGTGAAGACCCAACTACTCTTTTTAAAGACTGATTAGTGAACCTGGGACAATGCCTCTGGAAATGACCCAACTGACCGCAATTCATACATCTACCTTGTTTCTTCCAACATTTCTCTTCAGAATGCCCTTCTTTTTGATAATAGTTACAAACCTTCTTATTTTGATACCCTAAAGTGTTACCCTGATTTCTATTACCTGTCTGTCCTTGAGAAGACCCTTTTGATTGTGAAGATCCACCTTGATTCCCTTTATTATCCTCACGTTGTTGTTGTTGCCTACCTTGCCTCCCTGCACCTAACAATTCCATTTTCTTCTTGTGTTCCTCAATATCATTCTCCACCTGGTAGGCTCGATCAACTGCATCTTGAAAATCTTGCAACTTGTGGGATACTAGTTGAGTTCTAATCGCAGTTCTCAATCCATTTACAAATCGCATAGCCTTCCTCTCCTAAGTTGCCACTAAGTGGGTACAGTACCTGGATAACTCCGTGAATTTGGATGTATACTGAGCCACAGACATAATATTCTGCTCCAAGTTAAGAAATTCCATTTCCTTCTTGTCTTGATCTACCCGAGGAATGAAATGTTCCTTAAATTTCTTCAGAAAGTTCTCCCAAGTATATGGTATATGATTCTCATCCCAGTTAATTTTCAAACTTTTCCACCAGTGCTCAGCGGCTCCAATCAACTTATAAGTAGCAAACATGACTTGTTCTTCATCAGTACATCTGAGAACATCAAATATTTTTTTCCATCGATTCAATTCACCTCTCAACCTTGGTCACATCCGGTTCTCCATCATAGCCGGTTGGTTTCATATTTAAAAACTGTTCCAGACCATACCTCGGAGGTGCATGTTCTCCTCCTTGCCTCTGATCATGTATAGTTTTCATAGCTGCCTCGAACATTCCTTGAAACATAGCTCGAGCTTCTTCTCTTACATTACCCTGGCCGGCGGTACCCGACTGTTCACCCTCAGTTCCAACCATTTTTACTGAGTACCTGCATAAAACACTCAACGTTACTCACTCCATACTCAACTACCCTCCTAGGTCACTTAGTCATTCTAAACCATCTATACCAACTGTCGCACCCCGACCCGTGGTCCTACTTGGCCCCACGTCCGGGACACGCACGGAAGACGACATAAAACAATTTAAAGGAAATTTTTCGAAATATACTTTCATAAAAAGGATCACACGACCAACACAACTACTTGAAACTTGACTTGAAGTCATAAAACAAACCAACTTTCACAACGAGTACTGAGCCACTTGGTCACAACTTTACTTACAAATATACAACACCGACATCTACTAAAAGAGATGATACAAAACTAAGTCACGGGTACACTACCCAAAATGTGTTACATTTACATAATGTATCCTTTAACATACACACCACTTCCCAAAAGTCTTACCAAAGATCCTCTTCCCGACGTCCTCCCTGTGTGTGAACTATCCCCTGGGCTCCTTATCTAAAACGGTAAACAAATAAGGGGTGAGAATAAATCTCAGTGAGTTACTAAAATGCAACTACATTGCATGCTTATATGATAAACATAAAGGAACAATGTCACAAATGATCATATAGCATATAGCACATAATATGAGAGGCTTCCTATCGCCAACCGTCCCATACCGGTTGGAAATAACGACCCACTCATCATACAACACATAGTGTAGGAGTAGACACTCCTACGAGGATACCAAGCCAAGGTTTACCGAAATAACATGATCATCAGAGAAAACCATCTGAGAAAACCATCTGAGAAGACCATCTGTCTGAAACCATCTGAGCAGCATAAATAGCTGAAGCCGGGATCCCGAAAACCAAACCATATCCAACAGAGCCAAAGTAACAACGGGCAGCATCAATAGCTGAAACAGGTTCCGGAACCATATAACATAACAACAACAATAGTGGGAGAAAATGACACAAAGTCATACTCCTAAATGCTCACGCGAGGGAGCGAGTTCATCCCATCCAAGGCCAATCTGGACTGAGGAAATAGGTCCAGTGGAAAAGCCTTATAGTGCACTTAACTGATGCCACTACAATGCCTTCCAACTCCACTCGATAACATCCCAAACCTGGGAAATAGGACCAGTGGAAAAGCCTTATAGTGAACTTGGCTAGTGTGCCACTATAATGCTTTCCACCTCCACTCGATAACACACAAAACCAGCTGGACTTTCAACAAAGAGCACAGTAATAAATACTTGCTAAAACAACAACCAGGGCATGATTCCATAGAAGGAAACCACACAAGCTCATCATAAAGAAGTAAACACGTTTTCACAATAATGTGCACAATCTTGACATTAAGTCACCACACAATCCATCTACACAATCACATTAAGTCAAACCCGATCACAAAGGACCAATTCTATCATTTTGATACATCATAACAATTATCTAGGCATCCTAGGACATCGCCTAAGACCTAGCCCAATACTTAACGAAAAACAAACAAGTTGTTAAAACTCAGACTGCTCGGCCGCTCTACTTACTTGACTCGACCGAGCGGATCGGTCGAGTCCTTTACTTTGATCGGCCGCTCTCCTAGAACTCAACATTCGAAAATAAGGGGATCGGCCGCTCTAATTTACTGACTCGGCCGCTCCACTGCAGAATGGCCAATTCCCTGGAAAAATCTAACAAAGTTCACTTTCATTACCAAGTTGTTACCGAATCCTAAAGCACAACAACATCCTTATAACTTCACAACACTACCATACCAACCTCATCTAGCATATACCCATAATAATAAAAGTTATTACTACTCCCTCCGTCCCAAATTTACAAGTATAATAAAAGTTATTACTACTCCCTCCGTCCCAAATTTACAAGTATAATAAAAGTATACCAAAACATCATTTCATCACATATTAAGCATATATAGCATAATTATGACCATTTTAACACTTAAAGGGGGGGGGATTAGTAACTTACCTATTTTCCGGAAAACTATCAAGAAAATAATATTTGATCCGGTAGAAATGGCATATTCAACGCCCTGATCATTTTGGTATAATTAGTTTTTAAAACGGAGAAGTAATTAAAAAGAAAGAAAATAAAATATGTAGAAACCATTACCTAAAATTACTAAAAATCGGATAACCAAATTACTCAATAATTGAACAGCATATCACTCATCCTTGTAGTAGTATTCGGTTCTGCAGTAGAAAAATTAGAATAGCCACGGGTTTACTTTATCTCCTGTATGAGCAAATTGACTCTTTAAGTTATTTATACTTAGCTTATATACTAGAGTCAAAAATGGTGAGTCAATAAAAGATTAATACACCTCATGCCTAGATTTTGCATATGCTGTCCACCTAAGATGTTTTTATAAAAACGTGGCCCATTGTCCACTTTAACTCCTCTACTTCCATTTCTAACAACTAAACCCCCCAAACTTTAAAGTTACACTTTGAACCCTAAAGTTTTAACTTAATCATTTAACTCCTTTAACCATTATTACTACTAACTAAATAAATAACACAATTAAGTAAATAATATAAGCAAGTCATAAAATGTAATGCAACACATAATATGCACACAAAAGTTCAAATTAAAATTCCCAAAAATATAAAATAAATAGGGACGGGTTTTGGGGTCGTTAGTAAATGAGAAGGAAATGAATCGGATTGGATAAGCAAGAAATTGTATTGCTTTGAAAAACTCTCTCCTATATCCACTTTTTAAGTAACCCTCTTCTCCCTCTTCCACACATATGCAGAAACACACATCCAACAATATACATAGAGCACCACATTGAAACACACTCATACACTAACACATAACGGCTCACTCACAATACACACACGTACAATCACACATTCACATCAATACACAAAAATTCTAAGTAATTTTCTCTATTTTCTTTTGTGATTCGACCAGGAAGGGGTAGGAGAATTTGCTTCGTGGAGTTATGGAGATCGGATTCAAGCTTAAATTATCTCAACTTTTATGAAATTAATTCTAGATTGTTTGATTTCGTGGTGTTGTTTTGATTTAGCCGGCTGTCGTACGTGGTGATTGAGAAATTACGATTGATATGTCAATTTTGATGGATCAATTAGATCTGGAAATGGGGAAGTTAGAAGACGGTGCAAATATTAAGCGGGCGGGGGTTCTGAGAAGAGAGAAAGGTGAAGTGTGAGGTCGTTGATAGTGGCGAAGTCGCTTGAGAAGAAGAAGGCCAAGTCATCGATTCAACAACGGTGTGAATTGCTTTGATTTTCATCTCTTCCTTTCACTTTCTCTCACTACAAGCTCTGCACTTTGCTATCATCACACTAACAGTTTGTTCAAATTTTCAGTCATATTGGATCTAAACTCTAAATTTGAGATTCTATTTTCTTTATGGTTGTTGGTGAAGGAGGAACGACGAAGATTGACGAGCGCGTTGTAAATGCAAATTTTATTATTATTATTATTATTATTATTATTTTCTGGTGAGGGAGTTGATATGGGCTTCGGTTAATTATGTTGCAAACAGTTGTTATTAGTTGTTGTGATTTGAGTCTTTGAAAGACAACATTATGAATTCTAGCTGTTTGATTCATCATGCAAAAAACCTTATACTGATATGATTTCCCTTTTTTTAAAGATCAATACTAGTAATTCCGAAAGAAGAAATCTGCTTTTCATCCTACTGCAATTCTTTCAACAAAAAAAAAAAAAAAAAAAAGAAAGTAGATGACCTATATTCTTGTCATTTTGTTTGTCCCACTTGAAATAAAACATCTTAAAATAGAAAAGTTTTATATTTATTAATGAGATTCACTTGTCATACTCACAACTAGTACTTTTCACTTATTATTCTCCACACACTTTCTATCCCTTTTATACTCACACCACTTACTTTTAAAACCATTTCTCCAATAAAATACTCCATTTGGCTCATCCGAATTAGGATTTTTGGGTTGGGCACGGGGATTAAGAAAAAAAATATTAGTGGCGTAGGTGTTGTGAGTATGAAAAGTAAAGTAGGAGAGAGAAAGTGGGGTAGAGATAATGAGTGGAAAGTTGTTGTGAGTGTGAATGTGAGTCTCATTAAATAAAACACTTCAATTTTTTTGTTGTTCTAATTCGAATGGAAATTAAACATCCAAAATAAAATTTTGTACTAATTCGAGTGGGACGGAGGGAGTATTAGTATTCATTAATCCCTGTGTGCAAAGATCAAAAAAATTTATTTCGAATGAGACGGTCGGAGTATTTAATAATAAATTTAAAACGACTTATGTGCAGTCATGCGTACACCTCAAATCCTAATTTAATGAATTTGGAAGTGCTCTTTCAAGCCAAAAAGTCTCAATACTTTTAAGGAAAACCTCAGATATTGTACACCAGTTAATTGCTTTATCGGATAGATGGCTCAAATTTTATCTCTTTGCAAACTAGACCCCTCTTGATTGTTGAATAGCACTTAAAATAGAGAGCGAAATGATAAATAAGACTTGAATTAAAATCTTGACTATCTCTTCTCTATTACAATAAAAGCAACCAAGTCTTAGGATTCCCGCCCAAAACTCGATGTCATTCTGCGTAAATAATCTTGGTGCAAGGGGTAGTTCTGGAGCTGAAATACTATGGTACCTTTAGGGGTGAGCAGAAAAACCAACAAAAACCGATAAAACCGAAAACACCGAAAAAACCGACACCGAAAAGACGAACCAATAAGCTATTGGTAAGGTACGGATCTTTTAAGAAGACACATAAGGTGAGCTGGGTGTATGTGAGGGTATAAGGAATGAATTTTTTGTTTCTAATGGGTTGGTTCAAAAATGATGAATCATACTTCTTGAATTTATTTTTCCGAAAGATGAAACTTTTCTTTCTTAAATGTTGGTGTGTGTGTATATTTTGGTTTTTATTTATTTTTATTCCACAGTTTTTTAAAAATTTATGGCTTTAACTTGAATTGTTTTATACAGTATTTAGTTCCAGACATGCAGTACTCTTTGCTCAAAAAAAAAAAAAAAAAAAAACCCATGTCCATGATGCTACTACTACTATTCATACTCTATAAAAAGCATTGGAAATGTAACAATAATTAATTTATGGTTGTATACGTAGTGTAACGTGCGGAGGTGAGTAAACAGACTTTTCTTTATCGAACGTTGTGCAATTTGTGTCTCCAGTTTGTGCTTTCTTATTACTCCCTCTGTCCCGGAATAAATGTAACATGTGGTCAATTAAGTTGAAATTTGAGCAAAAAGTTATGAAAATCTAAGCATTTTCATAATATTTTGAAACTGGTTAAATTTGACCAAAAAGTTATGAAAATCTAAGCATTTTCATAATATTTTGAAACTGGTTAATGATACATCAATTGAAACACTGTTCATAACTATTTTTTAATAAATGAAGATTAAAAAAATTTGCATTAAAATTTTGTTAAAATTTAACTTAATTGACCACATGTGATATTTATTCCGGGACATAGGTAGTATCTTTTTGAGCATGTATTTATAGAACATGCATCTTTTAAAGAACTAATTAATGAAACAGAGTTATTAAACCTACTCAGTAAACTAATACTCCCGCTGTCCCATTTGAAGAGTCAAAAAATAGATGGGTTTAAGAATTAAGGAAAATGTGATGTGTTGTGAGTGTTGATAGTTTGATAGGAGAGAGAAAGTGGGGTAGAGAAAAATTAATGGATAATTGTTGTTAGTATGACATGTAGGATCCACTTTCTATTTTAGGATTTTGATTCTTAAAATGGGACGTCATTTTAGAAAAAAATTTACCCTTAAAATGGGATAGAGGGAGTACACTAATTTAAATTAGTTATACTGTATACTCCTATCTGTTGCTCCATGCAGTGATTAATTTTTTAAATTTTGGCCTTACAATTTTGCACTTTTGTAATTGATTATATTAGATTCCGAAAAGATGAGTAATACTATACTCCCTTCGTCTCACTCGAATTAGGAAAAAAAATTCATCGTGTCCCATTCGAATTAGGACAACCCAAAAATGGAAGTGTTTTATTTAATGGAACTCACATTCACATTCACACCCACAACAACTTTCAACTCATTATTCTCTACCCCACTTTCTCTCTCCTACTTCACTTTTCATACTCACAACACCTACTCCACTAAAACTTTTCCCTTAATCCCCGTGTACAACCCAAAAATCTTAATTCTGTTGGGACGGAGGGAGTATGGATTTAGAGTATACACAATAGAGCTCCTTCAAGTTTTTAAGGTTTTTTTTTTTTTTTTTTTTACATGCCAAGTAGTAGTTAATAAAATTTTCAAAGTTTTTCTACAATGGTAGAGCTCTTAACATTTAATGGTTACAGTGAAAATTTAGTGAGAGAGCTCATAAAAAGAGCTTTTTCAAATGGTAAAAAGTTGTAAAGAGCTCATGAAAATAAAAACCTCCTAAAATGCACTGAGATTAAGAAAATATGTTAGGAAAGTAAGTATTGTGAGTTGGTAGGAGAGAAAAAATTACTTAGTGGATAGTTGTTGTGAGTGAATAAGAGAAAGAAAAGTGATCATTTTAGGTAATTAACAATAAGTATGGGATGTCCAAAATGGAAATAAGTAGTGATAAGTATGAGACGGGGGATGGACAGAGTATATAAATATTTTGGTTAGCTATGAAAATTATGTTTCTATCTTTTATCTGCACGGAAAATAAAAATTTGTGGAAGTTATGTAAGTGTTGTCAATATGAAAAGTGAGGCATGAAAGAGAATGTAGGGTATAGAACTAAATCAATTGGTGTTATAAATATAAAAGTAAAGTAAAATAAGATAAGATACAAGGTTTGGGAGAAATAATAAAGATGTTTTTGCTACTTTAGGGAAAAGATGCTTAATCAATTAATCTGGCACAAAGTAAAATAAAAAATGGACACTTACTATGAAATAAAAGAATAAATCTTTAATGAAAAAAATATATGGTAGAGATTACAAAATTATTAAAAATATTTGAGTGTTTACAAAGTCATCTTATCAGATCTTCCATTTCCAATTTATACATTTTCGTTTTCGTAGTGTTTTTGAAGTGAATAGTGCTGTGACAATGGTTTTTTTTCTCAAAATAGTAGTATATCCGTTTTTTTAAAAAAAATAGTAGCATCTCCACATCTGAATGTCCGAGAGGTCAGAGAACGTGGAAGGTCGTTTTCATTTCAATTTTTTTTTTTGAGTAAGCGACTTTTATAATTAAACTAAAATAATTATATCCTCCATAAAATATTTTATTTCTTATTATTTTTTTAACAATTGTGAAATTCCAGCTTAACACTCATATTTTAGGATAGATTGAGTATCTAATTGATCACCAAATATTACACATAATATCTTTGTCCCATAATAAACAATTTATTTCATTTTAGAAATAAAGTGCTTTAACAATAAGTGTTATGAGTACGAGGAATGACGAAAAGTAAGTGAAAGTATTTTTTATTATATAAAGCGGGTCCGTAAATAAAAATATAACATTATGAATTTAGCAATGGCGTAAGCAGGATTTATGGTGAGGGGGTCAAGTTTTTTACATAACAGAAAAAATTAAACTCATACTATTACCAACATTAAATTTAAAGTGGCATATGAAATCTATTACTCATTGACATCAAATCAAATTTCGAAGAACAAACATATTACTCATTGACATCAAATCAAATTTCGAAGAACAAACATATTTCGAAGTAGATTTGTGGGGATGATGAGGAAGTCTGCATAAATCCACTTTCTACTCAATGGATTTTTTTATTAGTTTTTAAATTTTTTGTCATTTCACATTAACACGTTGGCTACAATGGAAAAACAACATGAAATACGGAGAAAACAAAAAAGCTTCAATTCTTCTGCATGTTTCCACCTTTCAAGATTTTAGCTTTTTCAAAAATATATTAAAAGTTGACTGGTTATGACAAAATATTAAACTTATTGGAAACCTCTCTTTGTGTATGCGCTTTTGAGGATTCACTTTTTGTTTATTAGTTTTCCCACTCTCTTAGGCATGGGTAATTAAGAACATAACAGATTAATCGAACAGGGTGGATGGAAATGTCAATTTACTAAGCAGTAGGTTATGTTGACCGTGAAAGTAGGAATTGATGCAAACAGCCTAAAGGAGAAACGGTATTCCCCACACCCCAATTTGTAACGCCCCGAGCCCGAAAACCGGGTCGGAACGCTATCAAATTTGATGGACTGTCCTCACAAACCACCACGAGTCTTTCCAGCACGTTTTTGTCCTCACTCACGTGCTCACTGAGAAACTTCCCAGTGGGTCACCCATCCCAGAATTGCTCCAAGTCAAGCACGCTTAACCTTGAAGTTCTTATGAGATGAGCTTCCGAAAAGAAGATGCATCTTGGTGGTATAAGTAGTACCAATCAAATCATATCAAACATATCAGGCACACACATTCTTGGGTCGGGGTATTACACAATTAATCGAAAGGTTCATGCTCTTACTATTTTTTTTTTTGTTTATAGGAGTTATGTGGGTTTTTTTTTTTCCTGTGCTTTGTCAATTTCCCTTCCATTCTTTATGATTTTGCTAGGAAGGAATTAGTCAGTGTAATTGTTTTTATTGTTTTTAATTTCAGCATGTTTCTTATGATTCTGTTTTTATCATATCACCTGTTCTGCGGTGCCGATTTCTCCTCCCCCTCTCTGTCTCTCTGTCTTTAGCAGCTCTCTGCAGGAGATGGGTGTACTGGTGTTCATGGGGTGTGCTAGACGTCCTTCCCCATGTACCTTTGTTGTTTTCCAGACCATGTTTGGTTGTAGACTACCTGTCATTTTTCTGTTTGAAAAATGATTCATTTATCCTACATTCCTACTGAGATAAGTGTCTTACTTAAGTTTGTTTTGTTCATGCTACTTTCATGAAAGAACATTTGGTGCAAAACAATATCCTTCAACCCAGTTTGGCCGCTCTGTTCATCACCAAAATAAATGCTTTTGAATCCCGCTACGAAACTTCTGACAGTGATGTTTAGTATGTTTGTGTTGTGGCTGTTGGTTGTCATTCGACACCACCCACAGTTATCCTCTATCCCTTTGACGTTTGTTTATATTTGCTTCATCTTTGTTTAATTTCTTTCATCTGTTCTTAATATGTAATGTTAAAATATGTTTATCCGTTCGGCTTCCTCAATTTCGTGTTATGTGATGTTATCGTTGTATAAATTAGTTAGTTTCCTTCTGCCTTTTCATCAACCTTTATTTTATATTACATTCCCTTCCAAATTCCACTAATTATTATTCCATCATATATATATGCATTATAAAAACCCTAAAAGAAATGAATAATATTAGTATGTAAATGATTAAATACATCGTTCAGCCGATTTAATGAACATATCAGGTTGTCGCCTTCACATATTTACATTAAATTGTATCTTCTCTATGTCTTCATTCTCTCCCTTAGACGTTTGTTTATATTTGCTTCGTATATGTTTAACTATTTTTTTAAAATTGTTTATTTGTTATGAGGTTCAATGTTTTTTGAATTATTTTTACGTAAGAGATCGCAAGGTTTTTTTTTTCCTTTTTTTTTTGACATAGAAAGTTTAGAGAAGAAAGAACTGAGTATATGATAGAGAAAATGTAGATCACTGGTTTTTGCTCTTAAGTTTTGTATAAAGTGATCTGTATAGGAAATGTCTTACTTATGTATATATATGAAAACATTTTAATTATGTAAAAAGTTATTCGCCCGTGCATCGCACGGGTGGTTCACTAGTTGGTATTGAAACCAAAATCAATTACCGTAAGAATAATACTAGGGGCACAAAAAAGACACAAAAACTTGCTCACAAAATCGTAGGTGTCAAAATTTTATTAGTGTTTTTAATTAGAGTATGGCGGGTTCATTATCGATGCAACCAATAAAATATCGCCACCTCATGTTGTGAGCAAGATTTTGTGACTTTATTTTTTGCCCCTAGCATTGCTCTTACCGTAAACCAAAACTCTTTCTAAAATAATTAAAATTAGTAACAACATTGATTTGAGTTTTTTTATTGAACACTTCAACTGTACATAGCCTTAAAAGCTTCAAACAAAATCTTTTACACAACTACAAGAGTAGCTCAGAGATCGAAAGTCTCAGCTCGCAAGGAACCAACCACCCCCTGAGACATCTATCTGACTAACATTAAACATACTTTTAAAAGCAACCTCCAAACAACATAAGACTTTGCTAAACAAAGTAACTGACGCCCTCATCTTTCTCTTGACATCCTATTTGTTTGGGCCCAAATTTACCACATTTTACTACTACTCCTTAAAATTTCACCTCAATCGATTCCATTTCCACCCCCAAATCAATCAGACGCTCACCCAACCATACTAGTCCCTCCGTCCCATACTTATTACTACTGACTGATAGCGCATGGTATTAATAAAATATATTAGAAAAGTAAGTATTATGAGTGGATAGGAGAGATAAAATATGTTAGTAGATAGTGGTTGTGAGTGGATATGAGAGAGAAAAGTAAACATGCGTAGCAATAAGTATGAAACGTCAAAAATGTAAATAAATAACGATAAGTATGAAATGATGGGAGTATATGCACACGCCAAGGGCTACTTTCGTCATTTTGTTTCTTTTTCCTTAAAACTGGCGACACTGTTTTTGCATTTTTACGAGGTATAGTTTGACGGCGGTCTGCCACTGTTTCGAGTGCAACTCCTGTAAACCAATCATACATCGAAACGTGTCGCCACTAATTAGGCACCATGAATATGATTGCCCACTTTTCCACTATTTATTTATCACGTGAAAATAAAAATAAATTGTCCCGCCAGTGCAAGCTAGCAAAAACAATTACCTCCCACTAAACTTCTTATCGTCTCTGACGTGGCATCTTCGTCAGCGAAAAGGTGAGGAAAAGCCTGTATTTCAGCTGTTTAAGGGCAAGTTAGCCCTCATCGTATATGGGCCCCACCGTATTTGAGAGGTTTAAAAAATTTGACGAATGGTTTGAGAACATTTTTGGATGAAAATTTAAACTTTTTTTTGAAACTGATAAATTTAGAATACAAAAAGAAAAGGGAAGAGAGTCAAAGAAAGTCAAAAAAGGAAGAAACAGGGGTAGAGCAGTTGGCTATCAATGCGAAAATGGCATATCAATCAAGAATCCGGAAAAGGGTTCGTGCAGTCCCTCGTGCTCCTGATGGTAGCTCCTTTCAATCTTGGTAATTTTTGACATCATTCATCCCCTCTCTCTCTCTCTAAAAAACACACACATACATACAGTGGTAATCATCTCTGTTTCAATCATGTATGTTGTTGTTGATTTTGATTTACTTATCTTGTATTGGTGATTGGTAGTGATGAGTGTGGGGTATCAGTTGCGATTGTGTTGTTTGTGATGCATGATTGTGAACCCAAGAAGGATGTGAAGAGGTTCAAAGGGAAATGTAAGGGTCAGAAGAAGAGGAAAAACAAGAATTTTCAGGATCAACCCAGATCAGAATTTCGATTCTTCATGTAAAAACCTTCTCTTATTTTGTTTATTACGTCGTTGAATTGATTTTTTTTTTTTTAATTATTTGTTGCAAATTTTTGATGTCAAAATGTGTTATTACAATATGACCTTCAAATTATTGTAGCTGATGGTGGAGTAGTTGCATGCCTGTACCCTATTGTATGATTTGCGCTAACCTCTCAAACCCTAAAATCAATCATTGTTTCAGTAATGGATTTCAAGTTGGAACTAATAAACACAATTATAGTTTAATGGTGGTTGTTCCTCTCCCCTCAAGGGCCCTATTTTTCCCCTCCATTTTCCACTACAAGACTTTCCCTTTTCGAAGTTTCATACTCCATCTGTCCCAAAATAGATGTCTAAAAAGTTTACAGATGTTTTCTTGGATATTCATTTTTGGGACGGAGGTAGTAATAGCCATGAAGAGTGAATATATACTACTGAGTACTTGCCTTCTCATTGTAGTCCAAGTGTCCAACTTATTAGCTTGAATAGAGCTAAAGTTGGCTGTTGAAGTAACATGAAAGCAGTACTTCATGTTCAAGTTAAGAGGGTGTTGGGTATGCCCACTTATATCTCAGTTTTAATGTAATAGGATTGATTAAATTTGATTGATCCATCACCTAAGTTTTATTTCATGGGCTTTAGACCCACATGTAAGAAGTATTTATACTTCATTTTTTAGGTTGTCCATTGTAATAGAATAGGCGTAGGAATAGGGCAAGAAGATCAAGATTCAAGAAAATCACTCTTTGAGTTTGAGCCACGCGCCATGCGCCTCCTTAGGCGCACGCATGATTAATGCGCCTAGCTTGGCTCACGCGCATGAGTAATGCGCCTAGCTTGGCTCACGCGCCCCAGATGACTCAGTGCACGCTATGTCTACACGCCCTTGGCTCAACGCGCATAAATGTTGAAATAACATTCAGTGATTTAATGAAAACTCGAAGACTTGAAGAAGATACAAACTACGCCAATGATCCAACGGTGGTTAAATAACACGTATGCACCCGCATCTAAGGACACCTGTCCATAACGGTCATATTTGTCTTATGTGTCTAACGGCTATAAAAGGACACGTGCTCCACTCAATGAGCGACAGCACATCTGTCCTTTCTCTGACTCACCAAGGATTTCCAACGGCTAGTTTTTGGGGCTCTACTATAAATACCCCATAACTTCAACCATTTGAAGTTGCTAAGCATTTCAAGAATTTCTCTCTCAAGCATTTGTTGAAGATTTGAAGATTGCCTTTGTTATTTCCAGAATTATCAAGAACATCTTCATAACTTCATCCTTAGCCCAGATCCTTAAGCGAAAACACTTTAGTTTTCTTGTGCTCTCAATCTCAAAGATCTAAAGAGTCTTGAATCTAAAATCACACACGCACCTCTTTAAGTTTGATCACTTAGATCTTTCTTTTAGAGATACACCGGTTATTGTCTAGGATTTGTTCTTTCATAGAAATAGATCTTGAGTTAGTGTATAAGCTCAAAACGATTGTAATTTGTAACACTCTCTCATTATATAAGATCTCCATTAGAAATCCAAGACTAACCATCTTGGTAGAAGACGTAGATCATTTTCCATATCGAACCTCTCCAAATAGCGCGTACTTACTATCTTGCTATTTCCTTTCAAGTTCATATCATATCTAACTATTTGATTATTTATTCATTGTAGATTGATTGATTGAACTGTGTTGTGTTTGTTATATCATTTGCCTTAGTTTCTTATTTCACCCACTTTGAGCCAAAATACTTAGAGTGTGTGTGCGCCCCCTTTATCATACATTGCGCCTATTTACATTACTAAATTCCGCTGTGCATTTCACTCACTCACTTAGGCGCATATCATAACGCTTATTTGATAAAGTGCGCATTTGCAATTGAGTTTATCAAGGGTACGAAAAGAATTTTAAAACAGCTCTTCACCCCCCACTAGCTATTTTTCATACCCTTGTTGCCCTTTGGGACCAACAAGTGGTATCAGAGCAAACACCTTTATACAACACTTTTGTTTTTCAAGCTTAACAGCTTGGGTGCCGATTCTAAATGGCAAACTCAAAACCTTCGGCAACTGCTAACTACACACATGTTCCAGTCTTTGATGAAGATCACTTTGACGTGTGGAAATTCAGCATCTTAACTCATCTCACTTCAATCGATGAAAGACTTCATGACACCGTGGTTTATGGACCTTACATCCCTATGAAATCGAATCCAAATCCGCGCACCAATGCTGCTCAACCAACCATCAAGAAACCAAGGGAAGAATGGACTGAGGAAGAAACAAGAAGAGTTGTAAATAATGGCAAAGCAAGAAACATTCTCCTAAGCACTCTAAGCACGGCTATGAAACAACAAGTAATGCATTGTGCTACTGCTAATGAGCTATGGGATGCTATTGAAGAGCATATAGAAGGAGATAATGTTTATAAGGAGAACAAGAAATATGAAGTGCAAAAGAGATTCAACAATTTCTCTCAACTCCCTGGTGAAACCTTAAGACAAACTTATGAACGCTAGTGTGAAATTATATATCTATGTATTTCACTTGGCATGAAGTTTTCAAACAAATATTTGAATGTAAATTTCCTCCAAGCTTTTGGCTCAAGATATCTTCATAAATCCAGTGCTCTTGAAGACGCCGGAACTTTAGATGTATGGACTTTAAGGAACCTTTATGCAAATCTTAAGGTTTATGAGCTCAAACTCCAACGAATCAGTGAAACTGAAGGAAAGTCAAAATCCATAGCAATAGTGGCGCATAAAGAAGAAGCGCATGCGCCTATGCCGGTTCAAGAAGAGAAAAGTTCCGATCCCAAAATTTCTACCTCTGAGCTATTAGACATGGATGATGAAGACTTCGCTTTATTTGTGAAGAAATTTCAAAAGTTCAGAAAATTCTCAAGACCCGGCTCAACCAGCAAATTTCAAGGATATACCAGCAGAGCTCCTCCAAAGATCACGAGGAGCAGTGATTCAAAAAGAAAAGAAGACCTTGTTTGTTTTAATTGCAGGAAACCAGGACACTTTGCTTCAAGCTGCCCAATTCCAAAATTTGAATATATGCAGAAGAAGAGCAGCCATACTCCCAAGTTCACTCCCAAATTCACTCGTCACAAGGGAATGGTTGCTGAAGAAGAATCACCAGCAAATGAGCATAACACATGGATTGAAACAGACTCCGATGAAAGCGATGAAGATTCTGATGATGGACTCGTTTGTTTGGTGGCAAATAATGATGAGGTTGATACTTATGATTCTGATGATGACTACTCCAAAGATGTTCCTGATATGAATGCCTTGAATAAACCTATCAAAAAATCTGCAGGTTTTCAAGAAGTTAAGAAGAAGAAAGGACCAACCATCAGCGAGCTCGTTGAACAAGGATTTCTCACTCCGGCTCAAAGCGATGGTGGATTGTTATTCTCACGATGTGATCGAAGTGCAAGGAATAAGTTTATAAAAGGAGCTTACATCAGACCTCAAATTGAACCAACTGCTCCAATCTCCAAAATCAATGATGATGAAGTGATTGCTGAACAAGAAAAAATGTTCAAAAAGGCTGAAAAGGTAATCACTAGATTTGATAATATGAAGGAAGTTTTAGCACTATCATGTGATGAAATTTCCCAGCTTAAGACCGAGAAATCTCTACTTAAATCTGAACTCACCCTCCTTAAGGAGAGGATAAAGAGCATGACTCCTCTTACTGTTTGGTGATAATAACAAAGGTCAAGTTGTTGCATATGGAAAGCTCAAGAAAGACAAAGTGTGCATTGAAAGAGTCTCTCTCATCGAAGGGCTCAAGCACAATTTATTATCCATATCTCAATTCTGTGAGAAAGGATTAGAATGCCATTTCACCTCTAGTTGTGGTGGATGATTATTCAAGATATACATGGGTGGAAATGATGATCTCAAAAGACGATTGTTACGACATTTTGACCACCTTATTTCGACTGCTCCAAACCCAAAAAGAAGATGACATCGTTAGTGTTCGATCCGACAATGGAATAGAATTCAAGAACAACGGTGTTGCTCAATATTACGACGATCATGGGATAGATCACAACTTCTCAACCGCTGGAGTTCCTCAACAAAATGGTGTTGTGGAAAGAAAGAATAGAACGTTGATTGAAGTGGGAAAGACGATGATAGCTGAAGCGAAATTGCCTAAGTAATTTTAGGAAAAAGCTATCAACACAGCATGTTTTACTCAAAATCGTTCCCTCATCAACAAACTTCACAACAAGACTCCGTATGAACTTTGGCGTGGTAGAACTCCCAAAATTGCATTCTTCAAGATATTTGGTTGCAAGTGTTATATCCTCTACAACGGAAACGAACATAGAGGTAAATTCGATGCCAAAACCGATGAAGGTATTTTTGTTGGGTATGCCAAACATTCTAAAGCTTTTCACGTTTTTAATAGATCTACATTAGTGATAGTTGAATATGTACATGTTACATTTGATGAACATTCTCTCCTTGAGCCACATTTGGCTCCAAATGTTGCTGATGATTCTATTAAGCTTAATGAAACAGGTACTCCTATTTATGTTGAGCCTACTCAAAAAGCAGAATCTATCAACTCAAGGAAATCCATCTACATCAAATGCACCTAATTCTTCATATGGCGCGCCAAGTGGATCATCAGCTGTGCCTCACTCACATGTTGCGCCTCTAGATTCCTCTCATGCGTCTATATCTACTGCTGCATCTGGTGTAAACCCAAGTTTCAACTCTATACCAATTCAACCCCCAAATTTTGATGATTTAGAATCTGGTAAATATGTACCAATTGAAGACCTTCAAGTTACTATGACTCAACCTAACTTACCTCTTGAAATTCTTGAAGTTAGAGGTCACCCAGTCAATAATATCATTGGTGATCTAAACGTTGGTGTTCGTACAAGGAGAGCTACAAACTTTGATGCTTACACTATTTTTATCTCTCAAATTGAACCGAAGAAGGCTGATGAAGCGCTCCAAGATCCTAATTGGGTTGTTGATATGTAAGAAGAACTCAATCAATTTGAAAGATGTAAGGTTTGGACTCTTGTTCCAAGACCAAATGATCAAGGAGTGATTGGTACGAAATGGGTGTTCAGAAACACGATGGATGAGAATGGAACTATCACAAGAAACAAAGCAAGATTGGTTGCACAAGGCTATAGGCAAGAAGAAGGAATTGATTACGATGAAACCTTTGCGCCCGTAGCAAGACTTGAAGCTATCAGATTATTTTTAGCTTACGCAGCTCACAAGAACTTCAAGTTATATCAAATGGATGTGAAGAGCACGTTTCTAAATGGTGAACTCCAAGAACAAGTCTACGTAGCTCAACCACCTGTGTTTGAAGATTCTCAATTTCTAAATCATGTGTACAAACTCCAAAAAGCTTTGTATGGGCTCAAACAAGCACCAAGAGCATGGTACGATACACTATCCAAGTTTCTCATCGAAAAAAGGCTTCACTCGCGGTAAAATCGATACAACTCTCTTCATTGCCAAACATAATGGTCATAAATTACTTGTTCAAATTTATGTTGATGATATTATATTTGGTTCTACTAATGAATTATTGTGCAAGCGCTTTGAGAAACTAATGAAGAGCAAGTTTGAAATGAGCATGATGGGAGAACTCACATTTTTCCTCGGGCTTCAAATCAAGCAAATGAATGAAGGCATATTTATCAACCAAGCCAAATACACAAAGGATTTAATCAAGAAATTTGGACATGAGAACGCCAAAGCATATGATACTCCAATGGCCACCGGCAACAAACTCGACAAGATTTAAAAGGTAAACGTGTTGATCAAACGCTCAATCGAGGTATGATTGGCTCGCTCCTTTATCTTACTGCTAGTAGGCCCGATATTATGTTTAGTGTTTGTGTTTGCGCTCGTTATCAATCTGACCCTAGAGAAGCGCACTTAATTGCTGTGAAACGTATTATAAGATATCTATCTGGTACTGTTAACCTTGGACTTTGGTACACCAAAGATTTGAACTTTAAACTTGTAGGTTATTCAGATGCAGATTATGCAGCGTGCACAATTGATAGGAAAAGCATAAGTGGCACTTGTCATTTCCTCGGATATCGACTTGTGTCATGGGCTAGTAAGAAACAAGCTTCAGTATCTGTCTCAACAACCGAAGCTGAATATATCGCTGCGGGAAGTTGTTGCTGTCAATACTATGGATGAAGCATCAATTGGTGGACTATGATATCATTGAAGAAAATTGTCCCATCTACTGCGACAACACTTCAACAATTGCCATTTCTGAAAATCCTATCATGCACTCAAAGACCAAGCACATCGACATCAAATATCACTTCCTCAAAGATCACGTGGAGAAATGCAATATTCATTTGGAACACGTGGGAACCGACTATCAAATCGCCGACATTCTAACAAAAGCACTTGACGCGAAACGGTTCATATTTTTGAGAGGTGAAATGGGTATGCTTGAACTCAACTAGAATTCAATACAGTATTGTCAATACTAATGATTTTGTTTTAGTGAGTTATGAGTATACTAGGTTTTATATGTTAGATCATTTTCAAAGTTTCAAGGAAACTTCATGCGCCTGGAATGCGCCCCTCACTCTTTACGCGCCAAGTGCCTTATGCGCCACTATCATTCTGCGCGGCTCGATGAGCTATGCGCCTCCCATGCGCCTAATAAATGTTGCGGCTATATCAATGCTCAAAATTTATTATTTCAATGATTGGTCGCATTCAATTTTCACAAGTACCAGGTAAGTTATTCTGATCATTTATTATAGGAATTTTTGTCTTTTGACATTCCATAATTGTTCAAGGGTACTTGTGCAATTAATTTTTCCCTCGTTTTACGTTTTTTAAAAAAATTATTTTCTGAGGATATATTTCTTGCACCCCAAACTTACACCAAAACAGATGTTTTTGGGGTTTGTGCAAAAATTTGGTCATAATTGTTCATACACTTATGAGGGAAGTGGGACAATTTCTCTTTACCCAAAATGTCACATCAAGTGTACTTTGGGTCATTCAGCATTAAATAGCCATCATCTCCAAAAACCCCTCATTTAATGCCCATCTCTTCAACTTCTCCTTTTAGAAAACCTAACCTATATATTTGACCCTTCATTTCCTCTTTCATCATTCCCCTACACCCTCATCCTACCAACTCTCTCTCTTTCTCTCTCTCACTCCCTGTCTCTCACTCTCAGTTCGTCTCTTTCTCTCTCTACTTTCATCACTTTCTCTCAATTTCTTCTCCATTTTCTCTCTATATATAATATTTATGGGTCCTAAGAAAGCATCAAAATCAACCCAAGATGAAATGGTATGAATTCTCAACTCTTAAACTCCTTAATTTTCTGAATTTTTTCTTTTCGTCATATTTTTTTGGGTTCGTATTTTTTAAACCCGAAAACCCTTTTTTTTTCTTGATAAATCTTGTTTCGGTGATCCGTTTTCAAAATCGTTTGTTAAGTTATGTTCGTTTCATGATTTGGAATCTTTTAAACTAAACTTTTCGACGATCAATGCACTGTATTTTGCGAATCTGAAAATCTTAGATTTTTGACTTTTCAAATTTTCGGATCTTTGAATCCATTTTCTGGATTTGTTGTTGATTTGTACTTGTTTTGGTTTACATTTTTGTGATCCTTGTGTTCATGCGGTCGTTTTGATATATTGTATACTTGATTTGGTGAAGTTTCACGAATTATGTGTTCTTGGTATTCTTGATGTTCTTCAAGCACTCAAGCATGTTCTTCGTGTTCTTCGTTATTTTTGCATGACTTGGGTTTCAAAATTTTCAAAACATGTTTTTCAAAATTTTCATATTTTGATTCTTAAAAACTTGCATATGTATGTTTGCATGTGTTTGTGTTTTTGTGTGTTTTTATACTTGAATTTCACATAGATATGCGCATAAGTGTTGATTTATGCGCCTAGTTTGTTATGCGCCCTATGACCTTATGCGCCTTCCTTGATTCATGCGCCTAATAATTGTATGCGCCCTATGCAAATACAAATGTTATGCGCCTCAATCAACTTATGCGCCTAAAGCCATTATGCGCCTAACATTTTATGCGCCTAAATTTTACTTAGTCAAAATTTATGTTTAATTTTTTACTTAGTATGTTTCATAGAATCATGCGCCTCGTATTTGTATGCGCCTATAACATATATGCGCCTAATAATAGTATGTGCATGCTATTTTTATGCGCCTATATATTGTTATGCGCCTACTCTCTACTTAGCTCATTTTATGATTCTATACGCCTCATTCACTTCTAACTTCACTCAAATGTTTAATTTTCAGGATCCAGCAAATTTTAGGCCCAGTGAGACATTTAATCTCACTGAGCTATCTGCAGTCCAAATTGGCGTTGATATTATGGATTTTATCAGACAAGCTGGTCTACTTCCTCTATTTACTTTAGAGCAACCTTTCTACTCACCGCTCCCCGTGGATGAATTCTTATGAACTGCTGCTCTCGTTGAGACTCCTGCTAATGGATATGTGCGCTACAGGATATGCACCACCATTCAGAACGTTGCTATAACTATCTCTACTGGCACTCTCAAGAATATCATCAACTTCAACACAACTGGCCCTTTGAGTGTAGCTGGTAAAATCAATACCTATCCTGCTGCTGCGCAGAATCTTATGGCGAGAACCCATCTCAACATTCCTTCTCTTCATAATAACATCAAATCTGTTGAAATAAGGGATGGTGGTGATTTACTGGCGCATATCGCGCATTTGGTGGGGACTTCCATTATTTTCAAAACAGGAAATGTGAACAGATTCACAATGGAGCATTGGGAATATACTGCAGCTATTATGGGAAACACAATCCTCAACTGGCCTCAAATCTTATTCAAAACTTTGTCGGACAAGATTGATAAGTACAACAAGAACAAGGCTGATGGGAAGACTAAGTTCAAGACTCACTGCAGAATACTCACGAAGATATTTCTCACTTATCCTGCTCTTGCTAATTTCCTCGCTCAGAACCCAGCTTATCAAACCATTGACATTCCCATCTTTGGGAAAGACAGTTTGGTTATGAAAAGGCGCAGGAAGCGCATGGCTAAGCGCGCGCCAAGAGTTAAAGGAGATCAGTTGGTTGATGAAGCCACTAAGTCTGATGAAGATGCAGATGGCGCAGAAGATGGCGTAGATACTGGCATTACACCTCGCGCAGAACCAATAGTTGTTCCAGGCGCAGAAAAGGGCAAAGGCAAAGGGATTGCTGAAAGTTCAAGCAGACCTCCTAAGCGCCCTAGAACTGACACAGAAGAAGAAAAGGAGCTTAAACGCGCTAAAGAAGCCAGTAGATTGGAAGCACAGAAGAAAAGGGATGAAGAATACAAGTTGAAACAGGTTGCTGATTTATCCAAGTCTGAAAGGCGCAAAGGTGCAGGGTCTAGCGCTGATGTACGCGCGCCTGCCACTAATGCGCCTCCTACTGTTCAAGCACCTACCACCACTCCTGCTACTCTATCTTCAGAACGTCAAAGTCTTAGAGACCAAATATCAGCTGATTTATTTGGTGAATTTAGTGAAGATACAGCTCAGGGGGAGCCAGATCCTTTAAGGCGCAAATCACCTTTTACTGCGCCCCAATCAAATCCTGAAGAACCCTCTTCCAATGCAGAATATCTACCTTCACCTCCTGCGCCCCATACTTCTCCTGCGCCTCCTCCTCCCACTCCTGACATGAGTGTAATTATCTCATTGCTTCAGCAACTTCAGCAAGGCCAAGCTCACATTAATTCTCAGATGGAGCTTCATACTTCTATGCTTACTCAGCAAGCTGATGAGATTGCTGCCATTAAGGGGGAGATGGCGCGCATAGATGTGATTATCAAGGACAAACATTTCCTTACTCCTCAACAGTGGAATAACGCTATAGATCAAATGAATGATCTTTTTAAAGGTACTTTTGCTTCCCTACATGAGAGCATAGATGGTGTCATCAAACTCACTGATGGCCAAGATTTCATTAACGCCATAAGGGAGGTAGAGTTGAATATAGCAGGTGATATAAGGAAGTTGTTTGAGATGGTGAGTTAGGATTCATTGTTAGTACACCCACCTGATTTGATTGATCCATTCCACATGTCTTTTTATGGACTTTAGGTTTTCTTGTAATGAAGTTTTACTTCAATTTTTAGACAAGTCCATTTCTAGATTTTTAGTAGTTAGGCTGAGTTGTGATCGGTTTACTCTTAGCGGTTTAGTGTCCCTCAAGCCGCCGTCTTCAAACCGCCAGCGTGGTGCCTTAAGTCCTTCGTCAAACCCCAGTTTGTGTCTTTGATGAAACCGTATTTCAAGTTCATTCATGAAACCGCACATGCATCTGGTGGAACCGCCGACCAAGATATTGAAGAAGTTATTGCTGTCATTTACTCCTTGAAGACAAACATTCGCTTTTCAACCGTAAAAATGAATGACTGGTGACTTGTCCTTAAACTTCAAGTCATGGATCAGTTATTCTGGGAATGTCGGTTTGTCTAGTCTTTTGAAAAGTTACCGTTGTACTTTTCAACAACTAAAAGGACAATGTCAGGTAGTGGTCCAACAACTTCCTGCCACAAAGAAAAAGCAAAGGACGACAGTGACAGGTCAACCAATGGGATTGTGACAGCGCATTAAACCGCCATACAATGACTCACCTCATTGTCCAACGGTCACTAATGCCTTCACTATAAATAGCCTTCATTGTTCAACATTGAAGGTTGTTGAGCTTCAAAGATAATATCCCAAGTATTCAAGTTTGCTTTTAAGATTGAAAACCCAGATACTCATATCTTCATCATCTCCTTAGCAAACCCAGAGTTCTTCATCAAAGCTTCAAGCCTTCAAATCATCACAACTCAGCCTTGCACAGAAAGTAATCATTTGCTCACCATCACTTAGATATTTTGAGCTCTTGATTTTTTTCCACACTACACACCCGGAGTATATTTTCTTATAGATTATATACCTCGAAAACACAGGTTGTTATAATAGCATTGTTAGATTAGATTGTTTATTTAGAGTTTGGATTCATTTGTAATCTTGTAAAAACTCCTCTAAATCAATACAAGTCTAGTAGCTATTAGAAAATCCTAGGCTAACCACCTAGGTAGAGGACGTAGTTCTTTCAAGAACGAACCTCTTCAAATTGTGTGTCCTTGATATTTATTTTCTTTCTTGTCATTTACATTTATGTTTATGAGCTTTATTTACTTTCATGTGAAATGACTTGATAAATGATTTGCATACTTTTGTGATACTTCAGTTGTGCCCTGTCAGTTGCATCATTCCTTTTTAACCACTTAAACCGCCCAACTCTTCATAATTCAGTTTGGACAAAACCGCAAAACTCCGCTGTGCATTTTATCTGAGCGGTTCTAGTGCTTTAAACCGCAATAGACCAAACTGATAAGTACTTGGTTGATTTTCAAGGGTATTTCGAAAATGATTTTAAACCGCTATTCACCCCCCCCTCTAGCGGTTCTATACCATTGTTGCCCTTTAGGACCAACAAGTGGTATCAGAGCTTATCCACCAAAAATTATTTTACAAGCTTAACCGCTTGGGTGCTGATCCAATGGCAAACATAAACTCCCACATGATGCAGACATCCAACTCTAATCACTTACCTATTCTTAATGAAGATAGTTTCATCTTCTGGAAAGATAGGATGAAGAAGCACATGATATCTGAAGATCGCAGATTATGGACTGCAATTGTTAATGGACCCTATGTTCCGATGAAGGCTAACCCTGATGCAGGTACTGCTGGACAAACCGCGGAAATCAAGAAGCCGGAAGCTGAATGGACCGAAACTAATCAAAGGAATGTGGACTTTGATGGAAGAGCCATGTCCATGCTTGTATCAGCTATTGATCTAAGAACTCACTCAAAGGTTCTAGATTGCAATACGGCAAAGGAAACATGGGATGGAATCATTGACTTTCTGGAAGGAGATGCCGACACCAAGAAGAACCTCCTCTACCAACAGAGAAGGCTCTTTGATTACTTTGTCAAAGACCCAAAGGAATCTCTTCGCCAATGCTATGAGCGGTTCGTGGAAATTGTCAATGTATGTTTCTCTCTAGGGCACAAGTATTCCAATACTGACCTGAACATGAGATTCATGCAATCTCTTGGTAGCAAATGGCTGATCAAAACTACCAACATAAAAGACAACAAAGATCTGGAAGCTCTTGATCTTCGTCATCTTTATGCCATGCTAAGGGTATTTGAATTCAAGCTTGAGGAAGCTCATGAAACCGAAAACAGATTCAAGTCTCTTTCTCTTTCCGCTTTCAACAATGCCACATCTCCAGTTTACAATCCAGATCACCATCAAACCCCATCCAATACTCATTTACAAACCGCTTCTTTTGATCCAAATATTCCAAGATATATTTCTCAAACCGCACCTCCAGAGTATTACCAACCGCCTCATCAACCTTACCCTCAACATCATCAACCCTATTCTCAACCTCAGCAATCTCATCAATCCTACACTCCATCTCAAAATTCCCAAAGTGTAGCATCTAGTTCTACTCAAGTTGACTTTGATGACATGGATGATGATGAGTTTGCTCTCTATGTGAAAAACTACACCAAGTTCAGAAAGAACAGAGCTCAATCTCAGTCAGGCGGCCCTGTAAAGTTTGTCCCTCCAACCAGATTCAACAAAGCAGCTGATGCTAAGAAAAGGGATGATCTTGTTTGTTACAACTGCAGACAACCAGGTCATTTTGCCTCCAGTTGTCCCAAACCGCGCTATGAAGCCGCTCCTGCCAAGAAACCGTTCAACAAGAAGTTTTTCAAGAGAAGAGGAATGGTTGCTGAACAAGGAGAACAACCATTAACATGGATGGGTTCTGATACAGATGATAGTGATGAAGATGAAGGAGTTGCAAATCTTTGCCTAATGGGATTTGAAGAAAAGGTTGAAATTGACGAAAGCCTTCCACTGCCACTCCATCAAATGAAGTCAGTTTCACCAAAAACTCCTGAAGCTAAACAAGGCAAAACTCCTACTTCACCAAACTACTCTCCTGAGGATCAAACCGAACAAAGCCATGATGACCAGATTTCATGTTTTATGGCTGGAACCGCTAAGAAGAAGAAGGATCTCTGGTATTTGGATAGTGGATGCTCACGACACATGACTGGAGATTCCGAACTACTCTGCAGTTTCATCCAAATGAAAGGTCCCCCAGTAGTGTTTGGTAACAACAAGAAAGGAGAAACAGTAGGATATGGAGCAATCAAACGAGGAAAGGTGACTATTGAAAATGTGTCACTAGTAGAAGGACTCAAGCACAACCTTCTCTCCATATCTCAGTTTTGTGACAAAGGAATGAACTGCATCTTCACATCAACTAGCTGTTATATCAAAGATGCTTCCTTTGAAGTCACTCTACTGACTGGCAACAGAACAGGTGATGTTTATATGATAGATTTGAGCAATATTGTTTCTATTGCTGACCTCTGTTTTGTAGCAAAAAATATAAGTGAAAGCAACTGGTTATGGCATAAGCGGCTCAGCCACTTGAACTTCAAGTATCTAGCAAAATTGCACAGGGATGGTCTAGTAAAAGGACTACCTGTGAATACGTGTGTTTGAATTTGAGAATATTCATAGTAACATTAAAATTATGAGAGTCGCCACGCCGTTTTAGTTATAGCCAAAACATTGAGAAAAAGCATGTTTAATGGGTTCTGGGGTCAAATTACAACAAGAGAAGAATATTGAACGTTATCACTCCTATTGCCCGAATGATCGGTCTTTCTATCATGATGAATGTGTTAGTAGTATGTTAGTGTTTGAGACCGGATCCGAAGATTGCCTACGTTCCTCTCAATGTGAGAAGCTCAGGTCAGCGTAGTTCGAGAAGAATTTAGAATAGGCAGAAGAATCGGGATCATGCATTATGAGGGGGGAATTACCTAAAGATTAGGGTTTAGAAGTAGTTCCTAGATCATCCTCGGGTTGATGAACCCTCGATCATCATCGGCTATGAAATAGCATGCAAACATGAAGATCGCAACCCTAAATATAGCATAAATAAGGTTTTAATCTATGAACACGATGAACATATGAAGAACATATATGAACATATGAACAAACATGCGAAGCATATGAAGAAACTATGAATAAACATTCAAGAACATGAATATTAAATATCTACATTAGAAATAATGCAAGAACGTGAAGAAATAAGTTAGAAAACTTACCTATGTTGGCAAGAAATAAACCTTGATCTTCTTGGAGGTTTGAATGTTAATTAGAGAGCAAAATTGTGTTTAAGAACTCTCAAATTCGGATCTCCCTAAACCAATAGCATGAGATTGGTTTATATAGTAAACTGAGGGGAATATCTGATGGTCCAGATCATCCGGGGTGATGTGGCCGCGTGGCCAATATTGAGGGCGGCGGCGAAAGTGGCCGCGTGGCCAATATTGAGGGCGGCGGCGAAAGTGGCCGCGTGGCCATCGTTGCGCGCTGACTTGAAATTCAAGCTAGGGTTTTACTGTTCGTACAAGGCAACCCTAAATGTCCATATTTAATGTTTTCTAGAACATTGAGCTATTTTTGGGAATCCGGGACAAGTCTTTGCAAGTTTTCTAATTCCCATAAAGTCCTTGTATATTTGGGAAAGCCCTAATAAACTCATTTTCAGATCGGGTACTAACAGTACTCACATTTTGACTTTTTGGGTAACTGAGTGTATATATCCCTGCTTTGATAGAAAGTAAGTGTTTAGCTCTTTCCTAGATTGTTGAACGGAAGACTTGTCGAGACATTTGAAAAATTGTTTTATTCAAGATTCTCATTTGATTGCTCGAGAATGGACCTCGTTGATTAGTTATGCATCTTATGAGTATGTTTTAGACAAGTAGTCTCGAAATAATAAATGTTTTGATCAATTGTGAGTGAAGAGATCATAAGTAGAAATATATGGGGAAGAGAGAAGAGAAAGGAGATTGGCTCAAGGTGGGTTGTGTATATTTTGGACCGAACCGGGAGGTTGCCTACGTTCTCCTCAAGGTGAGGAGCTCAGGTCCGCGTAGTTCGGGGGAGGCCGGATGATGATGAAGTTGGGGTTTGAGTATGAGGTTCATTTGTCGCGATAGGTTACTCCGTTGTAGCTTGTTGCTTTGGATTGCTTCATTGCAGCTCATTGCGGTGGATTGCTCCATTGTAGTTGTCATGGCTGCTGCTACCGCGTTAATCTTCTTTGTAGGGAAAGAAAGAAAAATAGAACATTTGAAGTGAAAATAAAATGGGACTTTTACTTTTTTATGGTGATATCCCCTTCTATTTTTCTTTATTTTTTTTTATTTTATCTCTTTGTGCACACCCTTTTTTTTTCCTAGGCCGCCCTTTCGGGTTTTCAACCTAGCGGGCTTCTTTTTGTGCGATGCTCTAACTTTTGCCTAGGTCGCCCTTTTGGGTTTCATCCTAGCGAGCCGTATTTTTTTTTTTTTTTTTTTTATATTTGTACATGAAACATTGGGCAAGACAAGCCCCTAGTTTGCTTTCGCCTCTCTCGATTGTGAGGTAGCTTCCTTATAGTTCAAGCGGCCTTTTGCTGGCGGCGGGCATCCTAGCCCCTTGATTTTCTCCGGTAGAGCTCCATTGGATTATCACGTGCACCAATTAATGGCATGAATGACTTCGTGCACTTGTCTTACATTTGCGATGGAATACGGACAGCCCCAGTGTAACGGCATGTAGTACTCATGAAGGGAACAAACCAACCCTTTAAATTGTGGCAGCATGGATGTCTATTTGATGATGAGCAACCGCAATCCATTTCTTTGTCACGACCTTATAAAAAGGGGTCTAATGGTGGGATGAGAGGCGTATGAGGATAGTGTATGGGGGAAGGTGTATATAGAGAGTGTACATGAAGTGTGTACAAGGGGTGAGTGTATAGAGAGAGTGTATGGGGTGATTCGTTCATCCTAATTGGTCAAAGCATTTGTTATCTTGAGACTAATTGTTTACTTAGTTGTGCGAATGGTTTGTGGGTCCATTTACCTTTTAATGAGTCGTCATTAATGATTAAGATTAAGATTAATTCATCATATAAAGATATAGCAATCAAGTTAAAATGGTGAATAAGACAATTTTCATGGAATTGATTTATGCAAGATTATGTCTCAAGTCTAGAGAGAAAAGAAATAAAGACTCTTTTATTGGAACTAAAAGATTTAAACTGACTAGTCCGGGGTGGACTTTTACTAAAGAAACAAAAATCGTCCAAGGTGGACTTTTGACTAAGGACACTCTAGAACCTACGAAGACTGAATGATCCTTTTTTTTATTATTTAAAGGAGGTAGCCCCAATTTCCTCTTTTGCCCATGCCCATGTATTCCGTTGGCGGGTGATGGCTCTGCTGTCAATGAGGCTTTGAATCTTCCTCCTCAATTGGAGGCAATCTTCGGTGTCATGCCCAACTTACTGGTGGTATTGGCAGTGTTTGGAGGGATCCAAGCATTGCTTCACCCTACTTGGTTCATAGTTGAACAAAGGAGACAACTTGCCGGCTTGAACTAGACTTTTGAAGAGTTTGGCTAACGGCATACCTAAGTCGTCGAATTCGCGCTCGTCCTTCCTTTCACGAACTGTCTTTGAGGGTGATTTAGGTACCGGCACCCCTTGTTGATGAGTAGTCATAGGAGGCATCCCGACGGGAACAGTCTGTGGCGGCCCGTACATTTGAGGAGCGTACGGGTGTTGACATTGAGCAAGAGGGGGAACTCGACTGAGGTAATCATAAACGCCACGAATGTCAGACAAATGGCGCCTCTCGATATCTCTTAGGGTCTTATGCATTTCCTTCTGAAAGTATGTTGCTTGCTCGTTGAGAATGGCCTTAAAGTGGATTGCTTGTTCATCGAGGATGGCTTCGAAGTGGGATGCTTGTTTACTGAGAACAGTACCGGTGTAGAGGGTTGTCTCGGGATCTTGGGTAGCAGCTTCAGTTGCAACTTCGATGTTCTTTGCAGCCGACATGATGCAGAACTCTATTTATGAAAGAATTAAGCCTCTTAGTTGAATTAAATTAGATTCATATTTAATGATAAGTCATCGTTATAAAATCATTTTTTGGAAAAGAGTCGGTCTCCACATTTTTGAAATGCATTTTGGTAAAAAATTGAAAGTTTGACCGGGCCGAAGTTCCCTACGTTCCCCTTATCATGAGGGAGAGGTCCCACACAAGAAGAGGCTCAGGTCACCGTAGTTCGAATCAAGTTAGACTTTTAAAAAGAGGTGAGAGATGACCACAGGGGTCAAAAAGAGGGAGATGACTCGGTCCTTGGTCAAGCATGGGTGAGGAAGACCTATAGGAATCGGGTAAGGTTTGACTTAAGGTTTGACCTAAGGTTTGAGACAAGAAGTGGTTCAAGATAGAATGCGACAATAATGGTGGGTTGACGTAGATGGGTAAAGGATAGGTCGACCTAAATGAGAAGGGTTGGATTGACCTATATGGTGAATGAATCAAGATAGCGGGTCGTAGCGGTTTGCCTATGGGATGATCTAAGCGGGATAGACATGGTTTGACCTAAGCGGGTCTAAGGTTGACCTATTCGGGTTAAACATGGGTAGGCTGACCTATTCGGGTTGGTTGACCTAGGGAGGTCGGTAGATTGACCTAGATGGATAATAGATAGGTAAGTCGACCTAAGCGGGTCACGGGGTGACCTTGACGGGTCAAAGGTGAAAGGGTAGTTTTAACCTAAGACGGACAAGTTGACCTAAATGGGTCAAGGATGGTGTGTGGACCTAAACGGGTTGACCTAGGTTGGTCTGGACGATGGTGAGTCAAATAATGACCTAGGTGGGTCAAGATGACTGTTTGACCTAAGCGGGTTAGGACCAAAGGTAATTGGGTTCACCTATGGAATCAAAGATTGACCTAAGAGGTCAAAAATGGATAAGGTTGACCTAGGAGTCCAAGTTTGACCTATGAGGTCGAAGGTGATTGGGTTGACCTAGGAGGTCAAGGGTTGACCTAAGAGGTCAACGGGTGATAATGTCGACCGAGGGGGTCAAAGGTTGACCTAAGAGGTCAAAGGTGATAAGGCTGACCTAGGAGGATGATGTTGACCTAGGGGGGTCAAAGGTTGACCTAAGAGGTCAAAGATGATTAAGTTGACCTAAGGGGTCAAAGGTTCGTACGGTTGACCTAGGGGGTCAAAGGTTGACTTAAACGGATAAGATTGACCTAGGGGGTCAAAGGTTGACTTAAACGGATAAGATTGACCTAGGGGGTCAAAGGTTTGCCTAAGAGGTCAAAGGGTGGTAAGGTTGACCTAGGAAGTCAAAGGTTGACCTAGGGGTCAAAGGTTGACCTAGGGGGTCAAAGGTTGACCTAGGAGGTCAAAGATGATTAAGTTGACCTAGGGGGTCAAAGGTTCTAGGAGGTCGAAGGCGGATGAGGTTGACCTAGGGGGTCAAGGGTAGACCTAAGAGGTCAAAAGCAGATGAGGTTGACCTAGGCAGTCAAGGGTTGACCTAAGAGGTCAAAGGTGGATGAGGTTGACCTAGGGGGTCAAAGGTGATAAGGTTGACCTAAGGGGTCAGAGGAGATAAGGTTGTCCTAGGTGGTCAAGGGTTGACCTAAGAGGTCGGAGGTGATAAGGTTGACCTAGGAGGTCAAGGGTTGACCTAAGAGGTCGGAGGTGGATAAATTTGACCTAGGCGGTCAAGGGTAGACCTCCGAGGTCAAAGGCGGATGAGGTTGACCTAGGCAGTCAAGGGTTGACCTAAGAGGTCAAAGGTGGATGAGGTTGACCTAGGCGGTCAAGGGTTAACCTAAGAGGTCAAAGGTGGATGAGGTTGACCTAGGCGGTCAAGGGTTAACCTAAGAGGTCAAAAGCAGATGAGGTTAACCTAGGCAGTCAAGGGTTGACCTAAGAGGTCAAAGGTGGATGAGGTTGACCTAAGGGGTCAAAGGCGGATGAGAATGACCTATGGGGTCAAGGGTTGAGAAGGTTGACCTAGGCGGTCAAAGGTTGACCTAGGAGGTCAAAGGTTGACCTAAGGTTGACCTAGGCGGTCAAAGGTTGATAAGGTTGACCTAGGGGGTCGAAGGTTGAGAAGGTTGACCTAGGCGGTCAAAGGTTGAGAAGGTTGACCTAGGCGGTCAAAGGTTGATAATGTTGACCTAGGGGGTCAAAGGTTGAGAAGGTTGACCTAGGCGGTCAAAGGTTGAGAAGGTTGACCTAGGCGGTCGAAGGTGAAGGGTAGACCCAAATGGATCGCAATGATGGCCCAACGGATGAGCGATGGACCTTAGAGGTCACCTAGATGCAATGCACATTTTATTTTGCGAAAAGTTTTTGCATTTTTTTACATCCTAAATGGGTGATCCGAGGAGTGTCCTAATCTCTATGTGTGGGTTGACACGGGTTAGGTAAAAGGTTCCCACCGCTCGCGGAACGTACACGATGAGTGGAGTAGACGAGTGACTCGAAAAGAGGGCGGCAGTAGCGCACAAATTCCCGCACATCAAAAACTCCGGGTAGTAGGGACATGTGCAGTGCTGACACGGACTAGTGGTAGTGTGTGGCAAGAAACTAATTCTTTTTAAGGAGAAAAGAGAGAAGTTTTGAATGTTTGAATTATGCTATGCAATGCAATGCAGGAGAAGGAAAATAATGTACAAGGGAGCATAGCAGAGTTTTGTTTGACCTTAGTACTATAGGGAAAGTACAAAAAATACATGTATTGAAAAAATACAAGGTACACATATTAACATGGCAAAAATACAAGGTGCATGTGCAAACATGGCAAAGTGTGAGGTGCATGTGCAAACATGGCAAAGTGTGAGGTGCATGTGTAAATATGGCAAAGTGTGAGGTGTATGTGTAAACATGGAAAGTGTGCATGTGTAAACATGGCAGGTGTGTGCATGTGTAAACATGGCAGGTGTGTGCATGTATAAACATGGCAAGTGTGCATGTGTAAATATAGCAAGTGTGCATGTGTAAACATGGCAGGTGTGTGCATGTGTAAACATGGCAAGTGTGTGCATCTGTAAACATGGCAAGCATCATGATGTGACGAAAGTTAGACCCACTAAGTTTGAAAAAGTTTCAAAGCAGTCCCCAGCAGAGTCGCCACTGTGAATACGTGTGTTTGAATTTGAGAATATTCATAGTAACATTAAAATTATGAGAGTCGCCACGCCGTTTTAGTTATAGCCAAAACATTGAGAAAAAGCATGTTTAATGGGTTCGGGGGTCAAATTACAACAAGAGAAGAATATTGAACGTTATCACTCCTATTGCCCGAATGATCGGTCTTTCTATCATGATGAATGTGTTAGTAGTATGTTAGTGTTTGAGACCGGATCCGAAGATTGCCTACGTTCCTCTCAATGTGAGAAGCTCAGGTCAGCGTAGTTCGAGAAGAATTTAGAATAGGCAGAAGAATCGGGATCATGCATAATGAGGGGGGAATTACCTAAAGATTAGGGTTTAGAAGTAGTTCCTAGATCATCCTCGGGTTGATGAACCCTCGATCATCATCGGCTATGAAATAGCATGCAAACATGAAGATCGCAACCCTAAATATAGCATAAATAAGGTTTTAATCTATGAACACGATGAACATATGAAGAACATATATGAACATATGAACAAACATGCGAAGCATATGAAGAAACTATGAATAAACATGCAAGAACATGAATATTAAATATCTACATTAGAAATAATGCAAGAACGTGAAGAAATAAGTTAGAAAACTTACCTATGTTGGCAAGAAATAAACATTGATCTTCTTGGAGGTTTGAATGTTAATTAGAGAGCAAAATTGTGTTTAAGAACTCTCAAATTCGGATCTCCCTAAACCAATAGCATGAGATTGGTTTATATAATAAACTGAGGGGAAGATCTGATGGTCCAGATCATCCGGGGCGGATGTGGCCGCGTGGCCAATATTGAGGGCGGCGGCGAAAGTGGCCGCGTGGCCAATATTGAGGGCGGCGGCGAAAGTGGCCGCGTGGCCATCGTTGCGCGCTGACTTGAAATTCAAGCTAGGGTTTTATTGTTCGTACAAGGCAACCCTAAATGTCCATATTTAACGTTTTCTAGAACATTGAGCTATTTTTGGGAATCCGGGACAAGTCTTTGCAAGTTTTCTAATTCCCATAAAGTCCTTGTATATTTGGGAAAGCCCTAATAAACTCATTTTCAGATCGGGTACTAACACTACCCAAAGTGGCTGACCATCATGATGAAAAGTGTAAAGCATGCCAGCTTGGAAATCAGCCCAAACAGTCATTTCCTAGTAAAACCGCTCCTTCAACGAACCGCTGTTTGCAACTGCTGCACATGGATTTATTTGGACCTGTCCCAACCGCCAGTATTGGAGGAAACCGCTATACACTTGTGGTGGTTGATGATTATTCAAGATATACATGGGTGGAAATGATGGCCTCTAAAGATGATACTTATGGCATCGTAACCACTCTCTTTAGACAGCTCCAAACTCAAAAATTGGATGACATTGTTGCCGTGCGTTCAGATAATGGAACCGAATTTACAAACAATGGTGTTGCCCAATATTGTGATGATCATGGAATTGATCATAACTTCTCTGCCGCTGGGGTTCCACAACAGAATGGAGTTGTAGAAAGAAAGAACAGGACTTTGATTGAAGCCGGGAAGACAATGATTGCAGAAGCAAAGCTTCCCAAATACTTCTGGGCCGAAGCCGTCAATACCGCATGTTTCACCCAGAACCGCTCCCTAATCATCAAAGTTCACAACAATACTCCTTATGAATTGTGGCGAGGCAGATCACCCAACATTTCCTTCTTCAAAATATTTGGATGCAAGTGCTACATCTTGTACAATGGCAAAGAGCATCGAGGTAAATTTGATGCTAAGGCCGATGATGGTATTTTTGTTGGTTATTCAAAACACTCCAAAGCTTTTCGTTGTTTCAATAAGACATCTTTAAAAATTGTAGAATCAGTCCATGTTACATTTGATGAACATAATCTTCTTGAGCCACATATGGCTCCAAATGTTGCTGATGATTTTAGTGGTTTTGAGACAGGTACATCTTACCCTAATCATGCAACCGCAAATGACCAACCTACTCAAACCGCTCCATCAGGTTCTTCAGCCGCTCCAAATCAAACCGAAGGTTTTGCTGTAGAACCGCATTCTTCTGATCCCATTCAAACCGTTGATCCAGTTCCAAACACCACCTTCAATGAAGATTTCAATGAATATCAAGAAGAGCCTCTTCTGGAAAATCTTCAAGAAATAGTAGTTCATGAAGACCTCCCTCCAGAAATTAATGAACATAGAGACCATCCAACAACTAATGTTATAGGTCCTATCAGTTCTGGTGTTCAGACAAGAGGAAGCTTAACTCATAGGGATAACCACAGTTTGTTCTCAACCGCACTGTTATCTCAGATGGAACCGAAGAAGGTAGATGAAGCTCTAAGTGATCCAAGTTGGGTAGCTGCAATGCAAGAAGAGCTCAATCAGTTTGAAAGATGCAGAGTTTGGACTCTAGTTCCAAGGCCCAGAGATCACACTGTAATTGGAACAAAATGGGTATGCATAAATAAGATGGATGAAAATGGTACTATTACATGAAATAAAGCAAGATTGGTTGCTCAGGGTTATAGGCAAGAAGAAGGGATTGATTATGATGAAACCTTTGCCCCTGTAGCCAGACTTGAAGCCATTAGATTGTTCCTGGCTTATGCCTCCTTCAAGAAATTCAAGTTATATCAAATGGATGTGAATAGTGCATTTATGAATGGTGAACTACAAGAAGAAGTTTATGTAGCTCAACCGCCAGGATTTGAAGACAACAAATATCCCAATCATGTCTTCAAGCTCAAGAAGGCCTTGTATGGACTCAAACAAGCTCTAAGATCATGGTATGACACTCTATCTAAATTTCTTATTGAACAAGGCTTCTCTAGAGGTAAAATTGATACAACCCTATTTATTGCTAAACACAAAGGTCATTCATTATTAGTTCAAATATATGTTGATGATATTATTTTCGGTTCTACTAATGAGACTATGTGTGTTAAGTTTGAGAAGCTTATGAAAGGTAAATTTGAGATGAGTATGATGGGAGAATTGACATTCTTTCTTGGACTCCAAATCAAGCAATGTCATGATGGAATCTTTATCAACCAAGCCAAATATACCAAAGATTTGATTAAGAAATTTGGGCTTGAAACCGCTAAGCCAGTTGATACCCCAATGCAAAAGGCCTGCAGTTTGGATCAAGATGAACGAGGTAAGAAAGTTGATCAGACTCTCTACCGAGGTATGATTGGTTCTTTACTTTACTTAACTGCTAGTAGGCCGGATATCATGTTCAGTGTTTGTGTTTGTGCTAGATTTCAAGCTGACCCTAGAGAATCTCATCTTATTGCTGTTAAAAGAATTATTAGATATTTATGTGGATCTGTTAATCTTGGACTTTGGTACTCCAAAGAATCTTCATTTGATCTATTAGGTTATTCCGATGCTGACTTTGCAGCATGTAAGATAAGCAGAAAGAGCACAAGTGGTACTTGTCAGTTCCTTGGAACCCGGCTTGTATCATGGTCCAGCAAGAAACAAGCATCGGTTTCAGTCTCAACCGCTGAAGCTGAATATATTGCGGCTGGAAGCTGTTGCTCTCAAATTCTCTGGATGAAACAGCAGTTGGAAGACTATGAAGTATTTGAGAAGAACTGCCCTATCTACTGTGATAGTACTGCAGCAATATCAATCTCCAACAATCCAGTACAACACTCAAAAACCAAGCACATTGACATAAGATATCATTTCCTCAAAGATCATGTTGAAAAGAAGAACATTTTTCTAGCAAAGGTGGGAACCGACGATCAAATTGCAGATATTCTCACCAAACCGCTTGAAAATTCTAGGTTCTTTCATTTACGAGGAGAAATGGGTATGCTGGAACTTACTTAATATAATTCATACCTATTTATTCTTGTTCTAATAAATTTTTGTTAAGTATTTTGGCTCTATTAAGAAAATGCAAATAGCTTGCGGTTCAATCGACAAAACCGCAACAAGATGGTTCGGTTAAAGATTCTACTCAAACCGAAGAGTCAAGTAGAATAATTTCAGTTTTGTCCAAACCGAATTATCAAAGCAAGGTTTCGGTTTTTATACTGAAACCGAAGATAGATCTGGAAGATATCGGTTTCACCTAAACCGATAATGAGGAAAAGGTAAGTCGGTTTACGCAAAACCGCTCAGGTATGAAATTGCATTTTAGTCCCTACTTTATGTCACTTCATTCATTAAGGACCTTTTTGCAATTATCTCTGCCGCATTGAATGCGAATCGATAGGTACACTGACGGTTGAGTTTCCTTCAGCCGTCATGCCCGCTCCACTACCCGAGGTGGTTAATTGAGTATAAAAGACAAACCATTTTTCAATTTATCTTTTTACCTTCTTACTCTTTTTAGCAAAAACCCCTTCTCTCTCCTCTGTACGCACTCATCTCTCTCTCTCTGTTCTCACTCAAAATTCTCTTACTTAAACAAAATTTTTAATGGCACCAAAGAAATCAATTGATCTTGCTTCTTCTTCTACATCGTCCAAACCATCGAAGCCTGATATGGTATGAAATTCTGAACCCTAACTCAGTATACTTCATTTATCCGCCATTGTTGAAGCTTAAAAGCTTGTTCATCTTCCTTTGATCATTTTATGCTTTTTCTTCAATTTCTTAGTTGGTTTGTGCTCGCATTTACTTATATACACTGTTTGATTACTTTGTTTTAAGATTTGTGTTCAATTTTGAGCAAAATCAATTTTGGGGTTATTTGGTGTTCTTGCGAAATTTTGCAGATTCTGAGTTCATGTGTTGTTATTTGTCTTAGTTTATTTAGAACTTTGTTAGAATCTACTCTTTGTGATCATTTTGATATAATTTTTTCCACGTTTTGGTTAAGATTTTGTTTTGCATATTCATACTCTGTTCTTCGTGTTCTTCATGCATTCAAACTCTTTTTCAAAATTTTCCCTCTTTGATTCGTTTTGCATTCACTGTTCCTTCATTCTTTGTTTTTACATTTTTACCCTTGCTCTCCTTGAACCGCATGTTTTCATTGTTAGGTTTCCTTGTTATAGTTTGTAGGACTTAATCAAACCGCGGTTTGCTTAAGGATTCAAACTATCATTCTTTAAGCTATTTCTAACTAAGAAAGTCTTTCAGGATCCCTCAAACTTTGTTCCTGGTTCTAGGATTCTTGTGGATGAAATTAAACAAGATGCAGTTGGAAGGAAGCTCCTCAAACTGCTGAATGATGCAAAGCTGCTACCTTTGTTTCTTATGGATGAACCGCAGTTCGTTACAATTATCTGCGCCAAATTCTTTGAAAATTGGATCTCCACAAAGGCTGCCTTACTAGATGGAAGAGGAGAACCGATAAGGGATCTGGAATCCGGAGAGATAAAGTTTGAAGATGCTATCAAGTCCACCGTCTGTGGTAAAGAAGTGATCCTAACCGCTTCCAAGATTGCAGTTCTAGCTGGTCTTGAGAACTCTGGAGTCATGGGGATAAAACCGGAACTTCTAAGCAATACTACAATGGAGTTGATTGGAGTAAATTCTTTCTCCACCAAGAATTCTTCCAAAAAGGACTTTGGAGAGGTGATGGCTTACCTATGTGAATTGGTGGATTCTGGAGTTATGTGCAAGAATGGAAACCACAACAATTTTACAAGTAAACAGTATGCTTACTGTGTGGCCATTCTTAAAGGGAAGAAACTGCACTGGCCCAAGGTTGTGATGAAGGAGATCATAAATGCTCTAAACCGCCTCCATGCTGCTAAAGCCGCTGGAAAATCCAAGGTCAGAACCCATTGCAGGTTACTGACTAAGTTCCTGCATCAAGATCCTGCCATTTTCAAGTTCTCTGCTGAAAACAAGGACTATTGGTTGGACCCAATTGAAAAATCTATCTTTGGATTATCTAAACTTGATACCTTCAGAACCGCATTTGGATGGCAGTATGCTCAAACAATTTGGAATGAGGACCCTCTTCCTGAAGTCGAACGTGGCCCATTTCCTGAGGCTCGGCTCAACAAATCTGGGAAACCGTATGCTGGTGCCATTGCTGATCAGGCCCATGCTACGATGCTAAGGAATGAAGGTCAAACTGCTACTCTAAACCGACTGGGGTTAAGTCAGTTAGTTCAAACCGCGGTACAGGCTGAGGGGGAGTCTGCGGTTGAGGGGGAGCCTGCAGTTCGGTCTATACCTGCGGCTCGTCCCAAGGAAACCGCTGCTCCAAGGAAGAGAAAGGGAACTGCTCAAATCCCTTCAGTTATTACAAAAGCAAACCTATCCAAACCGCCTCCTAAACCCTTATCCAAACCGACATCAAAACCTTCATCTTCTTCAATCTCTTTTCCCCCCATCAGACTATCTCCTACTCTTTCAAAACCTATCACTTCTAAACCCTCTATTCCCAAACCTCAAGTTAAACCTCTCTCTCCAGTACATCAAAATGTGGAGAAATCCTTTAATTTTGCTATGGATGCCTCCTCTCTTAAAGCCGCCAAGGCTAAATCCATTCCTGAACTTATCCCTTCACCTCATCTTTTCCTTCCTATCCCTTCTCCTCCTAAACCTTCCACCTCCAAACCGCCCTCTGTTCAATTCTCTGAAGAACAGTTGGCTGAAATTTTCAAAGCCTTCCCAAACCTTAAACCTTCCTCTCAAACCGATCCTGAGCAGACCGAAGTGTCTGAGGATGCGGTTCTAGTTGAACAAACCGCTGTATCTACCATTCTGGCTCAGCCTGAGCAAACCGATGAGTTTGAGGCTGTAGCATTGCCTGAGCAGACTGATATGTCTGAGGCACTTGCTGAACCTGAGCAAGATGATGAAGTTCTTGAGGTTCAACCGCCAAAGAAGAAGAGAAAGTTGGTGAAGAAAAGTGATTATGTGGAGCATTGGCAGTCAAGGCCACCAGGAGCTATAGACTTCAGTGAGGCTGACTACAAAAGGGATCACTCACCACTTGAAGGAGCATTTGCAAAAGAGTTAAGAGAAAGAGCTGAGATGAGGAAGGCAGGTATTGACCCAATGTTGGTTGAGGTCTCTCCTCCTTCACTTAAAAGAAAGCTGGATTTTGATTCCCCAGAACATACTCCATCTTCATCTCCAGACTTACCATATGCTGCAGCGGTTCAACCTTCACCAGTTATTTCATCTGCTCAACCTTCAGTTTCTACGTCGGTCCAACCGATGGCTCAGTCTTCAGTTTCACCATCTGCTCCGCCATCGGTTTCTTTCATTAAACCGAAGACAAAGAAACGAAAGAATGCTGCTGACTTAGCAAAATATCTGAAGCGGTTCAAGACTGAAACCTCTAGGGAAAGAAGGGCTGGAGCCCATGCTCGTGCCGCCGCCAAAGCCGAAGCTAGATTCTTGAAGGCTGGCCGCCCTAACCCTTATGCTATTTTTCCCAAGGATGAGATGGAAGCGGCAGTTGAAAAATTAATTCTTTCAGTTGCAGGACAATTGATGGGTGAGATTGCCGATCAGGTACTCATGGATCCCACTATTACTAGTCAATTCTTTCTAAAATTAACTGCTAGAGCTTATCCTCCTATGTTGAATTGGAGATTTGTGCCTTCCCCTTCCATTCTTCTGAATGATGATTATTTGAGATTTCCTCTTCTTCCTCCTTCCCTTCCTCAATCTGCAATTATCCCTGTTCACTCTTTTCCTCACTTTGATCCCATTGAGCTTGAAACCGCCCTTAGGATCTCTATGGGTGAAACTTTAGAAGAGGCACACATTCTTTTGAAAGGCAAAGCCAAAATGCCTTCCTCATCCCATCAATCTGATGATGCCATCCAAATTTCTGATGATGACAATTCCAGTAATGAGCACATCCCTGACTATACTCCTTCTGATGAACCGCCTTATTCAATTCCTTCCTATCCAATTCTACCCCTTCATGCTACGACCGCTGATTTAATAGATGCGGTTAGGAACATTCAAGTTCATCAGCAAACCGCCGCTTCTCGGTTTGACACTCATCTCCTCACTTTACAATCTGATCTTGATGCCATTAAGGGGGAGAGAGTGAATGAGAGATTTGATGATAGGTCAAGACAACAACAGCTAGATAAGAGACTGAACTTAATCTTGGAAAATCAACTGGCTCTTCAAGATCTTGTCAGAACCAACAATGATCTTTGCAACTTAAAGTTTCAAGCCGTTGATGCATCACTTCAATCTGTTGTTAAGAAACTTGACATTCTGGCTCAGCATGCACTTGATTCTTCAGAACTTATCCTGCATAGAACCGGGAAACTTGTCAAACAAGCCGCTGCAATTGAATTGAAGATTGGTGAACCGACTGAAGTTCGGCTTCGTGCAGCTGACTTTGTTTTTGAAGCCACCCGTGGATCCGGTTCTAGAAATGTTGATCAAACTGCCCCCGCTGTTGATGCTCAAGTTGCAGAAGAACAAGCTGCTCAAGACGCTCAAACCGTTCAGAACCAAACCGCAGATGATGCTGCTGCTGCAAGGGGTTCTGTTGCAGATGAAGTAGACTAGATTTTTTTTATTAGTCTTTCTTTTTGATGTCTCTTGTAATTCATACATTGTAAGTTACTATCCTTTATGATTGAATTATAATGAGAATGACTGCATAGCATTCTGTTTCCAAAACTTTGTTTATTCAAACTGCTTGTTTGTGAAACAATGCTTGTATTTCTTAAAACCTCATGCACTACATTCATCATGAAAATACTTTTTAGTGCATTATGTTTTAAACATTCAGTTTAAACATGCATTTCTGATCCTCAAAATCATATCATCTTTTATGCATCTGAATGTATTTCTTTTCTATCTTTTCTTCATTTTCTTTTGTTTTTGATAGATTTGAAATCTATGATCTAGCATAGTGTGTGCATTGACTTGGGACATGCAATTTCATGAAATTTATTTCTGACATGTTCTTACCAAGTACAATGTTTTGATATTATCATAGTGTGGTAAGGGCATCAATCAAATAGGGGGAGATTGTTAGGATTCATTGTTAGTTCACCCACCTTAATTTGATTGATCCATGCCACGTGTCTTTTTATGGACTTTAGGACCGCATGTAATGAAGTTCTACTTCAATTTTTAGATAAGTCCATTTCTAGTGTTTTTAGTTGTCTAGGTTGTGTATAGTTCGGTTGTATCATTAGCGGTTTAGTGCTTCAAGCCGTCATCTTGAGACCGCCAGCATGGAAATCTTCAGTTTTCATAAAACTGCAGTTTGCATGTTTGATGAAACCGCACATCAAGATTATTCTTCAAACCGCCCCTATGCTTGGTGAAACCGCAGAGCAGTTATTAAAGAATTAAAGAGATGTCATTTATTCCTTAGACAAACATTCCCTTTTGACCGTAAAAGGATGTTGTTATGTCATGTCAAAATAACTCTAAGTTAACTTGGAGTTTCTGCAAGGAATGTCGGTTTGTCTATCAGTTTGAATTGTTTACCGTTAGTCCTTTCTGCAACAAAGGACAATTGTCAGGTAGTGGTGCAACAACTACCTAGGACTACAAGACAAAACCAAGGACAAAAATGACAGCTCAACCAATGGGATTTCGACAGCACTGTACCCTTCAGATTTGATTCAAATCTTTACCCAACGGTCACAAGGGTGCTCTGCCTATAAATAGCCTCCATTATTCAATAATGAAGGTTGCTGAGCTTCAAGAGATTCATTCCCAAGTATTCAAGTTTGCTTTGAAGATTTAAACCCAGATATTCATATCTTCAAACCATCTCCATTGCAAACCCAGTTCTTCATCAAAGCTTCAAGCCTAACAACCATTCATACTTAGCCTTTACACCGAAAGAATTCTATTTGCTCAACCATCATTTAGATACTTAGAGCATTTGATTTCTTTTCACACACACACCCGATTTATATGATCACATAGATTATATACTTCGAAAACACCGGTTGTTATTATAGCTTAGGTTAGACTTATTGTTTAGAGTTTAGATTCATCTTGTAAAACCTCCTCTAAATTAATACAAGTCTTATAGCTATTAGAAAATCCTAGACTAACCATCTAGGTAGAGGACGTAGTTCATTTAAGAATGAACCTCTTCAATTTGTGTGTTTGATCTTTATTTTCTGTCTTGATATTTATCTTTCTTGTTTGTGGTCTTGAACTTGCTTCCATACACGAAATGACTTGAAAGATGAATTGTGTTTTCCTTTAAACTTTAAGTTTAACTATTCTGTTGCATCATAGTGTTTTCTCAACCCGAGTCAAACTTCCCAACTCTTTAACTAACCTATTTGGCTAAACCGCAAACTCCGTTGTGCATTTTATCAGTTCGGTTCTTGTGCCTTGAACCGCAGTTGGCCAAACTGATAAGTACTCGGTTGACTTTAAAAGGGTATTTTAGAAAAAGTTTCGGACCGCTATTCACCCCCCCTCTAGCGGTTCTATACCCTTGTTGCCCTCTGGGACCAACAGATGGTCTAGTAAAAGGACTACCCAAAGTGGCTGACCATCATGATGAAAAGTGTAAAGCATGCCAGCTTGGAAAGCAGCCCAAACAGTCATTTCCTAGTAAAACCGCTCCTTCAACGAACCGCTGTTTGCAACTGCTGCACATGGATTTATTTGGACCTGTCCTAACCACCAGTATTGGAGGAAACCGCTATACACTTGTGGTGGTTGATGATTATTCAAGATATACATGGGTGGAAATGATGGCCTCTAAAGATGATACTTATGGCATCGTAACCGCTCTCTTTAGACAGCTCCAAACTCAAAAATTGGATGACATTGTTGCCGTGCGTTCAGATAATGGAACCGAATTTACAAACAATGGTGTTGCCCAATATTGTGATGATCATGGAATTGATCATAATTTCTCTACCGCTGGAGTTCCACAACAAAATGGAGTAGTGGAAAGAAAGAACATGACTTTGATTGAAGCCGGGAAGACTATGATTGCCGAAGCCAAGCTTCCCAAATACTTCTGGGCCGAAGCCGTCAATACCGCATGCTTCACCCAGAACCGCTCCCTCATCATCAAAGTTCACAACAAAACTCCTTATGAATTGTGGAGAGGCAGATCACCCAACATTGCCTTTTTCAAGATATTTGGATGCAAGTGTTACATCTTGTACAATGGCAAAGAGCATCGAGGTAAATTTGATGCTAAGGCTGATGAAGGTATTTTTGTTGGTTATTCTAAACACTCCAAATCTTTTCGTTGTTTCAATAAGACATCTTTAAAAATTGTAGAGTCAGTCCATGTTACATTTGATGAACATTCTCTCCTTGAGCCACATATGGCTCCAAATGTTGCTAATGATTTTAGTGATTTTGAGACAGACACTAGACATAGAGCAACTGACAACCATCCTACTCAAACCGCTTCATCCAGTTCTTCAGCCGCACCTACTCAAACCGCTGATGGTATAACTGTTGATCCGCTGTCTTCTGACCCCATTCAAACTGTTGAACCAGTTCCAAATCTAACCTTCAATGAAGAGTTCAATGATTATCAGGATGATCCTCCTCTGGAAAATCTTCAAGAAATAGTGGTTCAAGACAACCTCCCTCCTAAAATTAATGAGCATAGAGACCATCCAACTGCCAACGTTATTGGTCCTATTAGTACTGGTGTCCAAACCAGAGGGAGTTTGACTCACAGAGATAATCACAGTTTGTTCTCAACTGCTCTGTTATCTCAGATGGAACCGAAGAAGGTAGATGAAGCTCTAAGTGATCCAAGTTGGGTAATTGCAATGCAAGAAGAGCTCAATCAGTTTGAAAGATGCAAAGTTTGGACTCTAGTTCCAAGGCCCAGTGATCATACAGTAATTGGAACAAAATGGGTGTACAGAAACAAGATGGATGAGAATGGTACAATAACAAGAAACAAAGCTAGGTTGGTTGCTCAAGGCTATAGGCAAGAAGAAGGCATAGACTATGATGAAACTTTTGCCCCTGTTGCCAGACTTGAATCCATAAGATTGTTCCTGGCCTATGCATCCTTCAAGAAATTCAAGTTATATCAAATGGATGTTAAGAGTGCATTTCTGAATGGTGAACTACAAGAAGAAGTTTATGTAGCTCAACCGCCAGGATTTGAAGACAACAAACTTCCAAATCATGTCTTCAAACTCAAGAAAGCATTGTATGGACTCAAACAAGCTCCAAGAGCATGGTATGACACTCTATCTAAATTTCTTATTGAACAAGGCTTCTCTCGAGGTAAAATTGATACAACTCTATTTATAGCTAAACACAAAAATCATTCATTATTAGTTCAAATATATGTTGATGATATTATTTTCGGTTCTACTAATGAAACTATGTGTGTTAAGTTTGAGAAGCTAATGAAGAGCAAATTTGAAATGAGTATGATGGGAGAATTGACATTCTTTCTTGGACTCCAAGTCAAGCAATGCCATGATGGGATCTTTATCAACCAAGCCAAATACACTAAAGATTTAATAAAGAAGTTCGGGCTTGAAACTGCTAAACCAGTTGATACCCCAATGCCTAAGGCCTGTAGTTTGGATCGAGATGAACATGGTAAGAAAGTTGATCAAACTCTCTACCGAGGTATGATTGGCTCTCTACTTTACTTAACTTCCAGTAGGCCAGATATCATGTTTAGTGTGTGTGTGTGCTAGATTTCAAGCTGACCCTAGAGAATCTCATCTTATTGCTGTTAAACGTATTATTAGATATTTATGTGGATCTCTTAACCTTGGACTATGGTACTCCAAAGAATCTTCATTTGATCTATTAGGTTATTCAGATGCTGACTTTGCAGCATGTAAGATAAGCAGAAAGAGCACAAGTGGTACTTGTCAGTTCCTTGGAACGCGGCTTGTATCATGGTCCAGCAAGAAACAAGCGTCGGTTTCTGTCTCAACCGCTGAAGCTGAATATATAGCGGCTGGAAGCTGTTGCTCTCAAATTCTCTGGATGAAACAACAGTTGGAGGACTACGGGATATTTGAACAAAACTGCCCTATCTACTGTGATAGCACTGCTGCAATATCCATCTCCAACAATCCAGTTCAGCACTCAAAAACCAAGCACATCGACATAAGATATCATTTCCTCAAAGACCATGTTGAAAAGAAAAACATTTTTCTAGCAAAAGTGGGAACAGATGATCAAATTGCTGACATCCTCACCAAACCGCTTGAAAATTCCAGGTTCTATCATTTACGAGGAGAAATGGGTATGTTAGAACTAACTTAAGATATCATATCTATATATTATTTTTAATATCCTTTGTTTAAGTGTTTTGGCTATGCTTAGAAAAGTCATCTAGTATGCGGTTCTATCATCATTGAAACCGCATCAATAAATGGTTCGGTACAAGATTCTCCATCAAACTGACGAGTCAAATGAATGTAATCGGTTCTTTCAAAACCGACAAGAAAGCAAGGTCATTCTGTTTAAACATATAAACCGCCATCAGATTAGAGAGACATCAGTTTCACGAAAATCCGCTGACGACGTAAGGTAAGTCGGTTTGCTCAATCAAACTGCTCAGGTATGAAATTTGCATTTTAGTCCCTACTTTATGTCATATCAATTATAAGGACACTTTTGCAATTTTCTCTGCCGCATTAAATTCTATGTGACGTGGGACGCCATCTGGAGATAATCGTGCACCGTTCTCGTCGTTCCATTACCCGAGGAACAGTTAATTGAGTATAAAAGACAAAGTTTATTTCTTTTTACCTTTTTACCTTCTTCCTCATTTGCGTATTCTCTCTCTCTCTCTCTCATCTGCACTCTATTCTCAACTTCAAATATTTCCCATACTTCTTTGAAATTTCAAATGGCACCTAAGAAATCTTCAGACCCATCTACTCCATCTACATCTAAAACATCAAAAGGCGATATGGTATGATTTCTTGAACCCTTTACTCTAGCATTTTTTTTCGCCATTGTTGTTCGAAAAAGCTTGTTCGTATTCTCATATTTTTTTGCTCTTTCTTTCAATTTTTGGTTGATTAAATTATGTATGTTCATATATGCTGGGTTTGATGTTTATTTCATGTCTTTTGTTCAATTTTTGAACAATTTTGATTTTTGGGTTTTTCGGGTGTCCATTCGTATTTATTTTGATACTATGTTCTGGGTTTATTTTTTTTAACTCTGTTAGTATCTGCATTTTTCGAGTCTTTTGGTACACTTCTTTCTTAATTTGGTTAAGTTTTTGTCTTGCATGTTTATCCCCTGTTCATCATGTTCTTCATGCATTCAAATGCTTTTTCAAATTCTTTCCATGTCTAGTTTTGGGTGTTTACCATTTTACCCCTGTTTTTACTTCAACCTCTTATTTCATTGTTAGGATTCCTTGTAGCAGTTTGAATGGTTGGCTTATTCAAACTGCTTGCATCAAACTCTTACTAACTTTGATTATTTTTAGGATAACATCAACTTTGTACCTGGGTCTCAGATCATCAAAGCCGAATTTGAAGCTGATGCAGTTGGAAGAAAACTGCTCACACTACTGGAATCATCAAAGCTGCTGCCCTTATTCCAGTTAGATGAACCGAAGTTTGACAAGAGGCTCTGTGCAGAATTCTTTGACAATGGGATTGTCTGTGAGGTGCCTCTGCTGAATGGTAAAGGTGAAGAGATCAGAGACTTAGAGTCTGGGGAGGTTAAGACTGAAAATGCCATCAAGTCCACTGTCAGGACAAAGGAGGTGGTGTTATCTGCTTCAAAGGTTGCTATTTTGGCTGGACTGGAGAATTCTGGAATTCTTTCTATCAAACCAGAATTAGTCAGCAGAACTACTGAGGAGCTCTTGGGGGTCTCTGTCTTCAAAACTAAGTCCACCCCTAAGAAGGAGTTTGGAGAAGTGATGGTGATGTTGTATGACTTAGTGGATACTGGAGTGATGTGCAAGAATGGCAATCACAACAATTTCACTTCTGAGCAGTACAACTACTGCGTGGCTATCTACAAAGGGAAGAAGCTGCACTGGCCAAGGATCATCATGCAAGAAATGATCAATGTCCTCAGCCGCCACACTTCTGCCAAAGCCGCTGGAAAAACAAAGATCAGAACTCACTGCAGACTCATAACCAAGTTCCTTCATCAGGATTCTGTTATCTTTAAGGCTTCTGTGGCCAATGAAGTTGAGTGGGTGCAACCTAATGAGAAGACCTTGTTTGGTGCTTCTAAGCTTGATGCCTTCAGAACCGCGTTTGGATGGCGGTTTGCACAAGAAGTATGGTCTGCTGATCCTCTGCTTGAAGAACAGAGAGGTCCCTTTCCTGAGGCTCGGCTCAATAAGTCAAGAAAACCTTATGCCGGTGCCATAGCAGATCAAGCCGCAGCTACTAGAGCTAGAGAAGCTGCTCAAACTGCCACTTTGAATAGGCTAGGAGTTAGTCTGGATGGAACTGAGGCTCCGGTTGAGAGGGGGTCTGCAGTTGAGGGGGAGCCTGCAATCCCTGCGGCTCAACCCAGGGAAACCGCGGCTCCAAGAAAGAAGAAAGCTAAAGTAACTGAAACTTCCAAACCCTCATCTATTCTTCCTCCAAAACCGACCTTACCAAAATCCTTCCTCATTCTATCCAATCCCTCTTCTGAACCGCTTCCACCTTACTCTAAACCAATTCCTTTCCCTAAACCAACTCCTCCTATCCCTTCTAAACCTCAGATAAAACCCTTATCCCCAATTAAGCCAAATGTTGAAAAATCCTTGAACTTTGCACAAGATGTAAATCTGTTGAGGAAACTGAAAGCCTCCACCTCTGAACCCAAACCTATCTCTCCTCTAAAATCCCCTCTCAAACTGCCAACTGTTCAGTTCACTGAAGAACAGTTGCAGCTAATCTTTTCTGCCCTTCCCAACCTTAAACCCTCCACTCAAACCGAGCCTGAGCAGACCGAAATGTCTGAGGCTGCGGTTCCAGTTGAACAAGCCGAGGTATCTACAAGAGCGGTTCAGCCTGAGCAAACTGATGAGTTTGAGGCTACAGTATTGCCTGAGCAGACTGATGCGTCTGAGGCAGTTCAAGATGAACCTGAGCAAGATGATGAAAATCTTGAGGTTCAACCGCTGAAGAAGAAGAGAAGGTTGGTAAAGAAATATGACTTTATGGAGCACTGGCAATCAAGGCCACCCAGTACAATGGACTTCACTGAAGCTTCTGACAAGAAAGATCATTCACCCACTGAAGGCCCATTTGCAAAGGAGTTAAGACAAAGGGCTGAAATGAGAAAGGCTGGGATAGACCCCATGATGGCTGAAACCGCTACTCCTTCGTTGAAACGAAAGCTGGAGTTTGACTCACCAGAGCACACTCCTTCACCTTCTGAATCCCCTACACTGCCTTTTGCTTCAGCAGTTCAACCGTCGGCTCAACCGCAACTGATCAACATTTCTGCCCCTTCGGTTCTGCCTGAATTCACCGTTGCAGTTAGGTCTCCCAAACCACGTGGTTTGAAAAGGAAGTGTGCACAGGACATAGCGGGCTACCTGAAGAAGTTTAGAGCCACTACTTCCAAAGCCAACCGCCATGGAGCCGTCATTAGAGCCGCCAACAAGCATGAAGAGCAACGGCTCAAGTCTGGCCGTCCAAACCCTTTTGCCATCTTTCCAGCCGATGAGTCTCAAGCTGCTTCAGATCAACTGATTGCTTCAACTCTTGATCAAATTATTGAAGATCTGGCAGTTGAGTTCATCTTTTCTCTTTGTTCTCAATTTTTCTTTAGAATAAACTGCATTGTCTTTCCTTTTCTTTATAGATGGCAGTTCTCTCCCTTCACTTCTATTCCTCTTTCTAATACCCAAATTCTTTCCATTTCCCCTTCTCTTCCCTACAATTCATTGTCTATCATTCCTTTCCCTTCCTCCCCTTTTGAAACTGATCCTGTGAAGATTCAGTTTATGCTGGATTCTTTCCTTAACCAATCTGCATTTCTTTCCTCTCTGCCCTTCCTTGTTGATGCCATTAAGAGGGAGAATGCTGTTGACCCTAGGATTGGGAGAATGGAATTTAAGATTGAAACCCTTCTGGAGAATCAGCTCAAGTTAGAACAGAAGGTTGAAACTTTGAATGAGCTGACTTCTCTCAGACTTGAAGCGGCCCAAGAAATGAATGAGGCTCTGGAGAAGAAGTTAGACCAACTTTCTGATCTAACGGTTTCATCAACTGACTACTTAGTTCAGTATGCCAATGACCTGAAAAAAGCTTTCTGAGAAAATCTTAGAGAAGGTAAATGAACCGACCCATCTTCGTCTCAAGTCAGCTGAATATGTGTTTGAAACCGCCAGCATAGTTGAGCCTTCTGATGCTCAAACCGTTGTCCAAGTCGCCGCCAGGGTTCCTGATAGAACTGATTAGAATTCTTTCTATCTTTTGTAATCAGTTTTTGACTTTTAATATTTTCCTTGTAATTTGTAACTTCTAAAACCTTTTAAAGGATTATACTGCAGCTACAGGATATGCACCACCATTCAGAACGTTGCTATAACTATCTCTACTGGCACTCTCAAGAATATCATCAACTTCAACACAACTGGCCCTTTGAGTGTAGCTGGTAAAATCAATACCTATCCTGCTGCTGCGTAGAATCTTATGGCGAGAACCCATCTCAACATTCCTTCTCTTCATAATAACATCAAATCTGTTGAAATAAAGGATGGTGGTGATTTACTGGCGCATATCGCGCATTTGGTGGGGACTTCCATTATTTTCAAAACAGGAAATGTGAACAGATTCACAATGGAGCATTGGGAATATACTGCAGCTATTATGGGAAACACAATCCTCAACTGGCCTCAAATCTTATTCAAAACTTTGTCGGACAAGATTGATAAGTACAACAAGAACAAGGCTGATGGGAAGACTTGTTGGGTTTTATGCAAACATGCGCAGCGGAATGAAACCCAAAAGCCTAGATCCGATCACGATGATTAAATTAATATGGAGATGAATTTAGAACACTAACCGTGACGGAGCTTTAAAATTCTGAGATCTTCAATCTTTGTTCTTCGCGCTTTTTCGAATCACGAACGTAGGAACGACCGCAAAACTTGGATCACGAACTTTGAAGGAGTTGATGCCAACGCCCTCTATGTTTATCCACACGCGAACGAATTGCAAGAACGATTCTTGAACCGGATTGCTAGACCCAATAGAAACTCTTTCTATTTTGAAGGCTATATAGAAAATCAATGTTCTTGTTCTTGAGGAAGAAGAAGAACTTGTTTTTCTCTCTCTCGGAGGCTATCTAATTGATATGGAATCAATACCTCCTGATTAGGTCGTTGTTAGAGGTTTATATACTTATTAGTCCTAAACCGTTTAGGAGAAATAGGTTAAAACCCGTCACAACACGAAATCAGTTTTTGGGCCCGAACAGGGCCTGCTCGGCCGAGTCCTTTAAGGTGCTCGGCCGAGCACCTTTGCTCCAGAAAATCTGACCTTCTGATTTCCCATGCTCGGCCGAGTCATATGAGGTGCTCGGCCGAGCATCACCAGAATTCCGATTTTAGCCTTTTGAACAATTCGTCCTTTTGTGTGTGACCCCATAGGATTATATTAAGTTGACAATGAGCCCAAACACATTTGTGCTCATAAATCATGAGCGGACTCTAGCAAGCCATCATGACTACCCAATTAATATAACTTGTATAAGTTCGTGAATCCTTTATAGAACATATTACAATCTCTTTGTTTCACGATGTCTATTGAACGTAAGCCATGGTCAATGGTCAACTTACAATGTTCAATGCTTTCTCGATCCAGAATGTATTGATAGTACAAATCTTATTTGAGCACGGCCATGCATTTCATCAACACCATTCTTCGAGTGGCCAAAGCTTGACATCTCTCTCTTACGAGGAACAAATCCCTTCTTGATTTATTACCTTTCCCTACATGAATCCGATTATGCCAATCACATTCTTTATAGCTACCCGATTAGGGGTAACGTTTGAATATGTCAAACGTAATGTTCATCAAGTGGAAGACTGTGATAATCTCAGGTCTAAAGATTCCAGTAATATAACTATGTGAGACTTAATTATGACATTGTGACCATGACATAAATCTCATATGGGTCTGTCCAGTATTTGGTCTCCAACAAATACCCATAAGTTTAATTGTATCCCATACACCATAATCATCATATGATTATCCATTAAACTTATACTAACAATTAATCATAATTATCAGGGACGGGGATTATTATAATAAACATGCAAAGAATATAATAATCAAACATTCAATATCATTAATATTAATAACATTAATCGTTTTACAAAACGTGCCTAGAGCATACAACACCAACAAGACTAAGTTCAAGACTCACTGCAGAATACTCACGAAGATATTTCTCACTTATCCTGCTCTTGCTAATTTCCTCGCTCAGAACCCAGCTTATCAAACCATTGACATTCCCATCTTTGGGAAAGACAGTTTGGTTATGAAAAGGCGCAGGAAGCGCATGGCTAAGCGCGCGCCAAGAGTTAAAGGAGATCAGTTGGTTGATGAAGCCACTAAGTCTGATGAAGATGCAGATGGCGCAGAAGATGGCGTAGATACTGGCATTATACCTCGCGCAGAACCAATAGTTGTTCCAGGCGCAGAAAAGGGCAAAGGCAAAGGGATTGCTGAAAGTTCAAGCAGACCTCCTAAGCGCCCTCGAACTGACACAGGAGAAGAAAAGGAGCTTAAACGCGCTAAAGAAGCCAGTAGACTGGAAGCACAGAAGAAAAGGGATGAAGAATACAAGTTGAAACAGGTTCCTGATTTATCCAAGTCTGAAAGGCGCAAAGGTGCAGGGTCTAGCGCTGATGTACGCGCGCCTGCCACTAATGCGCCTCCTACTGTTCAAGCGCCTACCACCACTCCTGCTACTCTATCTTCAGAACGTCAAAGTCTTAGAGACCAAATATCAGCTGATTTATTTGGTGAATTTAGTGAAGATACAGCTCAGGGGGAGCCATATCCTTTAAGGCGCAAATCACCTTTTACTGCGCCCCAATCAAATCCTGAAGAACCCTCTTCCAATGCAGAATATCTACCTTCACCTCCTGTGCCCCATACTTCTCCTGCGTCTCCTCCTCCCACTCCTGACATGAGTGTAATTATCTCATTGCTTCAGCAACTTCAGCAAGGCCAAGCTCACATTAATTCTCAGATGGAGCTTCATACTTCTATGCTTACTCAGCAAGCTGATGAGATTGCTGCCATTAAGGGGGAGATGGCGCGCATAGATGTGATTATCAAGGACAAACATTTCCTTACTCCTCAACAGTGGAATAACGCTATAGATCAAATGAATGATCTTTTCAAAGGTACTCTTGCTTCCCTACATGAGAGCATAGATGGTGGCATCAAACTCACTGATGGCCAAGATTTCATTAACGCCATAAGGGAGGTAGAGTTGAATATAGCAGGTGATATAAGGAAGTTGTTTGAGATGGTGTGTTAGGATTCATTGTTAGTACACCCACCTGATTTGATTGATCCATTCCACGTGTCTTTTTATGGACTTTAGGTTTTCTTGTAATGAAGTTTTACTTCAATTTTTAGACAAGTCCATTTCTAGATTTTTAGTAGTTAGGCTGAGTTGTGATCGGTTTACTCTTAGCGGTTTAGTGTCCCTCAAGCCGCCGTCTTCAAACCGCCAGCGTGGTGCCTTAAGTCCTTCGTCAAACCGCAGTTTGTGTCTTTGATGAAACCGTATTTCAAGTTCATTCATGAAACCGCACATGCATCTGGTGGAACCGACGACCAAGATATTGAAGAAGTTATTGCTGTCATTTACTCCTTGAAGACAAACATTCGCTTTTCAACCGTAAAAATGAATGACTGGTGACTTGTCCTTAAACTTCAAGTCATGGATCAGTTATTCTGGGAATGTCGGTTTGTCTAGTCTTTTGAAAAGTTACCGTTGTACTTTTCAACAACTAAAAGGACAATGTCAGGTAGTGGTCCAACAACTTCCTGCCACAAAGCAAAAGCAAAGGACGACAGTGACAGGTCAACCAATGGGATTGTAACAGCGTATTAAACCGCCATACAATGACTCACCTCATTGTCCAACGGTCACTAATGCCTTCACTATAAATAGCCTTCATTGTTCAACATTGAAGGTTACTGAGCTTCAAAGATAATATCCCAAGTATTCAAGTTTGCTTTGAAGATTGAAAACCCAGATACTCATATCTTCATCATCTCCTTAGGAAACCCAGAGTTCTTCATCAAAGCTTCAAGCCTTCAAATCATCACAACTCAGCCTTGCACAGAAAGTAATCATTTGCTCACCATCACTTAGATATTTTGAGCTCTTGATTTCTTTCCACACTACACACCCGGAGTATATTTTCTTATAGATTATATACCTCGAAAACACAGGTTGTTATAATAGCATTGTTAGATTAGATTGTTTATTTAGAGTTTGGATTCATTTGTAATCTTGTAAAAACTCCTCTAAATCAATACAAGTCTAGTAGCTATTAGAAAATCCTAGGCTAACCACCTAGGTAGAGGACGTAGTTCTTTCAAGAACGAACCTCTTCAAATTGTGTGTCCTTGATCTTTATTTTCTTTCTTGTCATTTACATTTATGTTTATGAGCTTTATTTACTTTCATGTTAAATGACTTGATAAATGATTTGCATACTTTTGTGATACTTCAGTTGTGCCCTGTCAGTTGCATCATTCCTTTTTAACCACTTAAACCGCCCAACTCTTCATAATTCAGTTTGGACAAAACCGCAAAACTCTGCTGTGCATTTTATCTGAGCGGTTCTAGTGCTTTAAACCGCAATAGACCAAACTGATAAGTACTTGGTTGATTTTCAAGGGTATTTCGAAAAAGATTTTAAACCGCTATTCACCCCCCCCCCTCTAGCGGTTCTATACCCTTGTTGCCCTTTGGGACCAACATGGTGGCTGGAGATAGCCAAAAATTATTGAGTGTTATTGATAAACTCAAAGAAGTTAAGGATGAACTAGAAATCCTGGGCTTAACAGTATATGGTACTGATCCTGGCGCAGAACCCAAAGCTCCTGAATCCCATGCGCCTTCAGCTCCTGAAACTCCTGCGCCCTCTTCCAGCTCTGCTCCTGGCGCGCATTTTGACATTAATTCACTGCTCTTAAAGATTGATGTTTTGAAGGAATTAGTTGTCACTCACTTTAATGCCGCGCATTCCAGCGCAGACAGGCGTACAGATAGAGTTTCTGCTGATATTCTCAATGCCCAAGCTGCTGTTGAAGCTAACTTCCAAGCCTTCACTGAAAACTTTTCACAACAACAATCCATCACTCAGCGCACCATTGATGAGTATCAAAACATAAATGTTGATCATTTGCGCTACATTAGAGATGGTGTCACTGATACTCACGGTGTTGTAAACCGTTGTCACCAACTCTCCAAACAAATTCAGCGCTCAGTTTCAGAAATAGAAGAAGGATTGAAGGATGACGACGCGCCTCCTCCCAACCCTTAGTTTATGTTTTGTTTGTAAGTTGTTAGAACTCCTTTTGTGATTAGAAACTTTTATTAATGATTTAGTGCTTACTTGTTTTAGCACCTTTTATTTTTATTCTGTTCAAAACTTGTAATCTGTAACTCCAACTCCCCAAGTTTTAATGAGAACAAAGCATCACTATTATTTCAAACCTTGTTCACTCAAACTTCTTGTTTGTATAACAATGAATGTTGTTTAAAATCATATGCATCATATTTGAACTGCTTCATATTTTATGCATTGAGTTTAAAATTTTGTTTAAACATTCCAAAACTAAAACTCATATACATTTTGAATGTGTTAAACTGTTATTTCTATCATTCCATTTGTAATGTTTTATCTTTATTGGAATAGATTAGAAATCTATATCTTGGACTAGTGTGTGCATTAACTTGAGACATGATTTACCAATTTCATTTATTTGGACATGTTATTATCAAGTATAATGTTTGTCCCTGATATAGTAGGTAATAGCATCAATCAAATAGGGGGAGATTGTTGGGTATGCCCACTTATATCTCAATTTCAATGTAATAGGATTGATTAGATTTGATTGATCCATCACCTAAGTTTTATTTATTTGACTTTAGACCCACATGTAAGAAGTATTTATACTTCATTTTTTAGGTTGTCCATTGTAATAGAATAGGCTTAGGAATACGGCAAGAAGATAAATATTCAAGAAAATCACTCTTTGAGTTTGAGCCACGCGCCATGCGCCTCTTCCATGCGCCATGCGCCTCCTTAGGCGCGCGCATGAGTAATGCGCCTAGCTTGGCTCACGCGCATGAGTAATGCGCCTAGCTTGGCTCACGCGCATGAGTAATGCGCCTAGCTTGGCTCACGCGCCCCAGATGACTCAGCGCACGCTATGTCTACGCGCCCCTTGGCTCAACGCGCATAAATGTTAAAATAACATTCAGTGATTTAATGAAGACTCGAAGACTTGAAGAAGATCCAAACTACGCCAATGATCCAACGGTGGTTAAATAACACGTATGCACCCGCATCTAAGGACACCTGTCCATAACGGTCATATTTGTGTTATGTGTCTAACGGCTATAAAAGGACACGTGCTCCACTCAATGAGCGACAGCACATCCGTCCTTTCTGATTCACCAAGGATTTCCAACGGCTAGTTTTTGGGGCTCTACTATAAATACCCCATAACTTCAACCATTTGAAGTTGCTAAGCATTTCAAGAATTTCTCTCTCAAGCATTTATTGAAGATTTGAAGATTGCCTTTGTTATTTCCAGAATTCTCAAGAACATCTTCATAACTTCATCCTTAGCCCAGATCCTCAAGCGAAAACACTTTAGTTTTCTTGTGCTCTCAATCTCAAAGATCTAAAGAGCCTTGAATCTAAAATCACACACGCACCTCTTTAAGTTTGATCACTTAGATCTTTCTTTTAGAGATACACTGGTTATTGTCTAGGATTTGTTCTTTCATAGAAATAGATCTTGAGTTAGTGTATAAGCTCAAAACGATTGTAATTTGTAACACTCTCTCATTATATAAGATCTCCATTAGAAATCCAAGACTAACCATCTTGGTAGAGGACGTAGATCATTTTCCCGATCGAACATCTCCAAATAGCGCGTACTTACTATCTTGCTATTTCCTTTCTTGTTCATATCATATCTAACTATTTGATTGTTTATTCATTGTAGATTGATTGATTAAACTGTGTTGTGTTTGTTATATCATTTGCCTTAGTTTTTTATTTCACCCACTTTGAGCCAAAATACTTAGAGTGTGTGTGCGCCCCCTTTATCATACTTTGCGCCTATTTACATTACTAAATTCCGCTGTGCATTTCACTCACTCACTTAGGCGCATATCATAACGCTTACTTGATAAAGTGCGCATTTGCAATTGAGTTTATCAAGGGTACGAAAAGAATTTTAAAACAGCTATTCACCCCCCCCCCCTCTAGCTATTTTTCATACCCTTGTTGCCCTTTGAGACCAACAGAGGGCAAGTGACCCCCATTTTTTTTGTTTTTGTTTGTAATTACTAGCTATTATGTGAACATGCTATGAAAATCATTTACTTAGATTTTATATATGAAAAAGAAATCCTTTTTCTTGTATGTTCATGACCACTTGTTATGATAATGTATAGTAGTACTATGTATGTAGTATTATAAAAATGGTTTTTCTTGAGAAGAGAATGTCATCCCAACTATTGTAAGTACGATCAGTTAAGAAAATGTTGTTCTTCTTAGATTTCGATCCCCATAAATTTTGGTTTCCTAAAATTTATAATGGAAGTTTTTAGCTAGCGACCCTGTCTGCCCAAAACTATAGGCCTCAGGGAGAAAGATTCATTACTTGAAATTTGAATGTCATGATGTGTTAAAGAAAGATTCACTACTTGAAATTCTCTGCTATAGGTTGTGCTTGTTGTTAACCAAGGGTAAATTTTGAAAAGTTACTACGCTTTCATTTGTTGCTTGATTGGGAAACATGGCTTTGTTGTGTGGGACTTCCGGAAAAGGAAAGCAGGATTGTATTTACACGTATATCTTTTGCTGGTAGATATCCTATTGCCTTTGCTTATGTTCGAAGTATTTTTCAAAAGTAATGCTTGACTGGTGGGGTTGTAGGGAAAGCTTTATGAAGACCTGCGAGGCTGAAAACGAGATTGAAGTTGATCGGAGAGGGTTTGAGACATGGAAAAACATGACCAGGATGGTATGTTTCCTGAAGAAATATTTTATGTTCTCAATATGTTTTTAATAGGCTTCTTGAATGTGATTATAATTTAGTCCTCTTAAATACACGATTCAATGATTCCTAATATGATCCTTTTTCTTGTGTGTTTAGGAGAGACATCCATATGTCGTTCAAGCTGAGAAGGTGAACAATGCTTACACCCAAGCATTGCTTAAAGAAGAAGAAGAAATGTCCTCGGTATGTGTAGTTCTTTTTGGTTTATTGGTTTTTCCTTTTCCATACCAAAGTGAATTTATTTCTTTTCTCCTTGGTTTGTTGAAGTGATGTCCGTAATTTTCCCAAGATTTTCGCCAGATCGTTTCCTAAAACGACTCACTTTGGTCACGAGTCATATATTTTAGTTCAACAATAGTAATGTCTGAAAAAGCAAGTCAATGGCTTAAGTCAGAAAGGAAGTGATATCAAAGGTGTTGTCACTACAACGATATCACTTCTGGCAACACTTTACACACGCGAGCAGAGTTTCTGAAAAGAGTTTGCAGCGGAATCAAAACACAAGAATTATTTTTCTCAAGATATATAAATGTATATATCTTGAGGGATGCCTCAAAAGGCGAGACCTTCACTAATTAATATGAAATTAGTACAAGGCCGAGAGATCCCTAATGCTATTACAATGAAAGCTTTGTGGAACGACTAAGACTATACACGAGACCCTATCCTAGCCAAGACAAACTTACAATCAACGATTATAAGAATGGAAATAGGTTTGGGAAGACTGGGTTATCAAAACCAATGAGTGTATAGGTTTTTCTTGTGTGAGAATGTGTGTTGAAGTAGCTTCAAGTGTTGTGTCTTCAATCAACCTTCTTCTTGCTATTTATAGGCTTGATAAGCTTGGGGAATACACAAATGTGGCTAGGTTTGTGGTTAAAAATGTGGTGGAGTGGAGAGGTGGAGTGGCCGAGCCTTGGGGATGAATTTCTCCACATGTCCATATTTGTAGGAGCTAATTCTTGGTGCCCAAGTCCAAGCATACCCGACTTGTACCTTCTTGCTATCCACGCCTTGTACCTTCTTGATCAACAACTCAGCCCTTTGAATGGGTCAATTCCCATGTGTTTGTTGTTGCTTCAAATCCCACATGTTAATGAATAAATTCCCTTTTATTCATAAAATCTTCTTTCACCTTCCTCGCATTATTTTAGCATCTCAACCATAGTATATCTGAAAATTGGACCAACAGTAAACACAAAACTTGCAACAATATTAGACATTAGTACAACAATTATTTATAAAGCAAATATTCAAATATATTCCAGACTGTCCGTCGGGTAACACTGGGACAGTGTTGGCAGCACTTGTGGTAATACCACGTTCTGCATTTACAATGTCAAAAGTTCTGGTGGCAGGTTGAGGATGCAGCGGTGGGGAAGTTTTGCGATGTTAGTTTATTTTCATATTCATATTAATATATTCGCACTTCCTTGCTTATTGGAGTCCTTGCTTTAAGATCTCTAAATCAAATTTGCAGAATTTTGTCTTTCTACTCGAAGAGTCCATTTTGGAACCAATACAATGAAGAAGTACCTTTATTTTTTACTCCCTCCGTCCCAAAATGATCTTCACGTTTGACTATTCAAACCTTTTAAGGATACGAACACTTGATTCTCTAGTCATGTTTTGTTTGGGCACTTCTAAGCCTAGGTTGTAGAAATGTGAAGAATTTTTTGAGACAATAAAAAATGCCAAATGAGGAGATCATTTTGGGACGGAGGGAGTATAACTTTTATAGGTCTATTGTTTTTAAGTTTAATGCAATGAAAATGTTATTATAGAAACTCATTAGACTTGGTTCTTTAGACTTCAAAGATGATTGTTTGAGCTTAACGACCCATAAGGCAAATAAGGTCCTTTGAGTGTAACAGAGGCTGTAATTCCAAATTACTCCCTCCGTCCCAGCTCACTTGAGACTTTTTGACCAAAACTGGTCAACTTAAGGTCGGTTTGACCAACACTTTATAGAAGCATTTATGTTCCAAATTTTTTTTTAAAAATTGTTATTGAGAGGATTTTTAATGGTGGTCATTTTACATTTTTTTAATTTTTGTTCGGATCATAAATATTTCTATAAAGTGTTGGTCAAACCGACCTTAAGTTGACCAGTTTTGGTCAAAAAGTCTCAAGTGAGCTGGGACGGAGGGAGTATGGTTTATACTCCCTCGGTCCCGGAAAGTTTGTCATTTTTTGACTTTTTATGGTCTAACATAAATGAAATTTGACCAAACATTGATGTCGATCTAATCATTCTAGTGAACTTCTAAAAATTGTAATCGACAAATCATTAAGTGATTTATCAATATAAAATTTTAAGATTTCATTGTGATCATTAGATTGACACCAATGCTTGGCCAAAGTTCATTTATGTTGACCATAAAAAGTCAAAATAGACAAATTTTCTGCGACAGAGGGAGTAATATCTGTTGGATTGATTACATTCACAGAATCACCGAGATTTTGAGTACTATGATGAATCTGACTACTCAACCAGCTCTGAGAGTGATAGCTACGTAAGCACGGACGGCGGCACTGGATATGGAAACCTCTTAACGGGTACCTTCCGCTCTTCCATTACACTCATTCCATCTGTTTATAATTGATGCATATTTATGTCGCGAGTTTAAGCCAAATTGCTCTGTTCTTGACTAATTTACTTAATGACCCTTTCTCATATAGCACCAAGGATTGGGTTTTAGAAACTTCAAGCATGATCGAAGATTTTTGTGGGAGGGCTTCATGAGTGTGTTCAACGTTGTGAATCTTGGGAGGTACGGAACTATTTTTGGCAATGGTGAAAACTGAACATACGAGCAGATATTTTTGCCATTTGTCTACAAACTCAGGCAAGTCAGTTTGGCTATTGTGTATAGTAGTAAGTTAGTAATGGTATAATTTAAGCTTCAAATTGAAGAGCTGTTTTTGTTTCCTTCATGTAATTTCACTCGGAAACAGTTTCTGATCCGGTGTGTAGTGAAGGGAAATCTTATTCTTCAAGGAATGAGCTTGTTCATATTTTTGTCACTCGGATTTCTGCTCATTCATCTACGCTGTCCTTTAGTATACTCTCTTGTTCGTTTAATTGAGTTGACTATAAATGTCAAGTTATGACTTCTTTTTTTTTTTTTTTTTTGTGGTGGTGGGTGTGGGGGAGCTTTGAGGAGATAAATTTCTTTGTGTTACAGGTTACATTACCCCATTACTATTGTTTAACAATGCGAATCATACTAGTAAAGATGCTACCTATTGTCTCAAAATGAATGTCTCGAAATTTTTTTTTATCAAGGACGAATTAAAACGAACATTTTGGGACCAAAGAAATGCATCAATTTGTATGTATCAGGGAGTGCAGTTTTCCATCTTACTCGCATCTTGTCCATTAATTTTTTATCAAATGGCTGATGAAGCACAACTGACACCAATCAGTTGAGAAATGCAATCTGTGTCTGTGACCACTAAAGAAAGAATATCATAAATCAATCAATTACTGTTGTCCTCCAAAATTAGGTCTCTCTTAAAGTAAAATGGTAAAATCTGAGGATATTCTCCTCCTTATATCCACATCATTATGCGACCTCCAATCTACACAGCATCAATCAAGAATTTATGCGAATAACTGTGTTTGAGAAATACTACGTATCCAAGAACGTTAGTTACGATGGTATTCAGTATTAGCTTATATTTCAATATTATTATTTTTATTTTAAAATATAAAACTTGTTTTACGCCAGATTAAATGTGTAACCTTACTAGATTAGAAGACGGACATGTTCGAATACTAAACAAGCTCACCCTACATTCTGAAGGGTAAATATAAAGTCACAAAAAAGTTACAAAATTTGGCTTACAAAATGAGGTGTCATGATTTTTATTGGTGCTTTTAATTAGAGTGTGCCGGGTCCACAACCGATGTAACCAATAAAATATCGTCACCTCATTTTGTAAATTTCTTTTGTGTCCCTAGCATTGCCCCATTCTGGTAACAAAAAAAAGATGAAGCAAGTTCAGGAATAGTCCGAGTTTATCCAGAAAATATTTTTGCATTAATGAATTCATTCATTGACAAAATGTGAATTTGATAGTGATGGTCAAAATGTAAAATCAACTCAATTTTTGGAGCTACCGGGCCTCATATAAAATAATTATCCACCCGAAAACAATTAATTTAAATGGGCTTCGAAAATCTTATATATATATTAAAGTTAGTGAGGAGAGTTGTGGGTTTGACATGTGTACAACTTTTAGTAAAAGCTTGAATTTGGAGAAGCCACATCAACATCATCCTAAAATGTAATGACTTTTGATATTCTCATTCTTAGCTAATACTATTAGTTAATCATATTAGTAATTATATGAGTTAACTATTACTATTAATAGTATAAGTTAACAATTACTATTAGTTAACTATTACTATTAATAGTATTAGTTAACAATAGTAGTTACTATACAAGTTAAATATTACTATTAATAGTATTAGTTAACTTTAATAGTTACTATATTAGTTAACTATTACTATTAGTAGTATTAGTTAACTATAATAGTTACTATATAACTTAATTATTACTATTAATAGTATTAGTTAACTATAATAGTTACTCTATAAGTTAGTTTTTACTATTAATAATATTAGTTAACTATAATAGACTATATACGTAAACTATTACTATTATTAGTATTAGTTAATTACAATAGTTATATAAGTTAAATTTTTAATTTATAATATTAATTAATCATAATAGTTACTATATCAATTAACTATTACTATTAATAGTATTAATTTATTCTAATAATTATTATTATTATATAGATTAATTATTGCTATTAATATATATTAACTATTACTATCAATAATATTAGTTAGTTATACTAACAGTTATAATAGTAATCATATAGATTAATTATTATTATTATTATTAGTATTAATTTAAATGATGATTAATATATTAGTTAACTATAGTCAAAATATTTTTTTTAAGACATAGTATCGATTTCTCGTGCAGACCACGGATTACCCGCTAGTCAACTATAAGGCCCATAAAAAAGAGAAGAATAACTGCTCTGCTTCATCATCTCCTTCCGAGCGCTTTGGTGTACCAAAACATGGATATCGCTCTCAGTTTCCGACTGCTTCCCGTTACTCCGACCTCCGTTCCGGTCAAACTCCGATTATCGGTTCGTTCCCCTCTCTTCTTCTTCTTCTTCTTCCTTTTCCAATTTCAATTTTCTCTTTTTTTTTTTCTTTCTTTCAAATTTCGATTACGTTGATACGCTAATTACTGCTAATAACTGGAGTATGCTCTTTCATTTGATTGGGAAAAAAACAGGGATTACAACGGTCGAATTTTCTAGAACAACAACATCGTACCCGAAAATTGGTCATAGCTCAAGCTTCTGCTTCCAACAATAATGGGTTCTCTGATGGGTCCCAACTCCCACCCAACAAGCTCTTCATGGAAGAGGTACTTTCTCTCTTATTTCCTTTTTACAGGCTATTAATTTTTTTTAAATCCATATTTCAATAGCAAGTAATTTAGGTTGTATTGGTCTCTGAGTATAATTTATTGGCTATCATTTGATAAATTTGGTGATGTTTCATCAATTTTTCCTTATTTCTGAAATTGGGGTTAGGGACTGAAATTAGGGTTTTTTGAGTCTCTGTTTTCTTTAACTGCTGTTTATTATAGGTTTTACAGTTTTTGAAACACTGGAGGCTTTTGCACAACCCATTTGTGCTTTTGCTTTTGCAGTTGTAAAAATGCCCATGCCCTTAATTTAGAGGAGTTAAATCATGCAAATATATTTATGTAGGCAATTGGAGCTGAATATGGAGAAGGTTTTGAGACATTCAGACCTGAAGGACTCCTCAAAGTTGATGTGGTAAGGAAACACATTCTCCATGAGGGTTTGCAGTAGGTATATATATATATATATATATATATATATATATATATATATATATATATCGTTGCAATTTGCGAATCCTTATTCTCATGTGGTTGAGCTGAGTTGGTTTACTTGGCGTTGATGCTTATATACAAATGCTAAACAGTTTCCATCTTGGTGCACGCAGGATTTTCTGAATGATAGGTTGCAGGAGGGTTTCCTTGAACGGATTCGTTATGCAATGAAGCCTGACGAAGCATATGGCCTTATTTTCTCTTGGGACAATGTTGTGGTAAGTTTGTGTAGCTTTGAGATGTATACTTAGGTTTGAACTCATTTATTGCACAAGCGTATCTTGAATGACTTGACTACATACTGCCCGTGTAGTTTGGCTAAGAACTGAAGAATTAGTTTATGTTTTTATTTATATTATCCTTATGTAAATTAACAAAGAAAAATGTTACAACCCTATGGAAAAGAAATCGAAACAACTACGTTCTAGACTACCCGAAAGCTAGTCTTCTAAGACTAGCTCAAACGGAGAGGTTCACCACAGCAGTAAACCCCAGACCTACGCTAGAAAATGAACAAGCTGATGGTTGATTGACCCGCCTACCTTAGAAGTCTGACTCCCAAATATCCCCCAGATTATAACTCATACTTCAACCCATTCAACCTAATAAAGTAGATACAACTATAACACAAACAACAAAATAAAAAAGAGCAAAAACCAACCAGAAAACACAAAACATAGCCCAAATCTTAAACCTTTGAAATACAACTGGCTCTTCATGAGCTCTCCAACACTCCAGTACGTGCCATGGCCACACGATCCAAGAGGTGGCCGTGCACTCTTATCCAACACACCGATCACCGACATTGCAAAGAGACCCACCCACCACCAGTGAACTTGAATAATCTCTCATAACCACACGCACAAAAATTTAATAGCGAAATTGATACCCTGAACAATCATTCCTACCTCCTTCTCCGTAGTATTACCACCGGTAAAAACCCAGCGTTATTTGCACCGTCTCTTTGTATGATCATTCAAAATATAAGTGCACCAAGTTCCCTACTTCTTATATGTCTCTTAGAACTAAAATGTACATCCTCCGTCCCAAAATGATCTTCTCATTTGATTATTCAAACTTTATAACGATATGAACACTTGCTTCACTAGCCATGTTGTGTTTGTGAGAAGAACTTTTTAGGACAATGAGAAATGGCAAATGAGAAGATCATTTTGGGACAGAGGGAGTAATTCTTTGCTAATCTTACTTGCATATATATGGTGATCAGGCTCCTACTCAAGCTTTAAAATTGAGTGCTTGGAAACAACTAGCTTGTGAAGAAGGTATGTTCTGAGTTTTCCTTTTAGAAGCCTTTTAATATTTGTATATCTCGGAGCTTTTTAGTTATACTCTTTGCAGACATGGAAATTTCCCCTTGAGCCCATTTTTGGTTTACAAAACTTAATTATGTGAAAAAAAAAAAAAATGAAACTTCTCCATGTGAAATCTTGCCATGTATATCATGTGAAGCCTATTGACCTTGTCTGCTTGAGCTTGAATATTGTTTCATTGAGATTTTATTACCGATTTACATAAAGCATTTACCTTGTTAACATTTCTATTGCCAGTCAGCACTACATTAACATTCTTTAGTTAAAGTATTACACCTGAAGATTACATATTTCAGCACTCATTATGATTGGACCTATTCTACCATGTAGATATTAGTTCTTGAAAACAATATATAAATTGGAGATTTTTCAGTTTCATACTCTCCAACTTCATTCTTACTTTAGTTTCAGTAATACATTTTCCTGCGTATGCAGGAAAAGAGATTCCGGAAGATGTTGATGTACAAAAACTTTTGCTTAATGATGCGGATTATGTTCTGCATAGAGTAAGCAAGTTCACAAGTTTATACTCCCCTCTCAAAATAAGTGTCCACTTTGACTGAGCGCACGGATGAGAGATAGCCAATTGACGGCAACATGTTTGTCTAAATTTGTTCTACATTTCAACTTTACCTTTAAAGTTGATGTAACGGATGAGGTTTATCCATTTGTCTCTTTTACTTGATGCTAGCTGCTCCTTTACAAGCCTTAACATTTCAGGTTTTGAGCTGGGAGAAAGAAGAAAGTGAGTTGGATAGATTAAAGTCTCGATTTTCACAGATGTATTACAACAATCTAACCGAGGTGAGGTCGTGTCCCGTATATGTAGTGGCATTATTATTTGTGCGTTTCTAGATTACTAAAAAGAACGTGCTTCCCTTTTCAGCTTTCTGAACCTATAAAAGGGTTGAAAGAATGGTTGGGTGCAGTATCGACAGCCCGGATCCCTTGTGCAATTGTGTCAAGTCTTGATAAGAAAAGTATGGTTGAGGCGTTGGAACGCATGGGACTTAAAAAATATTTTCAGGTTGCTTTTTGTTGTAATAAGATGAATGCGTGAAGATTAGTAAGCTACCAACTTTGTCCCATACAAATTCACGATTTATGCATAACCATATTTTTGACTTGTAGGCTGTTGTAGCAGAAGAAGACGGGATGGAGTCTATGGCTCATAGGTTACTTTCTGCAGCTGTGAAGGTATGATTTCAGAATTGTCTTCAGTAGGATTTACTCCCTCCGTCCCAAATGACCTTCCCATTTGCCATTTCTCACTGTCCGAGAAAATTCTTTCCATTTTTCTACAATTTGGGCTTAAAAGTGCATGAACAAAACATGGGTAGTGAAGCGAGTGTTCATATTCTTAAAAAGTTTGATTAGTCAAATGGGAAGAACATTTTGGGACGGAGGGAGTATTTATCTGGAATAATGAATTAATTACAAGGATATGATGTAAAAAGTACGATCAAAGCTTAATGGATCCAAACGGAAGTTTTCTTGTAAAGTTGGTAAAGTTTCCGATACATCCCTAATTTCAGAAAATTCTTGCAGTTGGATCGAAAACCGTCCAAGTGTGTTGTGTTTGAGGATGATCCGAGGGGCATCACTGCTGCTCACAACTGCACAATGATGGCAGTAGCACTTATCGGTGCTTGTCCAGCGTATGTATTTATGATCACTTAACTAGCTACTAAAACGAACGGCTCTGATCTAATAGATCATCATTTGTTTCTGAAACGTGCAGGTATGATCTGGTGCAGGCGGACCTTGCTGTTGGTAGCTTCAACGAGCTTTCAGTGATCAACATCCGTAGATTGTTTGCAAATGGTGGGTCAGGTTTCATGGAAATGGAAAAACAAGTTATAGAGAAAACTCCTCCCAGAAGGAAACTTAGGGTTGACACCATTTACTGATTAGGTTCTTGTAGTTCCATCTCCCCAACTTAACATGTAAATTTTGTAATTAAAAGGGCAAACTTTGTGTAGTTTGGCTTGTTGTACGCTTTTAACTTTGTAATCTTGAATGATGATAATGAAATGTTCACTCAGTTGAGGCTAAGTTATAACTCATTCCGCACAAAAATGTCCAAATTTGCTTTTGAGAAGCAAGAGCAAACTTGGACATTCGTTTTGGAGCGGTTTTGGGGCCAGAGGTAGTAATTGAGTAGATGAAGTTAAGTACTACCTCTACCTCTGTCCCTAAATGGGTGTCCAAATTTCATTTTAAGGGACATCTGAAAATGTCAACTTTTTATACACTTTGGTGGCAAAGATTCATATATAAGCTTGTAATCTCCTTTCCAAACATTTAGTTTTGCATATATAAAAAGACCAGTGAAAAAAATTTCGGAAAAAAAAACATTTAGGGAAAAAGTTATGCTAAAAAAAGACGCTCATTTTGGGACAAAGATTTTTTGAAAATTGACACTCATTTAGGGACAGAGGGAGTAAATGATACTCCCTTTGCCCCATAAAGATAGTCTCATTTTGACTTTTTATGATCAATAAAAATAAATTTTGACCGAACATTGATATCAATTTAATAATCACAATGAAAATTTAAAAATTGTTATTGATAAATCACTTAATGATATATCAATTACAAAATGATTAGATCGTTACTAATGGGTGGTCAAAGTTCATTTTTGTTAACTATAAAAAGTACAAATGAGACTATTTTTCTGGGACTAAGAGAAGAGAGTATATTTTACTTTTCTTATTCGTCCCCAACTAAGTACTAAAATAAAGTATTTATTTTATGTCCTAAAATAAAATAGCTGTAACCAATCTATTTTCAGTAGTAATCTCTTGTTGACTTGTCAATGCTTTTGAAAAATGTGTCCTGTTTCATAGAAAGCCTTGTAGCTAACATGTCAATGTATTCAGATCCTCCCTCCGTTTCATATGAATTGAGACAAAAAAAATGGGCACAATAATTAAGATAAAGTAGTGAATATGTGGTGGAAAATGAAGAGAGAGAATGAGTGGGTAAATAGTAGTGTTGGTTGGATAAAATGAGTGGTGGAAAATGAAGAGAGAATTAGTGGGGTTAAAAAAAAAAAAACTTTTTAAATTTCCAAAACTTATTCTTAGAAATTCAATAAATGTTATTGCATTTTTTGTCTAGTCAGCCACTACGTAAGCATTGACAGTGTCAACAATTGCCTAATAGGTATGGTCCGTTAAATATTTAACTGGTGTTAGGAATGTTGGTTTATTTTGTTACTAAATCAATAGTACGTATCATACATTTAGTGTTTCAGCAGTATGAGTGTCAAATTGATGTTGGGGCCATAGTACGAGGGGGCAGAAAAGCAGTATACTCGCTCCGTCTCGCTCGAATTAGGATTCTTGGTCAAGCAAATAATACTTTGACCAATAATTTGAAGAAAAATAGTAATGCTAATAAAAATTTGAAAATTGTTATTGACCAACAATTTGAAGAAAAATAGTTATCTTAATAATGAAAATCTAAAAGGGTGTTGTTATACACACCCATAAAATTTATGAATACACCCGTAGTATGCTTGTAATTTTAGATGGTACAACACCATAATGCATTGTTACTTACAGGTGTATTCATAAGTTTTACGGGTGTATATAACAACACCCGATCTAAAACAGTTATTTAGTTTATTTACTTGACATTCGAGCGGGACGGACGGACGGAGGGAGAGTTTGTAACGGCGATGGAATGGACCCCTCCCGATGAACATGTGGATGAAGAAGATAGATTCCCTCCCCCCCTCCCCTTATCTTTTTTTCTATCCGATTTTTCTTCTTCTTCCCTCCTCTCTTTCTTATTATTCAAAATAGAAAGTTGGAGACATAATTCTTAGATTTGTTTGGGAATTGCGAAGAGCAATTCAACCTTCTTAAGTCAACGCTCATTGGGCAACAATGTCAATTCTATACAGCTCTTCCGTCTCCTCTTTCTCCGCAACCTTTGTTTCTTCCAAATCCAAGGTTTCTTCTCTCCGTTCCAATTCCAGGCCCGGAATCTGCTGTTCAATTGGCGGTAAGTTCGTCCTTCTCCTCTCTTTCAGTTCCGAAATTAGGGTTAATTCGACGTTTTTACCTGTTCAATTGACTTTGATCCCTTCAATTACTTACTCATGTTTACACATATGTATGCTGCAAATTGAGTTTCGTTATGCAATTGGACAACTTATCACTTCTTTGCAATTATTTGAATTTTGTGAATATTATGAGAAGGCGTAACAGGTTTCATTGTTGATAACAACACTGCTGAACATATGTTGAACAGAGTATCATATTTGAAGAATGTTGAAAGTTTTCATGCATCTTATCTGCGTGCATTGGTTGACTTCACTATCCACTCTCCCGTTATGTAAAATATGCTATACTGAGGCAGAATTCGATGTCAGCTCAGTAGTTTAGTCAATTAAAGACTGATTAGACGACTTCACTATCCACTCTCCTGTTATGTACAACATGCTATACTGAGGCAAAGTTCGATGTCAGCTCTGTAGTTTAGTCAATTAAAGACTGATTAGACATGCGTATATCTGTTGAATGTAACCACTGTTGATGCTATCATGGCCCTGGACTGTATATTCTAGTCCGTCATTGTATAAATGCATATAGATTGTGTTTGGAAACCACAATCCCATGCCTTGGCTTTCGAATTGGAAGAACAAAATGAGTTCCTCGGACTACGAATTGCTCTTCCAATTCCAAATCCATAGCTTGGAGTTGAGTTGCCAAACACACCCATCGTTTTGTGTTTCCTTATTGCAGATTCTTTTACTCAAAATGTTACAGATCTTAGGTTTATTGGTAACTGCTTCTAACTCTTGAATCTACTTTCCAGCAACTGTTGCTGAGACAAAAGCTATTTGTGCAACTGAACCACTTCTGCTTAATGCCGTTCGAGGTGCAGAAGTAGAGAGACCTCCGGTTTGGCTCATGAGACAAGCAGGGAGGTACATGAAGGCAGGTTAATCGGCTGACATAGTTAGATTGTTCCACTTATTAGTTCTCACAAACCATCAATATAGGCTCTGTTCAATTTGGATCTCATATATTACGCGTTCCACTTGTAGAGCTATCAAACTCTCTGCGAGAAGCATCCTTCCTTTCGTGAAAGATCAGAAAATGTGGATCTTGTGGTGGAAATTTCTCTTCAGCCTTGGAAAGTGTTCAGGCCTGATGGGGTAAGATTCTTTGATGTTGATCGCACTCTTTTTCGCACTATTGAGCTTGATGAAGCACATGCATGTGCATCCCTGCATGCGTTTCAGAAGTCAGTTAGTCAACATGCTGACGAGAAGCTTTCCATAATCCCATTCCTCATTATCGTTATGAAATATCTTCGTCCTTTCTGTCATACTGACTACTGCTACAGGTCATTTTATTTTCAGATATCCTTACTCCTCTGCCCGGAATGAACATTCCCTTTGACATTATAAAAGGAAAGGGTCCAGTCATATTTAATCCTCTCAGCACAGCTACTGATGTTGATCAAGTGAGAGAATTTGTACCTGAAGAGTGGGTTCCATATGTTGGGGAGGCATTGACAATCTTGAGAAAGGAGGTCTGACTTGACTTGTTTTTGTTGACTCTCTTTCTAATTGTGTGTGTGTGTGTGAAAGCACAGACTTTCACCTAGTATGTTAACTTGATTCTTGATTACTTAGAGTTCTTTGACAAACATAGCTGAGACCCTTTTTCCTTCCATGATAAAAGGATTATGACAACAATCAAACTCAAGGTATTCTCCACTGATGATGCCTCTGGAGTTTTCAGTCTGGCTAAGATGACGTGATGCTTTGCACAGTAGGCTAGTGTGCCTTTTACTGTTTTTCAGACATTTCTAATGCGCCGGGGCTGATGTAGAAGTCAGTTCAAGATTTATTATTGATTTCATTGATATATTTTTGAATAAAAGCACCAGCTAGCCAGTTATTGCATTGGGGTTAAGAATACTTAGGGTTCCTTTATAACTCTATTATATCCATCCTCCGGGATTAGTTAAGGAAGTGGCGTACCTGCCGCGTGTTGGTGTTAAGTATCTTGTTATCATTATATCCATTGAATCATTGGATATTTGTACGACCCTTATCTCCGTAGTATATCTAAACTCTTTCATCTGCTCATTCGCTCAGGTAAATAATGAAGCAGCAGTACTGGGTTTTGTCGGGGCTCCATTCACCCTTGCATCATATGTGGTTGAAGGTGGTTCATCAAAGCACTTCTCCAAAATAAAGAGGCTAGCTTTCTCACAGCCCAAGGTAGTTGGATACACTCTTATATTTCACTGACTACCTAGCTACAACACCATAGTACAATGCAAAATCTGCAAATGTTTTTGTACCGTAGAGGGTTTTTTGAATAATTATTTTTTAGATGCCAACACAAGCATTTCAATACTTATCCTGCAAGTTGAACTTCTTCTCAAGATTCTCATTAGTTGCTTTTTGCTAGTGTTTGCAAATGACATATTGGGAGCTCTAGTCCTCATAATATATAGGATAATCGAGACCAAATCTTGATGTATTGAAGCTCGAGACCCCATCTTATTTCTGCAGGTGGATTACTGAATACGAAGTAAATAGTTTTGCACCCTGCATTGCAACAACTGCAGATTCTAGTCTACTTGTGACCATGTAGTTAGTTTAGCTTAACTATTCTTGCTCCTTCGCTCGTGCTCTTTTTCTTTCTAAAGTGTACGCTGGTTCTGGAGTCTGGACATCTGTGGATGGAAAAGATTTTTTACCCTCTAATGCCTTTAGGCCTCTACCCTCATGTATATTCCCATAAGTTAACTAGCAGATGGCTTTGCTGGAATGTTTTCTACATCTGCAATTTACTGCCTGTTAATGCGCCTCATCATCTTCTGTTAAGCTAACAGAGATTTAAACAATTAGTGAAGTTGGCTTAGGATTTTAGGGCTCACAAGTACATATGGAGAAAAAAAAATGAGGAATATTTTTTCCTTTGGAATAACCATCATAATCCACATTAATAACTTTCTCACTGCAAAACCTATATGTTTCATCGCAAAAGCAATCCCATGTGGCTACCATGGAGAAGGTTTAGATTTCTTTGGCATATTCTATTTTCACTTCCAATTTTGTACTACTCTCAAAACCCTAATGGGATTAATTATAGAACAGTAGTGGGCAGTGAATTGATAACTTACAGCTTGGAGTTTTAGCATAAGTGAAGATATCTGGTTATGATTCTTGGTAGTTGACATTCTCATATCATGATTCCCTTTGTGTGTATGCATTTTAAGGGCAGGTCTGCATCATACACATTATTATATGGATGTATGAATGCATTTTCATCGAGTAATCCAAGTATTAATGTACATGAATCCACAATCCATAAGAGAGAAAGGGTATAACACTTTGATAATTTCTCATCCTCAAATATTGCACTTGCAGGTCCTCCATGCTCTGCTTCAGAAATTCACAACCTCAATGGCAAAGTACATTCAATACCAAGCCGACGCCGGAGCACAAGCTGTTCAGATCTTCGATTCATGGGCCACAGAGCTAAGCCCAGCTGACTTCGAAGAGTTCAGTCTTCCATACTTAAAGCAGATAGTTGACATTGTGAAACAAACCCATCCAAATCTCCCCTTGATCCTTTACGCAAGCGGGTCAGGAGGGTTGCTCGAGAGATTACCCTTGACAGGGGTTGATGTGGTGAGTTTGGATTGGACGGTTGATATGGCTGAAGGGAGGAAGAGACTGGGGTCCAATGTGGCAGTCCAGGGTAATATTGACCCCGGCGTTCTTTTTGGTTCGAAAGAGTTCATCACGAAACGGATTAATGACACTGTGGCAAAAGCGGGTAGAGAGAAACATATATTGAATCTGGGTCACGGCATTGTGGTGGGGACACCGGAGGAAAATGTTGCCCATTTCTTTGAGGTTGCCAAAGGAATCAGATACTAATAGTGGATTTTAAGAGTAGTCATTTCGTTTCGTCTTGGACTGACATTTTTCCCATTAATTATGAGGTCTGTTTTTTCTAGCAATATTCTGATTTATGCTTTTAATTTTGCCGTCGTGTTTGGTCATAGACGGACCGTAGTCGTGTGCATCATGACATTATAGGCATACAATCGATGTTTTTGATATAAGGAAATAGATGAAGCAGCTGTTCTTTTGTTTTGAACATATTTCCAGTTTGTGAAGGAGTTCCAGCAAGTGAATATCCAGTTTTTGTTCTCTTTAAAGCAATGTTCTGATTTATGCTTTTAGTGCAGTTTTTCAAATATAAAGATTTATGTAGTTTTGTTGATTGTATTAAGTTTGACGTGCATGCTTGATTTTTAATTCCTAACATTTTTCGGCAATGGCGTTAGAGAAAAAGAAAAGATGTTGTATTAATCATGCTCCTCATTGTTGAATTTGGTTGTTATTTGTTTATAATCAGATAAATCGTTTGTTATGGTCTTCATTGTTGTTTTTGGAGGATGGGTATTTTTTTTTTTTTTTCAAGATAAGTTTGTCTCTTTAAATTGAAAGATATCAGCTGCCTTTTGAGTTTTGAGTGAATTTTCATATGATGGAATTTTGTTACAATTAGGTTTTTCGTGCATATGACGTGAATTTGGTCGAAATTTGGTTTGATTATTGGATTCTGTATTTCTGAATGATGATTATGCTAAACTGTTAAGTCTGCTATAGGTTTGCTATTTGATTAAGTGTTTAGATCTGAATTTGTTGCGGGAGAAGTATTGAGCTGGTCCGTAAACTGCATCTCCATCATAGGCTTGTAGATTCAGTAATCCGATAAGCTTGATTCAGGAACGGGTTTACTGTCCCTTATTACCTTGTTTCACTTTAAAATTAAAGGTTGCAAGATGGGGGTTTCGAATAAAGCTAAATCCTTCAACATTTTAGGTTGAAAAGTTTGGCTTACAACCTCCTTTCAGTGCCAAACTTTTGTCCCGTTTGGATGGTTAAGAGCTCCTAATCTTTTACCCAGCAACTCTCTCTTCACCATTGCACCACACACTTCTCCTCTCTCCCATCCACCTGCTAGACAAACAAAATCTATTTAACTATTTTGGTCACGCATTCCATTCCCACCAAACTCAGACGTGGTTTTACAAATAAAAGGTCTCAGCTAAAAGTACCATTTTGGAACCATAAATACTCTCCTTCACCTACCCAAGAGTCAACAAGTCTACGAGTTTTGGTAAACATTTATTTGAAGTATCTTCTTTGTAACCCCGACTTATTTCATTACAGTGGTTGTTGAGAAATGGACATTTATATGATTGCGAAAGCAGGTTAGTCTATCACACTGTGACTGTCGTGGACAGATACAGGGTCTGTTGTGCTCGAATATAGGGTTGTGTTTCCAAGGTATGTGCTTGTGTAACTGTGACAGATTTGATAATTGGCTATCATAGTCCCCTCGCATACACAGGAAATATGCAGTGGCTGTACGGATGTATGACTTATGCAGATTCTAACTGGTGATCAGGCTCCTACTCAAGCTTTAAAATTGAGTGCTTGGAAACAACTAGCTTGTGAAGAAGGTATGTTCTGAGTTTTCCTTTTAGAAGCCTTTTAATTTGTATATCTTGGAGCTTTTTTAGTTATACTCTTTACAGACATGGAAATTTCCCCTTGAGCCCATGTTTGGTTTACAAAATTTAATTATGTGAAAAAAATAAAAATGATTCTCCATGTGATCTTGCCCTAATGTATATCATGTGAAGCCTATTGACCTTGTCTGCTTGAGCTTGAATATTGTTTCATTGAGATTTTATTACCGATTTACATAAAGCATTTACCATGTTAACAAATTATTGCCAGTCAGCACTACATTAACATTCTTTAGTTAAAGTATTGCACCTGAAGATTATATATTTCAGCACTCACTATGATTGGACCTATTCTACCATGCAGATATTAGTTCTTGAAAACAATATATAAATTGGAGATTTTTTTTCAGTTTCATACTCTCCAACTTCATTCTTACTTTAGTTTCAGTAATACATTTTCCTGCGTATGCAGGAAAAGAGATTCCGGAAGATGTTGATGTACAAAAACTTTTGCTTAATGATGCGGATTATGTTCTGCATAGAGTAAGCAAGTTCACAAGTTTATACTCCCCTCTCAAAATAAGTGTCCACTTTGACTGAGAGCACGGATGAGAGATAGCCAATTGACGGCAACATGTTTGTCTAAATTTATTCTATATTTCAACTTTACCTTTGAAGTTGATGTAACGGATGAGGTTTATCCATTTGTCTCTTTTACTTGATGCTAGCTGCTCTTTTACAAGCCTTAACATTTCAGGTTTTGAGCTGGGAGAAAGAAGAAAGTGAGTTGGATAGATTAAAGTCTCGATTTTCACAGATGTATTACAACAATCTAACCGAGGTGAGGTCGTGTCCCGTATATGTAGTGGCATTATTATTTGTGCGTTTCTGGATTACTAAAAAGAACGTGCTTCCCTTTTCAGCTTTCTGAACCTATAAAAGGGTTGAAAGAATGGTTGGGTGCAGTATCGACAGCCCGGATCCCTTGTGCAATTGTGTCAAGTCTTGATAAGAAAAGTATGGTTGAGGCGTTGGAACGCATGGGACTTAAAAAATATTTTCAGGTTGCTTTTTGTTGTAATAAGATGAATGCGTGAAGATTAGTAAGCTACCAACTTTGTCCCATACAAATTCAAGATTTATGCATAACCATATTTTTGACTTGTAGGCTGTTGTAGCAGAAGAAGACGGGATGGAGTCTATGGCTCATAGGTTACTTTCTGCAGCTGTGAAGGTATGATTTCAGAATTGTCTTCAGTAGGATTTGCTCCCTCCGTCCCAAATGACCTTCCCATTTGCCATTTCTCACTGTCTCAGAAAATTCTTTCCATTTTTCTACAATTTGGGCTTAAAAGTGCATGAACAAAACATAGGTAGTGAAGCGAGTAATCATATTCTTAAAAAGTTTGATTAGTCAAATGGGAAGATCATTTTAGGACAGAGGGAGTATTTATCTGGAATATTGAATTAATTACAAGGATATGATGTAAAAAGTATGATCAAAGCTTAATGGATCCAAACGGAAGTTTTCTTGTAAAGTTGGTAAAGTTTCCGATACATCCCTAATTTCAGAAAATTCTTGCAGTTGGATCGAAAACCGTCCAAGTGTGTTGTGTTTGAGGATGATCCGAGGGGCATCACTGCTGCTCACAATTGCACAATGATGGCAGTAGCACTTATCGGTGCTTGTCCAGCGTATGTATTTATGATCACTTAACTAGCTACTCAAAACGAACGGCTCTGATCTAATAGATCATCATTTGTTTCTGAAACGTGCAGGTATGATCTGGTGCAGGCGGACATTGCTGTTGGTAGCTTCAACGAGCTTTCAGTCAACATCCGTAGATTGTTTGCAAATGGTGGGTCAGGTTTCATGGAAATGGAAAAAATAAGTTATAGAGAAAACTCCTCCCAGAAGGAAACGAGCTTTCGGTGATCAACATCCGTACATTTTGTAATTAAAAGGGCAAACTTTGTTTAGTTTGGCTTGTAGCTTGTTGTATGCTTTTAACTTTGTAATCTTGAATGATGATAATGAAATGTTCACTCAGTTCAGGCTTAGTTATAACTCTTTCCGTACAAAATGAATGTCTAAATTTGTTTTTGAGAAGCAGGAACAAACTTGGACATTCGTTTTGGAGAGGTTTTGGGGCCAGAGGTAGTAATTGAGTAGATGAAGTTAACTAAATTATACTTATATTTTACTTTTCTTATTCGTCCCCAACTAAGTACTAAAATAAAGTATTTATTTTCTGTTCTAAAATAAAATAGCTGTAACTAATCTATTTTCAGTAGTAATCTCTTGTTGACGCACCTATTTATTTTCAGTAGTAATCTCTTGTTGACTTGTCAATGCTTTTGAAAAATGTTACTGTTTCATAGAAAGCCTTGCAGCTAACACGTTAATGTATTCAGAAATGTAATTCGTCCCATAATAAGCATCTACTTGTTTATATCGTTTGAAATATGATTTACTTTTCTCTTTTTTTTTACATTACTTGAATTAGGGGTGGATCGGTAGGTATACCGAGTGTATTTTGCTTGTACCCTGCACCAACTAAGTATGATTTAGTATACAAAAATATGTACCAATACCAACCACAAAAGTCGGTATACCAAGTTTATTGGTACGGTTGGTGGTATTCGGTTGGTACTCGATATATACCAAATGTAAATGAAGACAAAAAAAAAATGCATTTTTTTTTTGTTAGACTTTCTTGTCTAGTATAAAAAAAACACATTATAACATAAAATAGAACTCAAATACAAATTATAAAGTCTTGAAACTAAAGAAAAATAGAACAATTGAACTCTTGCAAACTAAACAATACAGTAACTCTAAATAATATTCACCACGACTCTAAATCCAAATATTACAATAAGGCAGTTTGAATTTTTTTCCTAAATCTTAATAAAGTAACTTAAGGTTAGAAAAAGGAAATTAATGTTTGATACTCTATTCATCCCAAACTTATTTGAGTTTTAGAACACGTATTAGAAAAAACAATCAATAAATATCAAATAGACCAAACTACCCTTTGAATATTTCAAGTACCTAGACAACTAGACGGAGTATTATATACTCCCTCCAATACTTCTCTAACTTATAGCAGACTTAACAGCTTAGCATAATCATCATTCAGAAATACAGAATCCAATAATCAAACCAAATTTCGACCAAATTCACGTCATATGCACGAAAAACCTAATTGTAACAAAATTCCATCATATGAAAATTCACTCAAAACTCAAAAGGCAGCTGATATCTTTCAATTTAAAGAGACAAACTTATCTTGAAAAAAAAAAATAAAAAAAATAATACCCATCCTCCAAAAACAACAATGAAGACCGACCATAACAAACGATTTATCTGATTATAAACAAATAACAACCAAATTCAACAATGAGGAGCATGATTAATACAACATCTTTTCATTTTTCTCTAACGCCATTGCCGAAAAATGTTAGGAATTAAAAATCAAGCATGCACGTCAAACTTAATACTATCAACAAAACTACATAAATCTTTATATTTGAAATCAGCTGCTATAAAAAGGATGAATTTACCAAGTATGACCTATAAACAATACCTAAATCTTAGATAGATAGAAATTCATCGAAACATACATGTAAATGGAGTCATATATGTTAGTAATTAAAATTCACAAAACAAGCAGCTAGATCATGATTCATGCATAGCAATTATTAGACAAAGACATAACAAATTGATTGAAAGAAAAAAAAAAAAAAAAACAGGGCAAATGGGAATTTACCTTTGAAAAGAAGAGAGCTCCGGAGGGAGGGATCCGAAGCCTCGAAAAGGAAAGAGGAAAAGCAGAGAGAGAGAGAGAAAGAATTAACAGACAGCGAGAAAGCGGAGCGGAGAGAAAGAGGGAGAGAGCCTAAAAGACAATTCCTCTAGGACCCTTTAGCCTAGCAAAATTATTTTATGAGGACTAGATTTTATAAAAAGCCCCTTAGACCCTAGAATAAAAATATATCAGCCCTCTTTGATTGGCGTTCGAGTGACATCATAAATGAAGTTTAAGTGGAAATTAACCCCTTTTTATTTGTTAGATGGAGTCTCGGTGATTTATTGATAGTAAAATGCCTATAAATTATTTAAACTGATATCATATTTTTGTTTGTTAAAAAATATATTTTTAAAAAAAATATATTCAAACCATATCATGATCTATCTAGGTTTTTTTTATTGGAGGTTTTTTTTTTTAACAATATCCTTAAGTATGTCATGCGAGTGGCACATGACACACTTTCCGTTAGGTTTCTGACGAACTAACCAAAATTACACATGATTACAACAAAAAGACATACTCAATAACCAAATTGTAACAAACACAAACTGGATAACCAATTGAAACAGACGACAAACTCAGGTAACTAAAGTGCAATGTGCCCTCTTTTAAAATAAATGTTACATTTTTAAATTATAAAAAAGTTATAGGGAAATTTTATCATTGTATATGTAATGTACAAATAACTAAAGCACAAATTTTAAAAATTGTTATAGGGAAATTTTATCATTGTATATGTAATGTACAAATAACTGCACACAAGTTAACTGCAACATTTAATTTTGACTGGCAAATTGAACCATACTACCACTAAGTTTACACGAAGTTGCAATGTAGGTTATAATGTACCAAAAGTTGCAATTTAGTATACAATGTTCACACAAAATTGCAATCTAGTGCAATTTTGGATGGCGGTTATGATGGATGGACGGTAGTTAACAAAAGATAACGAAATTGATGGAAAGGTTAACGAACTTTCTAAAAATTGCATTGAGCACCCCTGAAAAATATGAAGCTTATATACTGACTTTACAACCGAATCTGGAATAATCAAATTAACAACCCAATCATCAAGGTCAAGAATTTTAAGACAATGAAAGTGACCTAGACATATGGGTCTCTGCTAGGGATGGCAACGGGGCGGGTTTGGGGCGGGTTTCTTCAAAATCGAACCCGAGCAAAAAATAGTGGAACCCGAGCCCGACCCGACCCGAAGCGTATCAATATCTAATTTTTTCAGCTCATATTTGCTTGGGCTCAATCTATGTTTAAACTTAAATTTGAACCAGTTATATAAATCAGTTTTAAATCATCAAACCTCACTCACAAACAACTATAAAAATAATTGGACAACACTTATAATATGGTTAACTAGGGATGGCAATTTGACCGAATCCGATCCGTACCGAAGGCGATCCGATCCGAAAAAATAGGGTTTGGTTTGCAAATTTTAAAACCCGAGCGGGTTCGGATCGGATTCGGATCATGCCGATGATCCGATCCGAACCCGATCCGATCCGAACCATAATGATCCGATCCGAACCCGATCCGATCCGACCCGAACCCTTAATAAAAGGTGAATTTTAAATATTTTAAATATTATCTTAAATTTTATTTTTTCTAATTTGTGTTTGTAAGTGAGATTTGGATGATTTTAGACTATTTTCCATACAACATTCAACATTGTGCTTAAAAATATATTTTAATTAATTAATTTTGAGCTAAAAAATAGAGTTTTAATAAGATTCGGGTCGGATCGGGTCGGTTACGGTTTCTTGAATTTTCGGATCGGTTCGGATCGGTATATTTGAGATTCGGATCGGGTTCGGGCCGGCCATGATCCGATCCGAACCCGACCCGTTGCCATCCCTATGGTTAACTAACATAATATGTTAACTTTGTACATACGGGTGCGGGTCGGATCACGTCGGGTTAACATCGAAACCCGAAGCCGACCCTAACCCGCTCGGGTCATGAAAATTGCAACCCGAACCCTATTTTTTTGGGGCGGATCGCCTTCGGGTTCGGGCGATCCCTAGTCTGTGCTTCCCTTCACTTGAAAGTTGAAACATGAGGTGGATGAAACAACTTTCTGTTGTGTGGACTCCCCTTCCTTGAATCCAAATAGGAAATATATACGTATAATAAAACTAAATCATTCGCAAAATAGATGTTGCAGTTGACTCATCAAATTTTAAGGTGTTTTAACTTTGAAAAACTGCACTAAAAGCATAAATCAGAACATTGCTTTTAAGATAACAAAAACAGGATATTCACTTGCTGGAACTCCTTCACAAACTGGAAATATGTTCAAAACAAAAGTAACAACTGCTTCATCTATAGCCTTATATCAACAACATCGATTGTATGCCTATGACAACTCACGATACCTACAACTACAGTCCATCTATGACGAAACATAACGGCTTAAATTAAAAGCATAAATCAGAACATTGCTTTAAAGAACAGAGCTCATAATCAATGGGAAAAAGAAAAATGTGAGTCTAAGAGGAAATGACTACTCACAAAATCCACTATTAGTACCTGATTCCTTTGGCAACCTCAAAGAAATGGGCAACATTTTCCTCCGCTGTCCCCACTACAATGCCGTGACCCAGATTCAATATATGTTTCTCTCTACCCGCTTTTGCCACAGTGTCATTAATCCGTTTCGTGATGAACTCTTTTGAACCAAAAAGAACGCCAGGGTCAATATTACCCTGGACCGCCACATTGGACCCCAGTCTCTTCCTCCCTTCATCCATATCAACCATCCAATCCAAACTCACCACATCAACCCCTGTCAAGGTCTCTCGAGCAACCCTCCTGGCCCGCTTGCGTAAAGGATCAAGGGTAGATTTGGATGGGTTTGTTTCACAATGTCGACTATCTGCTTCAAGTATGGGAGACTGAACTCTTCAAAATCAGCTAGGCTTAGCTCTGTGGCCCATGAGTCGAAGATCTGAACGGCTTGTGCTCCGGCGTTGGCTTGGTACTGAATGTACTTTGCCATTGAGGTTGAGAATTTCTGAAGTAGTGCATGGAGGACCTACAAGTTCAATATTCGAGGATGAGATATTATCAACGTGTTATACCATTTATCTCTTGTGTATTCTGGATTCATGTAGCATTAATACTTGGATTACTCCACCAAATTTCATTCATACTTCCATAGTATATAATATTTTGGAGAAGTGCTTTGATGAATCACCTTCAACCACATATGATGCAAGGGTGAATGGAGCCCCAACAAAACCCAGTACTGCTGCTTCATTATTTACCTGAGCGAATGAGCAGATGAAAGAGTTTAGATATACAAAGGAGATAAGGGTTGTATAAATATCCTATGATTCCAAGGACATAATGATAACAAGGTACTGAACACCAACACGTGGCAGGTAAGCCACTTCCTTAACCAATCCCAGAGGATGGATATAATAGAATTATAAAGAAACCCTAAGTATTCCATAGGCCGATTAACCCCAAAGCAATAACTGGCTAGCTGTTGCTTTTATTCAAGAATATATCAATGAAATAAATAAGAAATCTTGAACTGACTTCTACATCAGCCCAGGCGCATTAGAAATGTCTGAAATACAGTAAAAGGGCATACTAGTGTAAGTACCCCAATCTGAAACCGACCTATCTTAGAGGTAGCCTTAGCACCATTTCAGGGATAAGCTAATAGGCCAGGACCTCCCTAGGATAAGCTATAAATTCCAGGACTACTCTGGTATAAAATTGGAAAAATTCAGAAGCTCGCCAGGCTGAGCCGTACGGATGCTTTGGGTACTAGAGGGGCCTAGCCGTACGGCTGGTTTGGGCACCCTCAGTCCCTATAAATAGAACCCCTTGCTGATCATTTCAGAGAGGGGGGAGAAATACACATTAGGGAGGTCACTCTGCTGGAATTACCACAGAGTAAGAGTGAGAGTGATCACATACCAAAAAAGGAGAGAAGAAAGGAAGATTGGCCATAACCATCATAGGTAAAGCTACCTCCCCCTCCTTTCTCTTCATCTTACTCCTTTTTTCTTTCTTATATCTTGGTTATACATGTATTTACTCTTCATTCATGCAAAGACTTGTCCATTTCAAGCACCTTTTATTTCTTGCAAGACTTGTCCATTATCAAGCACTATATACCTATCTATTACATTACTATCTTGTCCAAGCTATGAGAAGTTCCAAGGTGCCCTCCATACCTTGTATGGAAGAGGTTCTAAACCTAGACACTCATAGACTTGTTGATTGTCATTTACATTCCTTATTCATTTAAATGTTATGCTTGTTTGGCCATGATAATCATGAGGGGGATGAGACCTTAGTATTCATCATTTTCCTCTTTGGTTTAGCCTCAAAATCCCACTTTTGGGTCATAAAGATTCAATCTTTATGTGTTATTTTGACTCTTGGAAGGATTTTAAGTCATAAAGATGTCATCTTGGTGATAAAGTTCCAATCTTTATTCACCAAATGACCAACTTTGGTCCAAAGGGGACATTCATCAACTTTCTTGATTTTCTCCTATGATTGCTCATGATCACACCCAAATACTTGTTTTGGGGGACCAAGTGATGATCATTTAGCATAGGAATGATGTTATAAAACTTGTAAAATGATTTCTTGCAAACTGGGATCAAAAACAGTTTGTCCAGCTTCAGACAGAATGCCCTGTTTCTGTTCTGAACTGGACTGTTCTTGAGCAAACTGTAAAAACCCCATAATTACCTCCTACAGCCGTACGGCTACTTTAGGTAGGAGGGCAAAATTGCCTGTTTTGCCCTCTGACCTTTGTCTTATCACTCAAGGCCCCCTTTTTCAGCCGAGTTTCTCAAATAAAATCAACAACAGAACTTTTCCGTTAAATACACACACACACATATGCACATTTTAACTAACTTAGGGAGACTCGGCTTTGTCCGAGGCAACTTGAGAGGACGTAAAAACTCCTCCCAAGTTGTAACCTGACCTCCGAACCTTTGAACTCAAACCTTTGTCATTTTGTTGGGTTTAAAATTAACAAAATGTGGCGACTCCGTTAAATTTGACCGGTTCCCGTGTTTGGCGTTTCGCCCCATACACCAATCGCGTTTCCGCGCGCGGGGCGGGATCCTTACAACTAGCCTTGAGTTTGTCTAGCTACAATTGTTGTAATAATCCTTTTATCATGGAAGGAAAAAGGGTCTCAACTATGTTTGTCAAAGAACTCTAAGTAATCAAGAATCAAGTTAACATACTTGGTGATAATATGTGCTTACAGACACAATTAGAAAGAGAGACAACAAAGATGAATCAAGTCATACCTCCTTTCTCAAGATTGTCAATGCATATAGATCCATTCATATGATTATGTCAAATACATATACAATGAATACAGGAATACTAACCCTTGAAGCGTTTGATTTAACAACCTTGATTTCGATGGAGCTTTTCGAACCTTGATCACGAACACGATCACGAACAAGATCACGAACTTGAAGATGATAAGCTTCACCCTCTAACAGTATCCACACCACGAATGAATATCAAGAAGCTCTTGATCTTGGTTGCTAGACCAATTTGTGAAACACACTTTCACAATAAACTATATGGAATTAATATGTGTTCTTGTTCTTCACTTTTATGATCTTAGAACAAGAAAATAGTCTCTCAAACTCTTTGGAGGCTTTCACAATGCATAGGACTGATTAGGGCTGTTAGAGGCGGTTTATATACTTGTTAAACCTATTCCAAATAGGTAACAAGTAAATAAATCCGCAAGAAAATGAATTAGGAAAATCCCAGTCAAAACAGGACTGATGGTCCGCCCGGGTATACAAGATAGTCCGGCCGGATCAAGGCTTGGTCCGACCGGGTGTCAAACTTGGTCCGCCCGGGTCTTCTAGTAGTCCGGCCGGGTCCTTTACAAGGTCCGACCGGACCTTCCCTTTTTCCAGTTTTCTCCTCTAAACTCCTAATATTCCTTAAAGGCCCTTCGACCCAAAATTCCATTTAAGTCCTTTTAAGATTCGTTCTAATGTGTGTGACCCTTTAGGATTATACTAAGCTGGCAATGGGTGTAAACCCATAATATATGATTAGGTTCTAGGAAACCGTCATACCTACCTAATTAGTATAACTATATATAAGTTAGTATCCTTTATAGAACATATCACAATCTCTTTGTTTCACGATGTCTATTAAACGTAAGCCATGGTCAATGGTCAACTTACATAGTTCTATGCTTTCTCGATCCCGAATGTATTGATAAGACAAATCTTATTTGAGCACGGCCATGCATTTCATCAATACCATTCATCAAGTGGCCAAAGCTTGACATCTCTCTTGTCGAGGAACAAATCCCATCTTGGCTTATTACTCTTCCCTACATGATTCCGATTACGCCAATCATATTCTTTATAGCTACCCGGTTAGGGGTAACGTTTGAATATGTCAAACGTAATGTTCATCAAGTGGAAGACTGTAATAATCTCAAGTCTAAAGATTCCAGTGATATAACTATGTGAGACTTAATTATGACATTGTGACCATGACATAAATCTCATATGGGTCAGTCAAGTATTTGTTCTCCAACAATTACCCACAAGTTTAATTGTATCCCATACACCATAATCATCATATGATTATCTATTAAACTTATACTAATAATTAATCATAATTATCAGGGACGGGGATTATTATAATAAACATGCAGAGGATATAATAATCAAAATTCAATATCTTTATTAAAACATAATCAATAGATAATATTAATCGTTCAAATAACGTGCCTAGAGCATACAATACCAACAGAACCACCTTCAACCACATATGATGCAAGGGTGAATGGAGCCCCAACAAAACCCAGTACGGCTGCTTCATTATTTACCTGAGCGGATGAGCAGATGAAAGAGTTTAGATATACAAAGGAGATAAGGGTTGTACAAATCACCGGGGCGGGGTCCATTGCCGTTACAAACTTTCACCTACTGTTATTACCCTCTACTTTGACTTTGTACTCCGATTTTTTTTCCGGTCTATCGACATTCTGAACCAATGCACTATGCTTAAGCTCCGCTTTTAACCACACATGTTTATTTTTAGCAGTTTTATCCCTTATATTATCTTAATAATTAACAACGTAAGCATCTTTTTTAGCTCAATTTTTGAGAGAATTTCAGATGAGAGTTTCATGAGTGATCTTAGAAATACATAATCTGGACATAGAAACAACTGACAACGAAAAATAATAGTTGTTGCACATGAAGAAGGACAAACAGGGGAAGGGGTTAGTGATATTGGGAGTTAAAGCGATATAATGGAGAATGTAAATATTATCAAGAGTTATTAATAATTTATGTTTAAACTCTTTACTTAAGTGAAAAACTATCAACGCTTGCTAATTTCAAATTTTAGACTATTACATCATCATATTTATGGTATTTATCTCATGAAATTTAATTATATTTTAATATGTATTATTATTTATAATCCTTAAGTAATTAATTTTAATATGCTCCGTCGAGTATCGACGGGCTACTTACTACTAGTATAATCTAAATCGTAGTTGACTCATCAAATTTTAAGGTGCTTTAACTTTGAAAAACTGCACTAAAAGCATAAATCAGAACATTGCTTTAAAGAGAACAAAAACAGGATATTCACTTGCTGGAACTCCTTCACAAACTGGAAATATGTTCAAAACAAAACAACAGCTGCTTCATCTATTTCCTTATATCAAAAACATCGATTGTATGCCTATAATGTCATGATGCACACGACTACGGTCCGTCTATGACCAAACACGACGGCAAAATTAAAATCATAAATCAGAATATTGCTACAAAAAACAGACCTCATAATTAATGGGAAAAATGTTAGTCCAAGACGAAACGAAATGACTACTCTTAAAATCCACTATTAGTATCTGATTCCTTTGGCAACCTCAAAGAAATGGGCAACATTTTCCTCCGGTGTCCCTACTACAATGCCGTGACCCAGATTCAATATATGTTTCTCTCTAACCGCTTTTGCCACTGTATCATTAATCCGTTTCGTGATGAACTCTTTCGAACCAAAAAGAACGCCAGGGTCAATATTACCCTGGACTGCCACATTGGACCCCAGTCTCTTCCTCCCTTCAGCCATATCAACCGTCCAATCCAAACTCACCACATCAACCCCTGTCAAGGGTAATCTCTCGAGCAACCCTCCTGACCCGCTTGCGTAAAAGATCAAGGGGAGATTTGGATGGGTTTGTTTCACAATGTCAACTATCTGCTTTAAGTATGGAAGGCTGAACTCTTCGAAATCAGCAGGGCTTAGTTCTGTGGCCCATGAGTCGAAGATCTGCACGGCTTGTGCTCCGGCGTCAGCTTGGTATTGAATGTACTTTGCCATTGAGGTTGTGAATTTCTGAAGCAGAGCATGGAGGATCTACAAGTTCAATATTTGAGGATGAGACACTATCAACATGTTATACCAATTTTCTCTTATGCCTTCTGGCTTCATGTAGCATTTATACTTTTATTACTCGATCAAATTTCATTCATACTTCCTTATAATATTGTGAATGATGTAGTAGAGCTTCAACATGCCCACCCGGCTCCAAAAGCACATACACGTAAAGGGAATCATGCCACGAGAATGCCAATTACAAGAATCATAAACACATATCTTCCTATGAACTTACAAGTACTCATGCCAAAACTCCAAGCTGTAAGTTTGCAATTACTTTGCCCACTACTGTCCAATAATTAATCACATCAGGGTTTTGAGAGTAGCAAGAAATTGGAAGTGAAAATAGAATATGCAAAGGAAATCTAACATTTTCCATGGGAGCCACATAGGATTGCTTTTGCGATGAAACATATAAATTTGCCGTGATAAAGCTATTAATTTGGATTATGATGGTTATGTTGTTGTTGTATGCTCTAGGCACGTTATTTGAACGAGTGATGTTATCTCTTTATGTTTTAATAAATATTGAGTGCTTGATTATTATATCCTTTGCATGTTTATTATAATAATCCCCGTCCCTGATAATTATGATTAATTATTAGTATAAGTTTAATAGATAATCATATGATGATTATGGTGTATGGGATACAATTAAACTTGTGAGTATTTGTTGGAGAACAAATACTGGACTGACCCATATGAGATTTATGTCATGGTCACAATGTCATAATTAAGTCTCATATAGTTATATCACTGGAATCTTTAGACCTGAGGTTATTATAGTCTTCCACTTGATGAACATTACGTTTGACATATTCAAACATTACCCCTAACCGGGTAGCTATAAAGAATATGATTGGTGTAATCGAAATCATGTAGGGAACAGTAATAAGCCAAGATGGGATTTGTTCCTCGTCAAGAGAGATGTCAAGCTTTGGCCACTCGATGAATGGTATTGATGAAATGCATGGCCGTGCTCAAATAAGATTTGTCTTATCAATACATTCGGGATCGAGAAAGCATTGAACTATGTAAGTTGACCATTGACCATAGCTTACATTCAATAGACATCGTGAAACAAAGAGATTATGATATGTTCTATTAAAGATACGAACTTATATAGTTACACTAATCATATCTTATGGGTTTACACCCATTGCCAACTTAGTGTAATCCTAAAGGGGTCCGTTTCTTCCCCCCCCCCCACTATTTCCTTACAATTTTTTGTAATTGTTTTTTCCTTGTTTGTTTATTAAACTCCCTTGAACTATATGGTTATATAGGAGGGGGTATTTATATCTTTGCAATGTTTGACATTTTTTTTTTTCATTTTTGGCTGCCCAGATAAGTGAACTAACGGCTAGTTTGAAAACTAGCCGTTTTTGGACAATGTCAGACCTGGGGAAGTGTGGGGGACCCAGGTGTAAAAGCTGATAAAATAGCCGTTAGGCGGTTAAACCGTCGGTTTATATGGCCGGTTGAACCGGCGGTTGGTTCACGGTTACAATTCGGTTATTAACCGGCGGTTTACCGGTTTTGGAAAATCTTAACCTTAACCGGACCGGCTAACCGAAGGTTCACGGTTGAGCCGGTCTCCGGTTAACCGGTTGGCCGGTTTTGACCCGTTACAAACCGGCGGTTAGCCTGTCTCCGGTTTACAATGGCCACGTCTACCTTCCGCAAGCAAACCTGATGACTGAGATTCTGTGCTAGTACCACTCGCCTTTTGGCGCAGTTCTCTAGTCTTTAACCAGACTTTACTTGCTCCAGAGTAATTGTTTCTTTGTTCAGACATGAATCAACATATGATTCATATGACAACGGTAGAGACACCAGAAGGATTAAAGCAGCATCCTCATCCTCAATTTTCACCTCTTTATTACGCAACTCAAGTAATAAAGCAGAAAATCTATCTAGATGATCCTTGATAGGCGTACCTTCAGACATATGGAAAGTGAATAGCTTCTTCTTCATATAGAGCTTGTTGGTTAGAGACTTCGTCAAATACATCTTCTCTAACGTTAGCCACAAGCCTCCCGCTGTTTCTTGATCCGCTACTTCCGCTAAGATCTCATCATCAAGACTCATGATAATCATTGAATGAGCCTTCTCATCCAATATTACCATGTCTGCAGCCTTCTTCGAATCCTCCGCTGTGGGAACGACATCTGCCTTACCTTTTGGATCCTTATGATCCCTGATTGCAGTAGCCACTAGAGCCCACAAGCTTTGTCTTCGCAACATGGCTCTCATCTTGATCTACCATAAACTGAAATTGTTCTTCCCATCAAACTTGTCGATTTTCTGGTCCATCCCGGAATCCATCTCTTTCTACGCAGCGGAATGCCCTGATCTTCCTTGACTAACCAGGCTCTGATACCACTTGTTAGTAAATCAGACCCACGAGATAAATAATAACGAACACAAATCAACACAAAATATACGTGGTTCACCAAACTCTGTTGGCTACCTCCACAGGCAAAGGGAAACAGATATTATTATGGCGGAGAAACAATTACAAAGAAGATGATGATCACACTAATCTATTCTTGCACAAACTTTGATCACAAAGTTCCTAGCTATGCAAGTCCCTAGAACTAGAATTATTGATCTCTCTCTATGTCTTTGATTACGCTATGAAGTAAATACTAAACTATGGCTAGTATTTATAGTATTGTTAGACCTAATTAGGAAGATAGAAGGAGTCCTAAATCAAATCCTTAATCGGTTTGATTTACTGTCTTCGCAAGCCAAAACAGTGCAGAATTCCGGAACACCTCGTAACTCCTGGTCCGCCCGGGTCTAGGATTAGGTCCGCCCGGATCTTCATCAAGCGCCCGCCTGACTGGTCACCACGCGCCCGCTTGCTCCTGGTCCGGCCGGACCTCCTAAGGCACCCGACCGGATCTACCCTGCTGTTGCACTTCATCTTCAAAATCATTCTTGCTCTAACAATATCATTATCCTAATGTTTTAATGTTACAACTATATAAGTAAGCACATTTTTTTAAATATTAATAAGTTAAATGACCATACTTATTTTGAAGACCGAAAAATAGTTTCAAAAATATTGATAAGTCAACTACTATATTTATTACTTCTTCCATCCCGATTTAAAGTTTTTAGTTTGACTTTTTAATTGCTTATTAATAAACCAATGAAAAATTAGTCAATAATAATAGTGGCATGAGGATATAATTGTCCAAAACATTATTTACAAAGCACGTGAATGGAAAATAAGTTAGGTAAGTAACAATTTTTTCGTAATCCTTCAATTTTATGAGAATAAGAATGTTCATACTTAAACGTTTATGATTAAAATAACTAAAAACTTATTGATTGAGACGGACTTAAAGTAATACTCCCTCTGTCCCGAAAGATAGTCTCATTTTGACTTTTTATGATCAACAAAAATAAACTTTGACCAAAAATTAGTGTCAATCTAATCATCACAATAAAATTCTAAAATGTATTATTGATAAATCACATAATGATTAATCAATTACAACTTTTAGAATTTCACTAAAATCATTAGATCGACACTAATGTTTGGTCAAAGTTCATTTTTGTTGACCATAAAAAGTTAAAATGAGACTATCTTTCTGGGATTGAGGGAGTAACATGCTGGGAACGAGTGAGTATTTATTATGCTAGGTAAGAAGGACAAAATTTACTTGGACATTATATTTAGGCATTTTGCTGGGTGAATCATTAGAAACATGCAACATGGATCTGTCTGTGAATATATTTTTTATATGATCATTTAAATTCCTTGCCGGCCCAAACAAGGGATGCTTCACCAATCTCACATTCAGAAATAAAATCGAGTTATTACTAAGGTAAGATAAGATGAAAAACGCGTTTTTCTTAAACTTAATGGAAAAACCATTTTTTTCGCCACTGGCATATATACATATATACATACATACACTGACTTCACTTGCACTTTTTACACTGGCACTTCATATTTATACACTAACACTTTCTTACACTAGCACTAGCATGTTGAAAACACGTTTTTTTTTAAGCTTAGTAAAAACGCGTTTTTGTGAGATTTTGGCTACAAGATATGTTAAGCTGGTTCCAAAAATAAAATAAAATGATATGTTGTGCTAGAAAGTTAGAATAGAATTACCAAACAAGCCTAAATATAAATGTTTTAAACCCCATAAAGGCCCTATCCCAATGGCCATCTCCACAAGTTTGCACCATCAGTCTAAAATTTAAAATGTTGCAATTTTCTTTCACTAGTCTCCAACCATCTACTACTTTGAATTTTGCACAGAAAACACTTTAAATTATTTCTTATCATTCCAGTTCATTACCTGTGAACACAAGGGGGGGGGGGGGTGTAGCCGCTTCATTTTATGCGTCAAATTTGAAACGAGATTGAGAGTGTGCCATTTTAAGCAAAGATAGTGCTTCTAGCGCTAGATTTGGAGTAATAACGCGTCGTTGTGGTTGGTCTAAAACGTTAATTCATCCAAGATTAATGCCTAATTCAAAAATTATAAATACTTGAGAGGATGATTCTAGAATTTCAAAGATAACAAGTTTACAACCATGTCATGAGCAAGAGATTCAAACAACAAAGACATGGAAGAATATTATTGTGAACTCAAAACCGATATTATCATGAATATCCAACAACATAAGCAGCTATGGAGTAGAATGAATGCGTTAAACAGGTGAACTTGTTTAACCATTTAATTCAAGAAAGAAAAAAAACCAACAAGAAGATTAAACAAGATACAGCCACCTGATAGCTTTCCGCTTCCCTGGTAGGCACTTTCTCACAAGTGACAATTTCGACCTTGATTTACCCTCCCTTTCCTCCTCACTATCTTCACTGTCCAAAACAATCACATCTTCAGGTTCTAATGTTTCATCTTTGCTTTTCTTGCTCCATCCCTCAAATCTTTCACCGTGATCCTGCTCCAGATGAATATGGCATTCTTTTATTCCTTCCATTTGACCCAGTGGTTGCAATGGAAACTTCTTAGCAGTTGCATTTGCATCATTACTCCCGGATCTTTCTTCATAAAGATGATCAGTTTTTGATATATTTGATGGCACGTAGCAACTTTTGGTAGGCAATAGTATTGCACTTGTATCCGGACCGTTCTCCTTATTATTATTATCTTTGCTTTCCTTCTGCAGAAAGGTTGAAAACCCTGAAGAGGATTTCTTACCAGCCAATCCTAGCTTCTTGCGTTTTGGATTAGTGAAGCCTGTTACACGTGTATCAACAGACCCCTTTTGAGGCTGCATGTCACTGGCCTTGAGCACAGACTCATAGGGCACTTTTCGAGGCACTGTAAATAGGTTTTCCTGAGAAATATCACTTCTTTGATCAGGCTTGGATGTTACTAGTGATCGCTTGCCAATTATTGGTTGGAAATCTTGATTTTCCTGGTGGGTTTTATGAGGTTTTTCATGGAGATGGCTAGACTGCAAGACAGGCATTAACACACCTGGAAGTGGCACCACATTCTCATTTTTATCGCCATTTCTTGAATAACTGGTAACCAGAGACCCCAATGCTAATCTTTTTCTAGTCCCTTCATTACTACGTTCATTAGACATGTCTTTTGAGCCTTGTTTTGGTCCTTGGGTTTCTAACTTGTTGTCTGAGAGAGGGCGAAATGATAGATCCTTCAATCCCATATCACTGTCCCTCAGGTTCAACCCTGAAGACTCAAGTAACAACTTTCTGCTTATACCCAGATGCTTCTTAGAACTGTCAGAATACGCGTTTCCATTAACTGCTGCTGAACCTGATTCTTTAGATTCGACCTGTAAAAAGAACTGGCTAGTTAAAAACGTTAATGAAAGTAGCAAATCCCAAAAAAAAAAAAAAAAAGGAAAAAAAAAGAGGGAAAAAAGGAAGCAGCAATATACTGATTTATAAGATACCGTGCTTGTATTTGGGTGATTTTGAAGGTTAGGGTTACAGCTATCTATCTCACTTCCACCACCCATTGCATGGTTCTCAGTCAAAGACCTTGCCTTCTGGTTGAAAGCTTGTCTGTTATATTTGTACTCCTTGCTCTGCACATTACTCCAAACAGTTTACTGTGATTAATTAAAGTAAAACATTTTTTGTACCATAGGGGAATTTGGAAACGAATGAAAGTGCTTAAGAATTTTGATTTGTCAAGTGTGATTCCTTTCTTGGGAGTAAAGGAGCAACTTATGTGTTTAGCATGGACCAAAGCATTCATAACTATATTCACTCACCGCTTCGATCATTAGGCCATCATCGGGATTGGGTTCGCTCAGTAATAATCCAATGCTTGTTAGCACCGTTGAAATGTTCAAAGAAGGTTGCCATGCACCCTGGGTGATGGCAATTAAATCCTCATAAGTAAAATATCAACACACAAACCAAAAAAAAAAGGAAAAAAAGTACAGTAATAAGCAATTTTGGTTGTTAATCAATTCTGAACTCAGAAAGAAATTTGGTTCAGTCTTCAGTCTAGTTAATCAAATATATCACATATCCCAAATATTAAAATATTTGTCAAGATGTTGGATAGCATGTTTTCTACTCATTAAGCTAAAAGAAAATATTATAATCACATTTCACCATTTTAGAAAGTAAAAAGAATGCACATCAACTGCTATGGTTTGCGATTCTAGCTGCTATTGCAACATTAGCAGTTGCTTGAAATCTATTTCTGTTAACTTGAAATATTTACACTTCACTATTTTAGGTCTTGATGGATGCATAAGATGTCCGATTGATTGTGATACGCTTTTTAGACGCTTTCATATAGTCTCACAATCAGTAAGCTCTCCGATGACTAAAATTGAACGGTAACAAATTGAGTTTTTCATAATTTGGCTACTGATGGGCATATTGTACTTTTGGTTTTTGGATAAACAGATACGATATTCAAGATATATTTCAGAAGAGGAACATAAATATAACAATTAAACAATCACGCCTTCATGTATAAAACAGGACGCTTCGAGGGTACGCATTTAGTCTTCTGCTATTGGAGAAACATTTGGCATAGGCGCATAGCTAGGGGAGGTTTCTCAAGTTTGACATAAGTGTAACATTAGGTTTTGACCATTAAGAATGAACGATAAAGGGTCTCAACAACTTAATCAATGAATGCAATTAGAAGCACTGTCCAAGTCTAGATCAAAGCTTTGATAGTATATTTCATGGTTTCCCTCATCGGAAATTGTCTTTCATTAGCTTAAAAAATGAAAAAGTAAACTACAGACTTGATAATTACTTTAGAACCAGATTTCTTGTAAAAAGTAATTACACAGAAACATAATTACGCCTTAATAAGGAAACATAATGAACAGTAGTGTATCCGAACATTTCCAGATGCACCTGTGTTTAATTAGGCTGTAAAAACACACAACTCCAAGTAACCATAAATTGAAGCAGATAAACGTATCACCTTGGGAGGCAGATTGAGAATGTCAAGACAAATTCGACCTCCATTATCAATATTCGGGTGATATATAGGAGTAGCGAAAGTCACGATCGGAGGCTGAAATGGATACCTACAATCCCCCAACAAATCAAACAACAACTAGAAACCCTCAGTTTGTCGCAGAACTTACAACAGCAAAATTCATCCACAAAACATACACTCTACAATTAACATAAACATAATGGAAATGAGAACCATGCCTTTCGGGTATTTGAATATCTATCTTAAATGTCCCCTTCTCATAGACAGTGCCTTCAGGGCCTTGAATTTCTACGAAGACAAGAGAAAAACAATCGTCACTGTCGTGTACCAAACAATATATGTATATGTAGAATGAGAATGACAATGAGAATGAGAATAGATGACAAACTGGCGTGAATGGTGGAGAGAGAGAACGACGAGAGGTCGGAGTCGGCGGAGAGGAGCGGAAAGGAGGCGCCGGGCGGTGGATCGGTGAGGAGAAGCTTCAGCTCCTTTTGCATTCGGAGGTTGAGTCTCGCCGCTTGTGCCATTGGTATTGATCGGAGTTTGAAGCTGGACGAAGATAGGGAATTTGATCTATTGGTAACTAGGGCTTTGAAATTTGCCTCACTTCAATTTTGAAATTGGAACGGACTTTTGGGGAAAACTTTCGGAAAGCGCGGGCATTTTTAAAGAAGTTTTCTCAGAAAGATGGAAATACCAATTGGCAATGCTAGGGCACAAAAAAGTTTACAAAATGATGGATACAAAGTGGGGTGGCGATATTTTATTGGTTGAATCGATTATGGACCCGGCACACTCTAATAAAAAACACCAATAAAATTTGAACACATCATTTTGTAAGCCACATTTTGTGGCCCTTTTTTGTGACTTTATATTTACCCAATACCAATTGAATAATACTAGGGGCACAAAAAAATCACAAAAACTTCCTCATAAAATCCTATGTGTAATGATGGTATTGGTGTGTTTTAATTAGAGTGTGGCGGGTCCATTATCGATGCAACCAATAAAATATCACCACCTTATCTTGTGAGCAAGGTTTTGTGACCATATTTTGTGCCCCTAGCATTGCTCATAGCAATTTAGACCCTCAATTTGGCTTCTTTTTCATTTGATCCAGCTTTTATGTTTGTGATCGTTACCCTTCACCCAAAAATGAATGACTGAAATTGATCTTGACTAAAAGCAAATTCGATCATTCATTTTGGAACAGAGGTAGTACATTTTTTGGTCCGTCAACAAATTTACGTTTTGATTATCAGTCACAAAATTATTAATTTTTACTTAAGAATAGACATGTTAATTAAACGGGTTGAGATGGTTACAACCCACTAACCCGTCTAACTCACAAAGAGTCTAGTCATTCTCGTGTCGGGTTAGCGGGTTGTTGGGGGTTTGTTAATTTCTCTTTCTTATACTTTAATTGTTATATTTTTGACATATTTGAGCCATGGGTTAAGTGTGTCGAGTACGGGTTCGGGTCAACACGTAAACTTTTACAGGTCGAACATGTCGGCTCGTACAACCCGAATATCTTAATGTATTGGGTTAGGACAGGTAATTAGTGAGTCTGGTCGAGTTGGTTTCTAAGTAACGAATCAAAATTAGCAAACCTACTTAAGAATGATTGACATACGTTAAACTTCCAATTAGGGATGACAACGGGTCGGGTTTCTACTAAACCGAACCCGACCCGCACTAACACTTCTATTTCCCGAACCCGGCCCAACCCGGACACCTCTATACCCGTATTCGGCCCACCCGGCCTGGCAACCACCAAAACCCTGATTTTTTAAGTTCAGAAGTTTTAGGGTAGAATGATTGTCCATTCTGGCCGCCTTCTTCGTCGTTAGAAATGTCATACCAGGTAAAACAGTAAAGAGCGAAGGATGCTATACTATATCAAAAATTTGAACTTTTTGAAGTAACATTCAAGATATGCAGAGTCAAGATAGAGGGGGGGGGGAGATGGAGAGGGAGAAAAATCAGGTAAAGGAGGATGGGTAGTGAAGCCTTTTTTCCGGCAACAATTATTTGCGCAACATGATTACAGTCAGAGAGATCTAGCTTCCATTAGGGAAGATGTTAGGATTCATTGTTAGTACACTCACTTGATTTGATTGATCAATGTCACGTGTCTTTTTATGGACTTTAGGAATCATGTAATGAAGTTATACTTCAATTTTTAGATAAGTCAATTTCTAGATTTTTATTTGTCTAGTCTGAGTTTTTGATTCGATTTAACCGTAGTGGTTTAGTTCTTCAAACCGCACTCGTGCTATCTTTGAACCGCCAGCATGGAGCCGTAAGTATTCATCAAAACCGCATGCTACAGTAATGATGAAACCATACTTCAAGTCTTATATAGAACCTCTGATGCAAACTTGATGGAACCGCCATTCATGAAGCCACATTCTTCAGTTTCAATGAAACCGCATATCAAGTTCATCAGTGGAACCGCTCCAGTGCCTGGTGGAACCGTAGAGCATTTATTGAAGAATTCAAGTGTCATTTATTCTTTGAGACAAAAATTCCCTTTATGACCGTAAAAGAATGTTTTATGACTTGTCAAAATAACTTCAAGTTAACTTGGAGTCTCTGCAAGGAATGTCGATTTTGTCCAGCAATTTGAAATGTTTACCGTTAGTCCTTTCTCTGCAACAAAGGACAGATGTCAGGTAGTGGTGCTACAACTACCTAGGACTACATGACAAAACCAAGGACGATAATGATAGCTCAACCAATGGGATTTCAACAGCAGTTGTACCATCAGATTTATTTCAAATCTTTACCCAACGGTCACAAGGGTGCACTGCCTATAAATAGCCTTCATTTCTCAACAATGAAGGTTGCTGAGCTTCACGAGATATTATTCCCAAGTGTTCAAGTTTGCTTTGAAGATTTCCCCCAGATATTCATACCTTCATAGATCTCCTTAGCAAACCCAGAATTCTTCATCAAGGTTCAAGCCTAACAACCTTTCATCACTCAGCCTTTACACAGAAAGTTTTTATTTGCTCAACCATCATTTAGATCATTAGAGCACTTGATACCTTTCCACACACACACACCCGATTTATATGATCACATAGATTATATACTTCGAATACATCGGTTGTTATAATAGCTTTATAGGTTAGATTTATTATTTAGAGTTTAGATTCATCTTGTAAAACCTCCTCTAAATTAATACAAGTCTAGTAGCTATTAGAAAATCCTAGACTAACCATCTAGGTAGAGGACGTAGTTCATTCAAGAACGAACCTCTTCATATTGTGTGTTTGATCTTTACTTTCTGTCTGGTTATTTACTTTTCTGTTTATGGTCTACAACTTAATCCGTTTACGAAATTACTTGAAAAGTGAATTGTGTTTTTCTTTGATCTTTAAGTTGAGATTATCGATTGCATCATTGTGTTTTTCAACCCGAGTCAAACCGCCCAACTCTTTTCATATCCTCTTTAGCCAAACCGCAAACTCCGCTGTGCATTTTATCAGTTCGGTTCTAGTGCCTTGAACCACAGTTGACCAAACTGATAAGTACTCGGTTGAATTTTAAAGGGTATTTTCGAAAAAGTTTGGACCGCTATTCACCCACCCCTCTCTAGCGTTTCTATACCCTTGTTTCCCTCTGGGACCAACAGAAGACAAATTGGGATTTGAGAGAGAGGGTGAGTGACAGAGTAAAGGAGATTAGAGAAATGATGGGTTGAAGTTTGTACACGTGATTTCTAAACAATTTGGGTGTGGATGTATATGTGGGTGGGGGGGGTTATAACTACGACATGTAATTACAAAAGAAATGAAGGGTACCAGCAAGTATGAAATTTATATGGAATTGCAACTTAGCCCGGGTCGGGCCAGGTTTTGCCCTCTTACCTAACCTGAACCCGACGGGTTTTAAATAATGCTTACCAAACCCGACCCGCCTCGGGCCGGAGTGCCTCGGGTTTGGTGGAATTGTCATCCCTACTTCCAATGTACCTTCTCCTTGCGAAAATTACACATATCTCCAAAATTTTTGGACCCTTCTTGCCAGAAGATTTACCCTTGTTCCTCTTCATGCTAGGGACCTCTACTAGCAACCAGACCTGATGACTGATTATATGTTCCATTCCCACTCGCCCTACGGCGCAACTCCATTGTCTTGAGTGATTTCTCCACTTCCTCTATAGTGAGTGTGTCCTTACCGTTTATGCACGAATCAACATAGTGCCCAAACGACAAAGGTAAGGATACCAAAAGCATTACAGGAGCAACTTCATCGTCTATCATAACATCTATATAAAACAGTTCAAGCAATATAAACATAAACCTATCAAGATGATCACTAATGGTTGTACATTTGGTTATACAAAGAGTAAACAAGCTTTGCTTCAGATACAACTTGTTGGTCAACGAACGTCTCGAGTATATATCTTCAACCTGTAACCATAAATCGCTTCAGAATCCGTATCTACAATATGTTGGGTTTTGAGCAACCATGCGCAGCGGAATAAAGCCCAAAAGCCTAGATCCGATCAAGATGATTAAATTAATACGGAGTTGAATTTAGAATACTAACCGTGATGGAGCTTTAAAAATTTTCAGATCTTGAAAACTTCGTTCTTCAAGAATTGATCTTCTCCAAGCTTTCTTCAAGTCTTAATCGCAGGAACACGAACTAGAAGATGATTTAAGCAATCACCATCTATGGATATCCACACGCGAACGAATATTAAGAACTCTTTCTTAATCTTGACTGCTAGATCCAAAAGGGGCTAAATGAATTTATGAATTATTGATCTTGATTCTCAATCTTGATCAATGAAATTGTTTCTCCAAACAACTAGATTCATCATCTTTAATGGCTGGTGAAAAGTTGTTTATATAGGTCTTAGTCCTTAACCCTTAAGGACTTAGAAAACCTAAATCCCGTCACTTAATTATGCCGCAAGTTTTCTGGCCAGGCGGCACTGGCACGGTCGTGCCCTAAAACCGGCACGGTCGTGCCAAATTGTGCGCCAGTCACTTGCCTTTGGCCAATTTATGGCACAGTCGTGCTTTATATTCGGCACGGCCGTGCTTTATATCTGGCATGGTCGTGCCAGACCAAAATTCTGCCATTTTGCCCTTTTAACAATTCGTTGTCTTGTGTGTGACCTCATATGATTATATCAAGTTGGCAATGAGTCCAAACACATTTTGTCCTCATAAATCATGAGCAGACCCTAGCAGGCCATCATGATTACCCAAATGATATAACTTGTCAAAGTTCATGAATCATTTACAGAACATATCACAATCCTTTTGTCCTACGATGTCATTAGACGTAAGCCATGGTCAATGGTCAACTTACAATGTCCAATACTTTCTCGATCCCGAATAGTTTGATAACGCAAATGATATTGATTTCATCAATTCATTTTGAGCATGGCCATGCATTTCATCACAACTATTTATCGAGGGGCCCAAGCCTGACATCTCTCATAAAGAGGGACAAATCCTATCTTGACTTATTACACTTCCCTACATAGCTTCGATCATGCCGATCATATCCTTTATAATTACTTCGTTAAGAGTAACGTTTGAATATGTCAAACATAATCTCCATTATGTGGAAGATCGCAATAATCTCAAGTCTAAGGATTCCAATGATACAACTATTAGAGGTTTATTTATGACATTATGACCATGACATAAACCTCATCTTTGGGTCATGTCCAGTATATGTTCACCAACATATACCCATAAGTTTAACTTGTATCCAATACACATAGTCATCATATGATTATCTAATTAAACTTATACTAGTTCTTCATAAGTACTAGGGACGGGGATTATCATAAAAAAACATGTAACAACAAATAATAATCCAAAACATCTCTTTATATAATTGAAAAAGTGATAACAAACATTGACAAACAACGTGCTAAAACACATGCCTAGGGCATACACACCAACAATCTCCCACTTGCACTAGGCCCAATCACTAAAGTATCTAATACCCATGGACCTAACATGACCATCATGTTTAGCTTGAGGAAGACCCTTTGTTAGCAGATCAGCAATATTATCATCCGTTGGTACTTTGTATATCTTCACGTCCTCCCTCTCTACGATTTCTCGAATGAGATGAAAACGCCTAAGTATGTGTTTGGATCTCTGATGTGCTCTTGGTTCCTTTGCTTGAGAAATAGCACCATTATTATCGCAATAAAGGTCTATTGGATTAGCAATGCTAGGAATCACTTCTAATTCAGTTATGAATTTCTTGATCTAAAATTCCTCCTTAGCAGCATCCGATGCAGCTAAATACTCAGCTTCCGTTGTAGAATCAGCTACTGTACTCTGCTTGGAACTCTTCCAACTTATAGCACCACCGTTTAGCATAAACACAAAACCAGATTGCCCTCTATAATCATCATTGTCAGTTTGGAAGCTTGTATCCGTGTAACCCTTTACAACGAGATCATCTTCCAAACCTCCATAAATCAAGAACGAGTATTTAGTCCTTCTCAAGTACTTAAGAATCACCTTGACTGCTATCCAGTGACTCTCACCAGGTTCTGACTGGTATCTTCTCGTCATGCTCAAAGCATAAGAGAAATCCGGTCTAGTACAAATTATGCATACATAATGGATCCAATTGCTGAAGCATATGGAATTCCATTCATACGTTCCCGCTCATCAGTTGTCTTAGGACACTGAGTCTTGCTAAGATTTTTACCATGTAACACTGGCAGGTTACCTCTCTTAGAGTTCTCCATACAGAATCTTTTAAGAACCTTGTTAATGTATGTACTTTGAATTAAACCAATCATCCTCTTAGATTTATCACGATAGATCTTAATTCCAAGGATGTATGCGGCTTCACCCATATCTTTCATTGAAAAACATTTTCCTAACCAAGTCTTTACAGACTGATGTGCAGGAACATCATTTCCAATTATTAATATGTCATCGACATATAGCACTAGAAATAGTACTACGCTCCCACTAATTTTCTTGTATACACAAGGTTCATCTTCATTCTTGATGAAGCCAAACTCTTTGACTGATTCATCAAATCAAAGATTCCAACTCCTTGAAGCTTGCTTCAATCCATAAATGGATTTTTGCAACTTGCATACCTTATTAGAATTTTCTGGATTTACAAAACCTTCAGGTTTTGTCATATACACATCCTCAAGAATATTCCCGTTAAGGAATGCAGTTTTGACATCCATTTGCCATATCTCATAGTCAAAATATGCGGCTATGGCAATTAAAATTCTTATAGACTTGATCATTGTTACGGGTGAAAAGGTTTCATCATAGTCAATACCATGAATATGCCTATAACCCTTCACTACAAGCCTAGCTTTATAAGTATGCACTTTTCCATCCATGTCAGTTTTCTTTTTGAAAACCCATTTGCATCCTATGGTTTTTGCACCTTAGGGTGCATCTATCAAGTTCCAAACTTGATTATCATACATGGATTGGATCTCGGATTCCATAGCTCCAAGCCATTTATCCGATTCAGAAGAGGTCATCGCCTCTTGGTAGGAAGTAGGCTCATCATTCTCAATGATTTATACTTCATTACTATCCGTTATGAGAAATTCATATCTCTCGGGTTCGGATCGTAACCTACTAGATTTACGACGAGTTTGTGTATCATGAACGGGTTCCACAACTCCTTGTGTAACTTGTTCAGATTCCACTATCGGTTCAATGTTACTTTCGGGTTCTCGAACCTCTTCGAGATTAATTTTACTCCCACTGATTCCTTTGGAGAGAAACTCTTTCTCTAGAAAGGTACCATGTCGAGCAACAAACACTTTGTTTTCCGCGCGGTTGTAAAAGTAATATCCTTTAGTTTCTTTAGGATAACCAACGAAAAACCTTTATCATATTTGGCTGCAAGTTTGTCAAAGACAAGTCTCTTAACATAAGCCTCACAACCCCAAATTATCATGAAATACAAACTAGGTTTTCTTCCATTCCACATCTCATATGGAGTCTTTGGAACCGATTTAGTTGGAACATTATTTAGTGTGAACGCAGCGGTTTCTAATGCATAACCCCAAAAGTATAGTGGAAGATCAACTTGACTCATCATAGATCAAACCATATCCAATAAAGTCCGATTTCTCCTCTCGGACACACCATTCCATTGTGGTGTTCCGGGTGGAGTTAATTGTGAAGCAATTCCACAATCTTTAATATTATTGTCAAATTCTTGACTTAAATATTCCCCACCACGATCTGATCGAAGTGATTTAATACTTTTGCCAAGTTTATTTTGTACTTCATTTTGAAATATTTTAAATATCTCAAAGGCTTCACTTTTGTTCTTCATTAAGTAGACATAGCCATATCTACTAAGATCATCAGTGAATGTTATGAAGTAATGAAATCCTCCCCTAGCACTGCTACTTAAAGGTCTGCATACATCAATATGTATTAAGCCCAATAGTCACTTTCCCTTTCACTAATCTTAGTAAAATGTGTCTTAGTCATTTTTCCAAGTAAACATGACTCATAATTCTCATATGATTCAAAATCATTTGAGCCTAAAAGTCCATCCCCATGGAGTTTTGAGATACACTTCTCATTAATATGACCAAGACGGCAGTGCCACATATAAGTATGATTAACATCATTAGGTTTAGATTTATTATTTATATTATAGACATTATCATTATTTCCATTCTCAACATCAAGGATATAAAGGCCATTAAATGAATTTGTAGTACAATAAAGCATATCATTTAAATAAATAGAAAACCTCTTATTCTCAATAAGAAATCTATAACATTCATTATCCAAACAAGAAATTGAAATAATATTTCTACTCAAATCCGGAACGTAATAACAATTGTTCAAAACAAGAATTAATCCGCTAGGTAAAATGACTTCATAGGTTCCTACGGCTAATGCAGCAACTCTTGCTCCATTCCCCACACGTAGGCCTACTTCGCCATCTTAGAGTAGCCTCCTATTCTTTAGTGCCTGCACATTTAAAAAAATGTGACATCCACATCCGGTATCCAATACCCAGGAACTAGAAGTAGAAAGGAGAATATCTATAACATAGATACCTGAAGTAGAAGCAGTCCCGCTGCCCTTCTTATTCTTATTTTCTTCCATAAAATCCTTGCAATTCCGTTTCCAATGACCAATCTCATTGCAGTGGAAAAAAAATACATCCTTTTGAGTGTCTACTTTAGCCACTACAGGAGCATTAGCAACATTTGCTTTGCTTATCTTGGGTTTGACAACCTTTGCCTTACCCTTACCTTTAGCTTAGAGCCTTTTCCTTCCTTTGACACCACAAGCACAGGAGAAGCTTCTTTAATGATTTTCTTTTCAGTTGTCTTTAGCATCCCATGCAACTCAAACAGTGTCTTATCCTTACCATGCATATTATAGTTTATGATGAACTGATTATAGCTTTTAGGTAATGAATTAAGAATAAAATCAGTGGCCAAATCAACAGAGATGGGATGGCCAAGCCTCTCAAGATGCTCAAAGTAAGCCTTCATCTTCAAAACATGATGGCCCACAGGCTATCCATCACTCATCTTACATGAGGTCAGAGCAGCTATGGTGTCAAACCTTTCTTGCCTTGCTTGCTCTTGAAACATGTCTTTCAACTCAATGTTCAAGTCATAAGCTTCCAAGTGTTCCAGAGTCTTCTGAAGAGCTGGACACATGGCAGCAATCATGAGACAACCGACCTCACGAGAATCATTTGCATGTTTCTTGTAGGCGTCTCTCTCTGCCCTAGGGGCAGTGGCAGCAGGTTCCTCTTCAGGAACTGGCTCATCGAGAATGTACAGCTTATCTTCATGCTTTAGAACAATTCTAAAGCTTCGGATCCAATCCGTGAAGTTAGCACCGTTCTCTTGAAGCTTTTCCTTCTCAAGGATAGATTGCAACGATAGGGATTGAGTATTTTGAGCCATTATCTACAGTTTATGCAAACATATATAAGTATGTATTAATACCAATTTTCATAAAGAGATTTATAATTATTGTATTTCACAAATACTCCCACTAAATTATATAACCTTCATATACATCCAATGTATAATATAATTTAAATGTGCTAAGATCCATATTTCACTTGACCTTGAGTCGGCTAGGGCACGACTGCTCAAAACAAGTTATTTAGGTAGGTAACTTTTACCAATCATATCATATATGACTCTTAGATCCTTTCATGAGACTCTTTAGACATCTTATGTCAAAAAGATGTTATGGTCTCATCTTGTGCCTTAGGTCCAAAACTGTTTTGATAACCCAATTAAATCAAACCATTTTAAAGATATAGGAATCACTGTTTCCTCATTGTTTGCACCCGAGAAGATAGATACCCTCGCTTTACCTTTTTTAATTTTGAGAGTCACCACCATGTTGTTGAATGGAACACGGACCGTAAGATTCTTGGGTTCGGGGGTTAAGTTATGGATTGGGAAGGTCAAGGAGCACCCAATCCACCCAATCTAGGATTGGTATTGCTTAGGTGTTTTTAATCAAATAGAGAACAAACAATTAAAACAAATAAAGACAATAATTAATTTCTTAATTATTAGAATGTCGGATCATGTGCTTCGAGACCATCTCCATGAATTGGAGAGGCTCTAGGCTGATCCTTTTGATGGGATTACACTACTCTAAAACAAAGAATGAGATGAGAAGTAGAAATTAAAAGCGTAGGAGTTTACCTAAAGCGTTCTTGAGATTTCAATTGATGGTCTTGACTAAGGCCTTGATGATCCAAGAGTTTTGTGATGATTTTAGCTTGAAAAGATGAGTTTTTGGTGGTGTTTTGGTGTGAGGAAGGAATAAAAACGGGTTTTGATTAGAGAGTTGTTAACCCCTTTTTGTGTTGAAATAACTCTATTTTATAGGTATTGGATTACTTAGGAACCAAGTCTAGGAGTCCTAAGTTTGGTAGGTTGTAGAGTCCTTATTTGGAGAGGTTAAAGGAGGTAGGAAATCAGTAGGAAATTAACTGGGAAGCCTCCTATTAGATATTCCCCGGATTAGGAGAGTGTTGGCCAAAAAAGAGATCAGGACAGAGAAGGAAAGTGGATTAGGCCCGCAGACAGAGGAGATGTCTCGTACGAGACATTGATGTCTCGTACGAGGCATCCAATGTTTTAATACTGCTTTGTCCTTGTCTATAGTTTCTTTGTTCAGTTTAGCCCCTGACTAACGGAGTTAGTTAGAAACTTAACGAAACATGACGAAACTAACGAGTTTTCATCCAAACAAAAAGGCGAGACACAAGAGTAGTGTAATCATAAATTTGAGTTCAAAATGGGGTGTCTACAGAGCCCCTCGGCGACGATACTTATGGAAGAAGTAACGTCGTCGATAGAATAGAAACCATTTAGAACTTTGGGTATGGTCGTGCTATAAAGCTGCCTACGTATCCTCCGGAAAGGAATCAGACCAAACGTAGTTCAACTCCGAAAATCACGCAAAAACGGTCGCTTGAGGTATTTTAAAAATCCTTTTGAAAGCAATACTTACGGTAAATAAAGTTTAGAGTTTAGAGAGAGTAACCCATACTGAGGAATCAATGTCCTTAAGCCAATTCTGAATATACCCTCTGTTGTTGATAGAGCGTCGCGATTGACGGTGTTGAAGTTGTTGGGGAATATCCTCTTTCAATGCTCCTACATTAAAAGTACTGGATATTATCCTCTCTCAATGGCCGAAGCTGATCGAGAGTACTGGATCCCTAGATGTTCTCTTCCAATGGCTGCGGCTGATCGAAAGTACTGAACATGTCCTTTTCCAATTCATCATTGAAAGTACTGGACGATTTGATGCCGATCTCGGAGTTGTAGAATATCCTGAATATCCTCTCTCAATGGCCGTAGGTGATCGAAAGTGCTGGACATTATCCTCTCTCAATGCTCTTACATTGAGAGTACTGGATGCAAAATCTCTTGATTTGATGTAGATTTGTAGATATCCTGAATATCCTCTCTCAATGGCCGTAGCTAATCGAAAGTACTGGACATTATCCTCTCTCAATGCTCTTACATTGAAAGTACTGGATGCAGAATCTCTTCTTGATGAAGATTTGTAGATTTCTGAATATCCTCTCTCAATGGCCGTAGCTGATCGAAAGTACTGGACATTATCCTCTCTCAATGCTCTTACATTGAGAGTATTGGATGCAGAATCTCTTGATTTTATGTAGATTTGTAGAATATCCCGAATATCCTCTCTCAATGGCCGTAGCTGATCGAAAGTTCTGGACATTATCCTCTCTTAATGCTCTTACATTGAGCGTACTGGATACAAAGGTGTCTGAATTCTCTGGGGATCATTTGATCGATGTTGATTTTTTTTTTTGAGCATGGATTGGTTCTTGTACATGTTAATACAATAAGTAGAGCCTAAGCTAGCAAGCAATTTAGCTTTGATTTTAGTTTGTAATTGGACTTATATGGTGGTGACAAATTTATGTGCATGCCCGATCGGTCAACCTTGGTGTAAGTAGTGTGAATAGCATGGATTCATGACGGGATGTTTATTGGTGATGAACTGTATGTGTCGATTTGTGTGTGGGGGGGGGACCTGTTTTGACAAGTTGGGACCTAATCAGGTTTTCTGCAGAGATGATGCTACGGAGTTTCTTCGATGGTTGTCTCGTGCCAAATGATCCGTCCAGATCATTCCCTTAGTCATGTCGTGTCAAGGGAGACAACTATTTGTCTGACAACCAATGATATTTATCAATGTGTAAGCTCTAAGTAGGCCGAGCGTACTTTATTGACAACTCTAGAGTTCCATGTCCGAAAGTCTCCGGTGAAGGTGATGAGAGACGTTATCTATTCCCCCAAGTTTATCTCATGCTTTGGTCTAAGTCAAGTCCTAAGAATCTTGTATGTTGTAGATGACTTCGTGAACAGGCTTATGAGGCTATTTTGACTTAAAAAAAGAGTGCTCTCCCGTTTGATTGATTTAAGGAAAGAGGAAGGTTAAAGAAGAAATGATTTGAAGAATGTTCTCCCTATATATATATATATTATTTTTTATGACGCACCCTGATTTTTCCTAGACCGCCCTTTCGGGTTTTCAATCTAGCGGGCATCTCTTTTGCGTCTCTTTTCATTTTTTTTTGACAATGTATGTACTCAAAGATGACTCAAAGTGGAGAGTAGTTTTGTCTCTTGTTGGGAAAGAGACTTGCAAGATTTTTGGGTTTTAATGTATTAGGCATTTTAGAAATCGACTTGGATTTTTGGGAAATATGTTCCAAGCATCGACTCGGTGGGGATAACGCACTTTGTAATGAGAGTTAAAGGTGAAGAGGATAGCCCCTAGTGCAGATTTACTTTGACGAGTTCGTATGTTTCGAGAATGAATAGACTAGGGAAGGAAAGGATCAAAAGCCCCTAGCTTTGATGCTTGGATTTAAAGAAGGCATATGAGGGTGGAGAAGAGGAAGCCCCTAGACTCAACAAATAACACTACTTGGCTCAAAGTACTAGAAAGATAGTTCTACCTTTAATGGACCCTAGTATTTATTTTTGATGACTTAAGTGTTTGTACAGTTCAGTTTTTGCAAGTGAATCATCTAGAAATATCTTGACAAGTTTTGAGGAAATACCTAATCATTAGTGTGCTCTTCGGATTTCTTCATGAGTGATATCTACGGATGATGGAGACTGTCTTCAAGTTAGGAGTCTCATTTTTTCTTCATTTGGATTTGATTTTCGTTGTAGGAGGAGATGAGAGGCCTCCTTTTTGACTTCATTGTGTGTGGTTGAAACTCCTTTGTGGGGTTGTGAAAGCTTGAGAGTTTTTTTTTTTTTTTTTTTTTTCTCAAAGCTTTAATTGAGTAGCCCCACTTTTGTTTGGGAATGAAGATGCCTTTGACTTTCTTCCATTGTGGTCCTTCGACTTTTGACATGAGCGCGGTGATAGTAATGTGTAGCCCCTAGGCCTTCTCACTTGTTTAGACATTTCTATTATCAATTGCAAGTTTTTAAGATTAATGACATTTATTGTTTGCGGATCCATTTCATGAATTAGAGAGATATTCAAAAGGTAGAACAACCTTAGAGTAGTGTATAGGAAATATGAATGACTTTTATTAATAACTTGAATTCAAAACAGACTCGATAGTTTAGTTGACACAAACTAGAAAAGGAGGGAGATGGACTAGAATGACAGAATGACTCCTCGAGTTCATACTAGGATTTAAACCTATTCTATTTCTAAGGAGAAAGGGAGAGGATAGTTGTAGCCCCAAAGTGGTTGATCTTGATTTCTTCTTGAGGCTTCATTCTTTTTTTGTGTAGTTAAGGGAGAGGGTTGATAGTAACACTTGGTATCTCTATTTCCTTCTTATCAATGAAGTCTTGGATGACGTCCTTCAAGCGGTAACAAGAGTTGGTGTCATGGCCGGGATCATTGTGAAACTTGCAGAATGAGGGGATACGATCATAGTGATAGTTTATCTTGTGAGTAGTCCCTTTTCTAGGTTTTATTTTGCCTTCCTTTAAGAGGATGTCAAGGAGACCCTCTTGAGTAACCCCTTCAAGATCATCATAGTGACTTTTCATTCCCATCTTAGTAAATTTGGATATATTAAGGTCACAGAACCGCCTCTTCTTCTTAGGCGTGGTTGTTTCACAAAGGGCTTCGGCCTCCTTTCTATAGCATTCCTTTTGAGCTTACAAGCGTGCTTGAAGTGTGCCGATCTTACTCTCGTAGAACTCCTGTTAAGTTTGTAGACGAGTTTGGAATGCCTCAATCTCTTTCTTATGACACTCTTCTTGAGCTTGTAGGCGACTGTGAAGGGTTGCGACTTCTTTCTCATAGTACTCCTTTTGGGTTTGTAAGAGAGTCATGAATTCTCCCTCCATTTTCCGCTTGAAGTCGGTGTATAGGGAAGTGGTGCCTACTTCGATCATTTGACTTACTTCCCTTTCTAGTCGGGCCTTGAGATCATGGGCCTCTTGTCTAGACTGGGTGTCGGACATGGTATCGGAAGAGTTTGTAATGATCTAGTTGCGATTCGGACGGACCTAACGGTATAGAGATTGCGTTAAACCCAGATTAAGGTCCCAACAAGTCTGCTTTATGAGGTGTATAGTCTTAGGAGTGAGTGAAGGTTGACCAAACAAGCACGGCATAGAAACTGACACGGACATAATGAGATGTGACGAGGCAAGGATGTCTCATACGAGGCATCCAGCACAAAACACAGAATTCAGTTTTTAAATCCTAATTTTGGTCGGACGGAACTTAATCCATTTTGGGGGGTTTCTATCTAATACCCTGGAATAGTGGATTCTGTCACCCTAGAATATGAGCCCCTTGTTTTTCACCTGTATTGCACTCTCCCAAACAGACAATTTGGGCAAAGGTCCCATATTCTTATCGGAATCCACCATTCGATTTAGCCAAACCTAAGTGATTCCGTAATTGTTTTGCACTTTGTTAAACAATGCCTTTTATGCAATCAAACCTTATGTATTATTGTAAGGGACAACCGGAAGGGACTTTGTCAAACGCAGGATCTTGACGGTGAAAGAGACTAGACTCGAATCCTCGTAGAAAAATTCTCATTTCACCATCGTAATCCTTTGCTCAACAATTTTACCGAAGGGACATTCGTCGAGAATTCATGAAGGGAGGATTATAGTTGTATGAAAAGCCTTGTCTTGGGCAAAGATTAAAATAATCCTAAGAATCAAACCGACCGGTCACAAGGAGTGTCCTATTGACTAGTATGTATGCATGAGGTTGATGTAGGGCTTACGGCTAACGCTCCCCATGAACACAGTCTAGGAGCGTGTCACGGATTGGAGGACCGCCAAGTGCCACTCGTAGAGTAAGGGTGTGTTAGTACCCGATCCGAAAATGAGTTTATTAGGGTTTTCCCAAATATACAAGGACTTTATAGGAATTAGAAACCTTGCAAAAAATGTTGGAGTAGAGATCCCTCAAAGGAACAAGGAGAAGAAAATCTGGAGCAGTGTTCCAGGCGGGCGCCTGGTATTGACCAGGCGGGCGCCCGGTTTGGACAGAAGGTCCGGTTCCTGGAATTGGTATGTAAGCGGGCGCCTGGTCCCCTTCAAGCGGGCGCCTGGAATGCCGAGAAAGTGCAGATTTTCAGGATTTCTCTTATGTTTAGGTTTAGGTCTTACTCTTGGTTTGCTATATAAACAATGTTCCGCCCCCATACTCATTGTAACTCAGATTTAACATATTATAGTGCAAGATCCTGGCTTGGTAGTGCCCCCAGACGTAGTCAAACATATTGACGAACTGGGTAAACAATTTCTGTGTCTTTTCTTGCTTTGATTTCTTGTGCTTTGTTTGTGCGCTCTTATTGTTCTTGTGGGTTTGCTTGGGTAGTGGAGGGCCATATCCACAACAACTGGTATCAAGAGCTCTGGTTGGAGATCAGGGTTAATCGTAAGATTGGTTTATCAAGCGATTGGGTGTTGTCAAGCAATCAAGAATGGGCAAGGACAAACAGGCGGTTGAGAAATTTGATGGTTCTGACTACGGGTTTTGGAGGATGCAAATAGAGGATCTCTTGTACAACAAAGATCTCTATAAGCCTCTAAAGGGTGTCAAACCGGAAGGAGAAAAGCAAGAAGATTGGGATCTCATGGATCGGAAGGCCCTAGGGGTGGTTAGATCTACTTTGTCAAAGTGGATCGCGAAGACTACCAAGAAGGCGAAGACCACAAAGGAGCTATTGGATTATCTTACTGAGAGATTTGAAACTCCATCTGCTGCAAACAAAGTTGATTTGATATGCAAGATGGGTAGTCTCAAGATGCAAGAGGGAGGATCCTTAGCTAAGCACATCGATGAGTTTATGGATGTTATAGACTCATTGACTGCGCTGGATATTACGTTTGATGATGAGGTTCATGCGTGCTTGTTGCTAGCATCTTTACCAGGAAGTTGGAGCGGTACGGTGACAGCGATCAATGCTTCAGCGGGTAAGAACAAGTTGAAGTATGATGATGTTAAGGATTTCTTGTTGGGCGAGGAAAATCGTTTGAAGAAGTTGGGGACATCGTCTACTTCGGGATCGGCCTTAGCTACTACTAGCAGGGGAAGGCCGGGTACTAGCAATAAGGGGAGAACTGAATCAAGGGAAAACGTAGTGGGTGGTAAGGGCAAGGCCGTGGAGATCAGAGATAAACCAAGGGTTGCGAAAGGATCGGTGCAGTGTTATCATTGCAAGGAGTTAGGACACTACAAAAAGGATTGTCCCAATCGTGGGGGCAATTCGGTGAATGTGATAGTCGAAGGTGATGATGTACTGGTTCTAAGTGTTAGTAGTGCACTAGAATCATGGGTGCTGGATTCGGGGGCATCATTCCACTCTTGCGGGCATGCAGAAGAGATGGAGAATTATACTTCCGGTGATTTCGGTAAGGTCTATCTGGCGGATGGCGAGCCTTTGGAAATCAAGGGGAAGGGGGATGTCAGAATAGGAGCATCGGACGGGAAGGTCCTACATCTGAACGGGGTCAGGCACATTCCGGGTTTGAAAAAGAACCTATTATCAGTTGGGCAGTTGGACGAAGAAGGTTATAAGGTAACATTCGGCTGCAGGAACTGGTTATTACCAAGGAGGATCGTGAGATCGCTCGGGGTGATAAGGAGGGGACACTGTATTTGGCGAATAACACCAAGGATAGTATCGCGGTGGCGTCAGCCAAAGGTGATACTGATTTGTGGCACTGTCGATTGGGTCACATGAGTGAGAAGGGGATGAAGATACTTTGTTTAAAGGGACTACTACCGGGTTTGAAGACAGTCGACGTGGGGATCTGCGAAGATTGTGTGTTTGGCAAACAGGCGAGAAGTAATTTCTCGAGGACAGGTAGGGCTTTGAGGGAAGCAAAGTTAGAACTGGTTCACACGGATTTGTGGGGACCATCTCCGGTAACTTCTCTGGGTGGTGCGTCATATTACATGACCTTCATTGATGATTCAACAAGGAAGGTCTGGGTTTATTTCTTGAAACACAAAGATGAGGCATTCGAGGTGTTTAAGAAATGGAGGGCCTTGGTGGAGAATCAGACGGGACTTAAGCTTAAGTGCTTGAGGTCAGATAACGGAGGGGAGTATGAGCTCGGGGAGTTCAAGGAATATTGTGCAGCGAATGGCATTCGCATGGAGAAGACTCCAAAGGTCACACCACAACACAACGGGGTTGCAGAGAGGATGAACAGGACATTGAACGAGCGGGCTAGAAGTATGAGGTTGAAGTGTGGACTTCCGAAGACGTTTTGGGCATATGCAGTTGACACGGCGGATTTCTTGATCAATAGGGGACCATCGGTACCATTGGGGAATGGAATTCCAGAGGAAGCATGGAGTGGCAAGCAGGTAAATCTGTCCTTTCTTCACATATTTGGCTGCGTTTCATATGTTCATATTGATTCTGCTGATAGAACTAAGTTAGATGCAGAATCTGTAAAATGTACGTTTATTGGGTATGGTGGGGATGACTTCGGGTATAAGTTTTGGGATGACCAAAACCATAAAATTATTCGTAGTCGAGATGTGGTATTCAATGAACAGGTATTGTACAAGGACAGAAAGGGGGCATCTGATGATATTAGTTCGGAACCGGAGGTTGTAGAGGTGGATATTCCAGACTCGGGTGGGAGCAGGACGGTTCATGATGACCAAGGTCAGGGGGTCACTGAAGATGAACCACATACTCCGGAACCGGATATTCCGCTGCGTAGATCCAGCAGGCTGCGTGGATCACCTAACAGGTATACTCCTTCAAATTACTATTTGTTGCTGACAGATAGTGGTGAACCGGAATGTTATGCGGAGGCTGTTCGTAGTGCACTTTGTGATAAGTGGAAAGCTGCGATGGATGATGAGATGGACTCATTGAAAGCCAACAAAACTTGGGAGTTGATTAAACTGCCTAAGGGGAAGAAGGCATTGCATAACAAGTGGGTTTACCGGATTAAGGAGGAGGCAAACGGCAGTAAACATTACAAGGCAAGGTTGGTTGTAAAGGGCTTTCAGCAAAAGTACGGTATTGACTACACCGAGGTATTCACTCCTGTTGTGAAGATGACCACTATCAGAATGGTTCTGGGGCTAGTAGTGGCGAATAACTTATTGCTGGAGCAAATGGATGTAAAGACGGCCTTCCTTCATGGGGATTTGGAGGAAGAAATTTACATGAGACAACCAGAGGGATATTTGTCTAAGGGTAACGAGGAACTGGTTTGCAGGTTGACTAAGAGCTTGTATGGCCTTAAACAAGCTCCTAGGCAGTGGTACAGGAAGTTTGATGGATTCATGCATGACATTAAATTTGTCAGATGTGAGGCGGATCACTGTTGCTACTTCAAGAACACGGACAATGGGTATATAATCTTGCTGTTATATGTGGATGACATGCTAATAGCGGGCTCTAGCAGTAGAGAGGTAAACAGATTGAAGGCTCAGTTGTCAGAACGGTTCGAGATGAAGGATTTGGGGGAGGCCAGAAAAATCTTGGGCATGCGGATTGACCGGAATAGGGAGTTGGGTAAGTTGGTTCTTTCACAAGCAGAATACGTTGAGAAAGTCTTGGCAAGGTTTTGCATGGAAGAGGCGAAGCCAACAGGGACACCATTGGGTATGCACTTCAAGCTATCCGAAAAGGACTCACCTAAGGGCAAGGAAGAGCGTGACAAGATGGAGAGGACTCCATATGCTTCGGCAGTGGGGAGTCTAATGTATGCAATGGTGTGTACAAGGCCGGATATTGCACATGCGGTGGGAGTAGTCAGCCGGTACATGGGCAATCCTGGGAAGCAACATTGGGAAGCGGTTAAATGGATCCTGCGCTACTTAAAGGGTACTGCTGGTAAGGCTCTATGTTTCTCAAGCAAGGAGGTCGTGTTAGCGGGTTATGTGGATGCGGATTTGGCATCAAGTGATCTTAATAAGAGGAGGAGTACCACGGGTTATGTTTTCACATTGGGTGGTACGGCTATCTCCTAGGCTTCTAAATTGCAGAAGATCGTGGCTCAGTCGACTGCGGAAGCAGAATATGTGGCAGTGACAGAGGCAAGCAAAGAGATGGTATGGTTGCAGAACTTCTTGGGTGAACTTGGGAAGACGCGAAGTGGTAATGCTCTCTACAGTGACAGTCAGAGTGCAATACATTTGGCTAGGAATCCGGCGTTTCATTCTAGGACGAAGCACATTGAGCTGAGGTTTCACTACATCAGGCATCTCTTGGAGAGGAAGATCTTAAGGCTGGAGAAGATTTTGGGATCGGAGAACCCGGCTGACATGTTGACCAAGGTGGTAAACCTTGAAAAGTTGAAGCTATGCATAGCTTCAATTGAGCTTGGAGAATAAGAGAGGAGGAAGGCACTACCATGATCGAGGTGAGCACTAGGAAGACACCAAGGATGAGTTGAAGACGGATACGGGGTTTGTATATGCGGTTGATCTCTAGGTGGGAGATTGTTAGAGTAGAGATCCCTCAAAGGAACAAGGAGAAGAAAATTTGGAGCAGTGTTCCAGGCGGGCGCCTGGTATTGACCAGGCGGGCGCCCGGTTTGGACAGAAGGTCCGGTTCCTGGAATTGGTATGTAAACGGGCGCCTGGTCCCCTTCAAGCGGGCGCCTGGAATGCCGAGAAAGTGCAGATTTTCAGGATTTCTCTTATGTTTAGGTTTAGGTCTTACTCTTGGTTTGCTATATAAACAATGTTCCGCCCCCATACTCATTGTAATTCAGATTTAACATATTATAGTGCAAGATCCTGGCTTGGTAGTGCCCCCAGACATAGTCAAACATATTGACGAACTGGGTAAACAATTTCTGTGTCTTTTCTTGCTTTGATTTCTTGTGCTTTGTTTGTGCGCTCTTATTGTTCTTGTGGGTTTGCTTGGGTAGTGGAGGGCCATATCCACAACAAAAAATTGTCCTGGATTCCCAAAATATATCTCATCATTCTAGAACATCTTAAAAATGGCCAAAATAGGGTTTCCATAAACCAAATAAAACCTTAGCTTGAAAATCACGTCAGCCAGGAATTATGGCCACGCGGCCACATTCGACCTTGGCCATGCGGCCACATTCGACCATGGCCAGGCGGCCATCTTCGTCTCAGGAAATCTCAGCCGTCTGATCCCCCCATCAGATGGCTATAAAAGGGCATTCCATTCTCTTGGTTAAAGATCCGAGCTTTAGAGCTCACAAATTAAATCAAACATTTCAAGCATTCAAGAACACCCTCAAGAATCCCAAGAATACCAAGGTTTATTTCTTGCCGAAATAGGTAAGTTTTCTAACTTTTTCTTCATGTTATTGCCATGTTCTTAATTTAAATTCATAATATTCATGTTCTTAATATGTTTATTCATGTGTTCTTCATAATATTCATGTTCCTAACATGTTTATTCATATGTTCTTCATATCATTCATATGTTCATAATATGTTCTTCGCATGTTCTTCATGTTCTTAGATTAAAACCTTATTTATGCTAGATTTAGGGTTGCAATCTTCATGTTAACATGTTATTTCATAGCCGATGATAATCTAGGGTTCATCAACCCGAACATGATCTAGGAACTACTTCTAAACCCTAATCTTTAGGTAATTCCCCCATCATTATGCATGATCCCGATTCTTCTGCCTATTCTAAATTCTTATCGAACTACGCTGACCTAACCTTCTCACTTTGAGAGGAACGTAGGAAATCTTCGGATTCGGTCTCAATCACTAACACACTACTAACACATTCATCATGATAGAAAGTCCGATCTATCGGGCGATAGGAGTGATAACTTGATATTCTTCTCTTGTCGTAATTTGGCCTCCGAACCCATTTACTTGTAAATAATTGATTTTTCTCAATGTTTTGGCTATAATTAAAACAACGTGGCGACTCTCATATTTTTAATGTTGCAATGAATATCCCAATTTTAAACACACGTATTCACAGTGGCGACTCCGCTGGGGACTGCTTTGAAACTTTTTCAAACTAGTGGGTCTAACTTTCATTTACATCATGATGTTTGCCATGTCGTCACATGTACCTTATACTTTTACCATGTCTTCACATGCACCTTATACTTTTACCATGTCTTCACATGCACCATATGCTTTTGCCATGTTTTCACATACACCTCATACTTTTTCCATGTTTTCGCATGCACCTCATACTTTTTCCATGTTACCACATGCACCCTTTCCTTTGCCATGTTGTCACATGTACCTTGTACCTTTGCAATGCGCACCCTAGTACTAAGGATAAATGCAAAACTTTGCTATGCTCCCTTGTACATTCTTATCTTTTCTTATCTCTTGCACTGCATTGCATCATAACAATATCAAAAACTTCTCTTTTTCTCCCTAAAAAGAATTAGTTTCTTGCCACACACTACCACTAGTCTGTGTCAGCACTGCACATAACCCTCATCACCCTCGGAGAATTCGATGTCAAAAATTAGTGGTGCTACTGCCGACCTTTTTTCGAGCCACTCGTTTCCTCCACTCATCGTGTACGCTTTGCGAGCGGTGGGAACCTTTTATCCTACCCGTGTCAACCCACACAAAAAGATTAGGACACTCCTTGGACCAACCAATTAGGATGTAAATAAAACTTTTCGTAAAATAAAATGTGCATTGCATTTAGGCGACCTCTAAGGTCCATCGCTCATCCATTGGTCCATCTGTCAAAACTCGTCATCTTGACCTATCTACGTTTGACCCGTCTAGGTCTACCCATAATTATGATCCATTTGGGTCTACCCCCCTCGACCTTCTTTGGTCAAAACCTTATCAACCTTTGACCCCTTGGGTCAAACTTTGACCCCCTAGGTCAACCTTATTACCTTCGACCTCTTAGGTCAACCTTTGACCCCATAGGTCAACCTTATCAACCTTCGACCCCTACGGTCAACCTTATCACCTTCGACCTTTTAGGTCAACCTTTGACCCCCTAGGTCAACCTTTGACCCCCTAGGTCAACCTTTGACCCCCTAGGTCAACCTTATCAACCTTTGACCCCCTAGGTCAACCTTATCACCTTCAACCTTTTAGGTCAACCTTTGACCCCCTAGGTCAACCTTATTACCTTCGACCTCTTAGGTCAACCTTTGACCCCCTAGGTCAACATTATTACCTCCTACCTTTTAGGTCAACCTTTGACCCACTAGGTCAACCCAATCACCTTTGACCTATTAGGTCAACCCTTGACCCCCTTAGTCAACCTTACCCGTTTTTGACCTATTAGGTCAACCTTTGACTCCATAGGTTAACCCAATTACCTTTGACCTTAAACCGCTTAGGTCAAACCGTTATCTTGACCCACCTAGGTCATTACTTGACCCACCGTTGTCCTGACCAACTTAGGTCAACCCGTCTCGTACCATCCTTGGCCCATCTAGGTCAACTTGTCCATCTTAGGATAAAACTCCCCCTTCACCTTTGACCCTTCTAGGTCAATCCTTAGCCTGTTTAGGTCGACTTACCCGTCTTGAATCCATCTAAGTCAATTACCGACTTCCCTAGGTCAACCTACCCGTCTAGGTCCGCACACCATCCTTGACCCATCTAGGTCAACTTGTCTGTCTACCCCTTCGCATTTGACTCGCTTAGGTCAAACCATGTCTATCCCGCTTAGATTATCCCATAGGAAACCCGATACAACCCGCTATCTTGATCCATTCACTATATAGGTCAGTCCAACCCTCCTCATTTAGGTCAACCTATCCTTCACCCATCTAGGTCAACCCACCATTATCGACGCGTTATAGCTTGAACCACCTCTCGGCCTATTTAGGTCAAACCTTAAGTCAAGCCTTACCCGACTCCTATAGGTCTTCCTCACCTATGCTCGACCAAGGACCGAGTCATCTCCCTCTTTTTGATCCCCAAAGGTTACTCTTTGTCTCGAAAATAACCGTACTTTACCAAATTTACCCCTATGGTCATCTCTCACCTCTTTTTAAAAGTCTAACTTGATTCGAAATACTGTGACCTGAGCCTCTTATTGTGTGGGACCTCTCCCTCATGGTAAGGGGAATGTAGACAACTTCGGCCCGGTCTAACTTTCAAATTTTTGTCAAAAAAAAATGCATTTCAAAAATGTGGAGACCAACTCTTTTCCAAAAGTGATTTTATAACAATGCCTTGTCATTAATTATGAGCCTAACTAAATGCAAAATGATTAATGTGCCTCAAATCACTACCATAAGTCGCTGCATGTCGTCAAAATACTTCGAGAATCCCTTTCCTTCGTGGCCGAAAGATTTGACTTCCAAGAGAAAAGGCACATAGAAGACTTGAAGATTGTCCTCGACATAAGAGACGGATATCAGAAGCCCAAGCAAAACGCCATAGGACGGAGATGGCCAAAGCACTCGAGGAACAAGAGGCCCGTCATTCAAAGGAGAGGCAAAGTATCTCTGAGAAGCTCAATGAACTAGCCACGATAATCCAAGGTGGTGTTTGGGATCAACGACAAGAGATCTCCGATCATGCTAGCAAAAATCTCTCATTAATTCACTTCAGATCACCTCAACATACCAAGGACGATGTAGACGGTGATGAGGAGGACTCCTACAGTATCAACAAGGGAAGCAATGCAAAGAGGCCACGTCCTGACAACTCAAACCAATGCCGCCATGCACCTAAGGAATGTGGTTGGATATCAGAATGAGCAAATCGGGGCTACCTCCTTTAAATATATATAAAAAAAGGAAGTCATTCAGTCTTCGTAAGTTCTAGAGTGTCCTTAGTCAAAAGTCCACCTTGGAAGATTTTTGTTTCTTTAGTAAAAGTCCACCCCGGACTAGTCGTTTTTCTTTCAAACAATAAAGAGTCTTTATTTCTTTTCTCTCTAGACTTGAGACATAATCTTGCATAAATCAATTCCATGAAAATTGTCTTATTCACCAATTTCACTTGATTGCTATATCTTTATATGATGAATTAATCTTAATCTTACTCATTAATGACGACTCATTAAAAGGTAAATGGACCCACAAACCATTCACATAACTAAGTAAACAATTAATCTCAAGATAACAAATGCTTTGATCAATTGGGATGAACGAATCACTTTCTCTTCTCTCTACATTCTATACAAATACACTCCCTATATACACTCACCCCATGTACACCCTTCATGTATATTCTCTCTATACACCTTCTCCCATACACTACCCTCATACGCCTGTCATCTCACCATTAGACCCCTTTTCCATACGGTCATGATGAAGACGTGGACTGCAGATGATCATTGTTAAATAGACATCCATGCTGCCACAATTCAAGAGGTTGTTTGTTCCCTTCATGAGTACTACATGTCGATACATTGTGGCTGTCCGTATTCCATCACAAATATAAAAGAAATGCACGAAGTTGTTCATGCCATTAATAGGTGCACGTGACAATCTGATGGAGCTCTGCCGGTAAGAATCAAGGGGCTACGGATCCCCCTCGCCAGCAAAAGGCCTCTTGAACTTTAAGGAGGCTACCTTGCGATCAGCAAAGGCGAAAGCAAACCAGGGGCTCGTCTTGCCCAATCTTTCATGTACAAATAAAAAAAAGGAGGGGGGGGGGGGCTCGCTAGGTTGAAACCCAAAAGGGTGACCTAGGCAAAAATTAGAGCATTGCACAAAAAAGAAGCCCGCTAGGTTGAAAACCCAAAAGGGCGGCCTAGGCAAAAAAAAAGGGTGTGCACAAAGAGATAAAATAAAAAAAAAGAAAAATAGAAGGGGCTATCACTGTAGAAAGGTAAAAGGCCTATTTTCTTTTCACTTCAAATTTTCTATTTTTCTTTCTTTCCCTGCAAAGAAGTTTAACACGGCAGCATCAGCCCGTGACAACTACAATGGAGCAATCCAGTGCGATAACTACAATGGAGCAGTCCACCGCAACAAGCTACAATGAAGCAATCCAAAGCAGCAAGCAACAAGGAACAACTCACCTCAGTTAAACAAACCTCACACCCCTAAACTCAAACCTAACTTCATCATCAGCCAGGCCACCCCCGAACTACGCGGACCTGAGCTTCTCACCTTGAGGAGAACGTAGGCAACCTTCGGGTCCGGTCCAAAATATACACAACCCACCTCGTAACCAATCTTCTTTCTCTTCCCATATTTCTACTTCTGGTTTCTTCACTCACAATTGATCAAAACATTTATTATTTTAAGGCTACTTGTTTACCCATTAACCAGAACTCATTAATCAACTAACGAGGTCTATTCTTGAGCAATCAAATGAGAATCTTGAATAAAACAATTTTCAAATGTCTCGACAATTCTTCTGTTCTACAATCTAGGAAGAGCCAAACACTTACTTTCTGTCAAGCAGGGGCTTCCTTCCGTTGGTACATACACCTCTTATAAATTATCCAAAGAGTCAAAATGCGAGCACTCTAGCTCTCTCTCTCTCTCTAAAATGCCCCTGCATGTTTTCAAACAATTCTTTTTCCTTTTTTAGTCAACTGAATGATTTAAAAAAAAAAAGACGCAAAAGAGATGCCCGCTAGATTGAAAACCCGCAAGGGCGGTCTAGGAAGGGTGCATCTTAAAGGTGGTAGGATACCCCGCCCTGCGCCTACATCAAACTGGGGCTTTCCTAACAAAAAGGATTGACTATGTGGTTTCTCAGAGAATATCGAGGCTTCGACAAGCACATACTTAGAAGAAGGGCATCCCTCATCATCAAGCTCGACGTAGAATTTCTCAAAGGAGGAAGGGTACCCGCTCACCAAATTAGAGAATCCCCAACAGGAATGGGTCGACTATGTGGTTTCCCAGAGAATACCGAGGCTTCAACAAGGATGTACTTAGAAGAAGGGCACCCCTCATCGTCAAACTCGGCACGTGATGAGTTCTTTGAATTGGTTAGAATCTTAATTAATCATGAGGCATCTTTACATAATCATAACACTTTCAAAAGTTTTCTCATCCTCAACACTTTGTTTATAAACCCGCACCCTCGATCTCCACAAAATTGCAAAAACATCCTCGGTCCGTCTAGGACCCATCTATGTGATTCTCAGAGTCGACTCAGTCCTTTACCCTATCTCCCACACTTTAGGGAACCTTTAAGACTAAACCCTCAACTCTCTAGGTCCCAAACTTACCCGATTCAAAACCTTTAGGTCCCGAACCTACCCGGTCAGTTTTGCCTAGGTTACACCATAACCCCTTAGCTCGACCCTCCACAAGTTCGTAGCGCAACTCCTAAAGCTTCAAAACGGCCCTATCCAAAACCTCAAACCTTGAACCGGTCAACCAAAGCCAAATCCTTGGAGTGACCCATTAGGTCCCGAACCTACCGGCCCCGAGCCTATCTGATCTCCTAGATCTCAAACCTACCAATACATACTCGTTCTTACCATGTCCAAACCTTGGCTCTCTCATCCGCTTAGGTCCAACCTCTTAGGTCTACACAGTCTAACCTGTCAAACGATCCCTTAGATCCCAAGCCCATTCGAGTCTACCAAACACCTATCTTTTAGGTCTCTAGCATATCCGATCCACACCTTAGGTCTCAACTCCTAAACCCTTTAGATCATAAGACTGTCTACCCTCAATGTCTATAACCATAGATGTCGACCCTTAGAAATCTTTAATTCCCAAGCCTGCTCGGTCCAACCAAAACAATGCCATAGCTCTGCCGCTCTTAAACCTAGTGTCACCCATTTAGCCTTAAAAGACTTCCTAGTCTGACCTTCAACCCCTTAGGTCTAACCTACTTAATCCGAGCCGAATCCAAACCTCGAATCCACACGATCCTCTCCTTAAACTCTTTAGATCTCGAACCTTCCTCCCCCAACGAGTCCAAACCTCGAACCTGCTCAAGCACATAGTGTCTCGCACATATCGTGCCATGCCATAGAGATCTCAAGACCCATCCGGTCAAAACCCATGTCCTTAACACCTTTGGTCTCATCCCAAACCTACCTTCGCAATTGCCAAACGAGCTTGGTCAACCATATGAACTCTAAGGCAAACTTAGGTCCTAAGCAAACCCAATCCTATTAGGTACCTATTATACTCGAGCAAAGTCTTTGAGACTCAATTCATGTCCTAAGCGCCAACGTGGTCACACATCTAGACCCATTTCCCGGACCTATGGTTCGCACCTAGCCTAAATTTTAAACACCCTAGGGTCCAAACCCGTCATGCCCGCTCTAAACCCTTACACCGTTAGGTACTAGGATTATCCAATCCTAATCCATCGCTCTTTGGCCTGACCTCAAGCCTGCCTGGTCCTAACCCATAACGCGATTCCTTTAGGACAAAAGACTTACCCGCTTGAAAGCCTTACGTTCCAAGGCTACCCTATCTAGCCATCGAAAGATTCTTAATCTCACGCCTACCATTCCATTAGGCCCCGGTCTCCTTAGCACCTGTCTGAGTCTTACCCTAGCTAAACCTAGCACTCTAGCCTAGGTCTAACCTATCGAGCCTACCCAGCCATGAGGTATCAAGCTCACCTGCCCCAAACCATAACACTCTTTGACCTCAAACTTGCTTAGTCTAAACCAAGACCGACCTTCAAACACTTTCGGTCTCAAAACCCTAGCCTTTAGCCTAGGAAGTTGCATTCTCTCTAAATCCTAGCCTCAAACCTAGGAAGTCGTATCTTCTCTAAACCCTATCCTCAAGCCTAGGAAGTCAAATTCTTTCCAAACCCTAGCCTCAAGCCTAGGAATCCGCATTCGCTCAAACCCTAGCCGTGAACCTAAGAAGTCACATCCTCTTCCTCTTCAAACCCTAGCCTCAAGCCTAGGTAGTCGCATTCTCTCCAAACCCTAGGCTGAAGCCTAGGTAGTCGCATTCCTCTCCAAACCCTAGCTGTGAGCCTAGGAAGTCGCATTTGCTCCAATCCCTAGCCTCAAGCCTAGGAATTCGCATCCTCTCCAAACCCTAGCCTCAAGCCTAGGTAGTCGTATTCCTCTCCAATCCCTAGCCTCAAGCCTAGGAAGTCGCATTGTCTCCAAACCCTAACCTCAAGCCTAGGTAGTTGCATTCCTCTCCAAACCCTAGCCGTGAGCCTAGGAAGTCGCATTCGCTCTAATCCCTAGCCTCAAGCCTAGGAATTCGCATCCTCTCCAAACCCTAACCTCAAGCCTAGGTAGTCGCATTCCTTTCCAAACCCTAGCTGTGAGCCTAGGAAGTCGCATTCGCTCCAATCCCTAGCCTCAAGCCTAGGAATTCGCATCCTCTCAAAATCCTAGCCTCAAGCCTAGGAAGTCGCATCCTCTCCAATCCCTAGCCTCAAACCTAGGAAGTCGCATTCTCTCCAAACCCTAGCCTTAAGCCTAGATAGTCGCATTCCTCTCTAAACCCTAGATGTGAGCCTAGGAAGTCACATTGGCTCCAATCCCTAGGCTCAAGCCTAGGAATTCGCATCCTCTCCAAATCCTAGCCTCAAGCCTAGGAAGTCGCATCCTCTCCAAACCCTAGCCCCAAGCCTAGGTAGTCACATTCTCTCCAAACCCTAGCCTCAAGCCTAGGAAGTTGCGTTCTCTCCAAACCCTAGCCTCGAGCCTAGGAAGTCACATTCTCTCTAAACCCTAGCCTCAAGCCTAGACAGTCATATCATTCTCTCCAAACCCTAGCCTCGAGTCTAGGTAGTCATATTCGCTTCAAACCCTAGCCTCAAGCCTAGGTAGTTATATTCGTTCCAAACCCTAGCCCCGAGCCTAGGTATTCACGTTCTCTCCAAACCCTAGCCTCAAGCCTAAGAAGTTGCGTTCTCTCCAAACCCTAGCCCCGAGCCTAGGAAGTCACATTCTCTCTAAACCCTAGCCTCAAGCCTAGGCAGTCATATCATTCTCTCCAAACCCTAGCCTCAAGCCTAGGTAGTCATATTCCCCCAAACCTTAGGATCAAGCCTAGGTAGTTACATCCTTCCAAACCCTAGCCTAAAGCTTAGGAAGTTACGTCCTTCTTAAACCCTAGCCTTGATCCTAGGTAGCTACATCCTTCATAAACCCTATCCTTGATCCTAGGTAGTCACATTCCCTCTAAATCCTTGCCTCAATCCTAGGAAGCTTCCAAAGCCCCATATACAACATCCTTTCCAAATTCCCGAAACCCTAGTCTCAAAATCTTGGAAATTTCCAATCTCAATCCCCTATCTTATTGAACCCTAGTCTTATGCCTAGGATACTATGCCCCTTCCAAAACTTAATCAACCCTAGCATCGAGCCTAGGATTCAACATTCCCTTCAAACCCTAGTCCCAGACCTAGGAAATTCCTACACTTTAGTCTTATAATATATGAAGCTTACAATCCCTAGTCTTAAACCCTAGCCTAAAGCCTAGGTTGGAATGTTCATTTCCAAGCCATAGTCACCAATCCCAGAAAATGGTGAACCCTAGCATCAATCATAGTGAACCTTCAACAAAATCAAATCCCTATGCATGAACCTAGCAAGCTACACTCTTCCCAACAATCCTTAGTCTCAATCCTATGAGGACATAACCTTTCTAACTCCAAGCCCTAGCCTCGAAGCCTAGGATATTTCTAAACCCTAGTCCCAAACCTAGGAAAGTCTTGGTCCTTTGTGCCAGTTTCTCTAAACCATGGCCTCATGCTTAGAATACAATATTCTTTCCAAACCCTTGTTCAAAACCCTAGCATCTAGGAAATTCCCAAACCTCAACCTCTCCAAGCCCTAGCACTAAGCCTAGAATAAAATATTCTCCTCATGCTTAATGAACTCCAATCCCTTGCCCGTAAGCCTAGGAAACCCACATTATCTCCAAGACATAATCTCAAGCCTAAGCAACCATAACATCTTTTGCATCCTGATCTCAAGACTAAGAGGTTACCATATTTCTTATCCCCTTTCCTTAAAAGCCTTAGTTCCTACCCTAAGCAACCAAGAAAAATGTCCCTTACCTAATGCCTTCGTCTCAATGGCTCGTAGCCTCATATTATGTATTCCCTCCTAATTTAGGGTAAGTGGATCCCAAACACTACGCTTTCCATGGTCGTCCTTTACTCACCAAAGAGTCCTTTACCTTTGTGACTCCCCGAGAGTCTATCACCTTTGTGACTCCCCGAGAGTCTGTCACCTTTGTGACTCCCCGAGAGCTCATCCATTTTGTGACTCCCCGAGAGCTCATCCCTTTTGTGACTCCCCGAGAGTCTATCACCTTTGTGACTCCCTGAGAGTTCATCCCGTTTGCGACTTCATAACAATCCATCATCTTTGCCTCCACATGCAGATTTTCCGTTTTACCCCTGGTTTATTTCTTGTTTGTTCAATTTAGGTATCCTTAACCTATTTTAACCGAAATACGTTACCTTTGGGTCCGGAAAGCCCCTCAAAATTTCTATCTCTCTCGAAATTCTTGCCGCAATTCATAGGAACGACGTTTCTATATCGTGTGTGCCCCGAACACTTGCTTAGGACTATCATGATTCACAGAGGCCCATCTACCTCTATATCATGTGTGTTCTAGATCTTTCACGGTTGAGAAAAGCTCGTTTGTTTCCACATTGCGTAAGATCCAGCATTTATCATCATGATTCACAGAGGCCCGTCTACCTCTATATCATGTGTGTTCTAGATCTGTCACGGTTGAGAGAAGATCGTTTGTTTCTATATTGCGTAAGATCCAGCATTGACCATCATGATTTACAGAGGCCCGTCTACCTCTATATCATATGTGTTCTAGATCTATCGCGGTTGAGAGAAGCTCGTTTGTTTCTACATTGCGTAAGACCCAGCATTGACCATCATGATTTACAGAGGCCCGTCTACCTCTATATCATGTGTGTTCTAGATATATTGCGATTGACAGAGCCCCGTCTACCTCTATATTGCGTAAGATCCAGCACTTGTTATTGCGATTGACAGAGGCTCTTCTATCTCTATATCGCGTGAGCTCCGGCTATTACCATTTTTATCTTGGGATTATTTAGACCCCGCCGTCTTTATATCTCGCACCATTATTGTTCGCATCTCCAAACTACGACTGGCTTGATTCCTCCGAGGATACGTAGGAAGCCTGAAAAGGTTCAGCCACCCGACCGACGTGGTCATTTCTCATCCCCAACAGATGTTTCCCTCGCAACTCGAAGTTATCCCCTGCGGAAGGCGTTGTCCCCACCAAAGGACAATCGTTTACAATTTCCCCAATAGATTTGAACTACGTTTGGCTTGATTCCCTCGCGGATACGTAGGTCGCCTGCCAAGTTTCAGCCGTCCCATCACCCTTCATCTGTTTTGAAACTCATGTTTCAGAACGGATCCTTCTTTTATCGTCGACCCCCCATTGCCTTGCAATAAGCGTCGCCGAGGGGCTACTGTTAGTACCCGATCCGAAAATGAGTTTATTAGGGCTTTCCCAAATATACAAGGACTTTATAGGAATTAGAAACCTTGCAAAGACTTGTCCCGGATTCCCAAAATATATCTCATCATTCTAGAACATCTTAAAAATGGCCAAAATAGGGTTTCCATAAACCAAATAAAACCCTAGCTTGGAAATCACGTCAGCCAGGAATGATGGCCACGCGGCCACATTCGACCTTGGCCACGCGGCCACATTCGACCATGGCCAGACGGCCATCTTTGCCTCAGGAAATCTCAGCCGTCTGATCCCCCCATCAGATGGCTATAAAAGGCCATTCCATTCTCTTGGTTAAAGATCCGGATTTTAGAGCTCACAAGGGATGATTTTGCTCCAAAATCAAGCATTTCAAGCATTCAAGAACACCCTCAAGAATCCCAATAAAATCAAGGTTTATTTCTTGCCACATAGGTAAGTTTTCTAACTTTTTCTTCATGTTATTGCCATGTTCTTAATTTAGATCCATAATATTCATGTTCTTAATATGTTTATTCATGTGTTCTTCATAATATTCATGTTCCTAACATGTTTATTCATATGTTCTTCATATCATTCATATGTTCATAATATGTTCTTCGCATGTTCTTCATTTTCTTAGATTAAAACATTATTTATGCTAGATTTAGGGTTGCAATCTTCATGTTAACATGTTATTTCATAGCCGATGATGATCTAGGGTTCATCAACCCGAACATGATCTAGGAACTACTTCTAAACCCTAATCTTTAGGTAATTCCCCCATCATTATGCATGATCCCGATTCTTCTGCCTATTCTAAATTCTTCTCGAACTACGCTGACCTAAGCTTCTCACCTTGAGAGGAATGTAGGCAATCTTCGGATTCAGTCTCAATCACTAACACACTACTAACACATTCATCATGATAGAAAGTCCGATCTATCGGGCGATAGGAGTGATAACTTGATATTCTTCTCTTGTCGTAATTTGACCCCCGAACCCATTTACTTGTAAATAATTGCTTTTTCTCAATGTTTTGGATATAATTAAAACAATGTGGCGACTCTCAAATTTTTAATGTTGCAATGAATATCCCAATTTTAAATAGACGTATTCACAGGGTGCTGATCGACATCCGTCCTCCGATTGGGACCCGGGTTTATAAGGTATGTAGTGCAATTAATCTACATGTGTGCATGTGTATGAGAGTCAAGTTCTAAATGTCAAATGAAAAATAGAGATTTTCTTTTTTTTAAGTAAGTAAAAGATTGACCCGACCAAAGTGGTTGCCTACGTTTCTCTCAATCTTCAGAAAAAGAAAGAGAGACTCAGGTCAACGTAGTTCGAGTTTGCAAAAGGTTTTTGAGAAGAGAAGGAGCACATAATCAAGTAGGTACACATAGAGGAGAGTGATAGAAGTACTCACAGTGCTTGTATTACCCATTAATGGGTGCAAAATAAACTAGGGAATGAGTACAACAGTCATCCCTAATTTATTCATTTTTTATACTCTGCTGCAAAAGATGTTAGCGCAAAAACAATACATGTATATGACATAAATCATTTTTTGCACATATGGGGACGGAGTAAAACAAGCAAAGAAAAGTTTTTTCTGGAATTTTCTGGAATCTCAGGGACCATTCTGCAGTTTTAGAAGTGCAGGGACTGTTCTGCAATTTTTTTTTATCCAGCCGCCAGTTATGTGACAATGATTAGACAATGATGGGGTAATGATTGGTTTAATGGTTAGGCAATTATTAGTAAACCCCAAATTTTCCAAATTGACAAAGTGTTTGGCGGCAGAATTGAGATGTCTTGTACGAGACATAGTTGTCTCGTACGAGACATTTTAGTCCAGACCCCAGATTCAGAACAGAACAGGTTTAAAACAGAGCAGTCCGAAAATTCACAGAAAAATTCAGAAAAAGTATATTTTTTTTTGCAGAAAATTGAGAAGATTAAAAACACCTAATTTGTACGCAAGTCTAACCCACTTAAATTCGTCCCCAGCGGAGTCGCCACTGTTTGCGCCCGAAAAGATATATACCCTCGATTTACCTTTTTTGATTTTGAGACTCGCCACCATGTTGTTGAACGGAACACGGACCGTGAGATTCTTGGGTTCGGGGGTTAAGTTATGGATTGGGAAGGTCAAGGAGCACCAAATCTAGGATTGGTCTTGCTTAGGTGTTTTTAATCAAATAGAGAACAAACAATTAAAACAAATAAAGCCAATAATTAATTTCTTAATTATTGGAATGTCGGATCACGTGCTTCGAGACCATCTCCATGAATTGGAGAGGCTCTAGGCTAATCCTTTTAATGGGATTACACTACTCTAAAACAAAGAATGAGATGAGAAGTGGAGATTAAAAGCGTAGGAGTTTACCTAAAGCGTTCTTGAGATTCCAATTGATGGCCTTGACTAAGGCCTTGATGATCCAAGAGTTTTGTGATGATTTTGGCTTGAAAAGATGAGTTTTTGGTGGTGTTTTGGTGTGAGGAAGAAATAAAAACGGGATTCTTTGGGGATTGACAGATTAGAGAGTTGTTAACCCCTTTTTGTGGTGAAAGAACTCTATTTTATAGGTATTGGATTACTTAGGAACCAAGTCTAGGAATCCTAAGTTTGGTAGGTTGTAGAGTCCTTATTTGGAGATGTTAAAGGAGGTAGGAAATCAGTAAGAAATTACATGGGAAGCCTCTTATTAGATATTCCCTGGATTAGGAGAGTGTTGGCCAAGAAAGAGATCGGGACGGAGAAGGAAAGTGGATTAGGCCCGCAGACAGAGGAGATGTCTCGTACGAGGCATCCAGTGTTTTAATACTTTTTTGTCCTTGTCTATAGTTTCTTTGTTCAGTTTAGCCCCTGTCTAACGGAGTCAGTTAGAAACTTAACGAAACATGATGAAACTAACGAGTTTTCATCCAAACAAAAAGGCGAGACACAAGAGTTGTGTAATCATAAATTTGAGTTCAAAATGTGGTGTCTACAGAGCCCCTCGGCGACGATACTTATGGAAGAAGTAATGTCGTCGATAAAAAAGACACCATTTAGAACTTTGAGTATGATCGTGCTATAAAGCTGCCTACGTATTCTCCGGAAAGGAATCAGACCAAACGTAGTTCGACTCCGAAAATCACGCAAAAACGGTCGTTTGAGGTATTTTGAAAATCCTTTTGAAAGTAATACTTGTGGTAAATAAAGTTTAGAGTTCAGAGAGAGTAACCTATACTGAGGAATCAATGTCATTAACCCAATTCTGAATATACCCTCTGCTGTTGATAGAGCGTCGCGATTGACGGTGTTGAAGTTGTTGGGGAATATCCTCTTTCAATGCTCCTACATTAAAAGTACTAGATATTATCCTCTCTCAATGGCCGAAGCTGATCGAGAGTACTGGATCCCTAGATGTTCTCTTCCAATAGCCGCGACTGATCGAAAGTACTGAACATGTCCTCTTCCAATTCATCATTGAAAGTACTGGACAATTTGATGCCGATCCCGAACTTTGTAGAATATCCTGAATATCCTCTCTTAATGGCAGTAGCTGATCGAAAGTACTGGACATTATCCTCTCTCAATGCTCTTGCATTGAGAGTACTAGATGAAGAATATCTTGATTTGATGTAGATTTGTAGAATATCCTGAATATCCTCTCTCAATGGCTGTAGCTGATCGAAAGTACTGGACATTATCCTCTCTCAATGCTCTTACATTGAAAGTACTGGATGCAGAATCTCTTGATTTGATGAAGATTTGTAGATTTCTGAATATCCTCTCTCAATGGCCGTAGCTGATCGAAAATATTGGACATTATCCTCTCTCAATGCTCTTACATTGAGAGTACTGGATGCAAAATCTCTTGATTTGATGTAGATTTGTAGAATATCCCGAATATCCTCTCTCAATGGCCGTAGCTGATCGAAAGTACTGGACATTATCCTCTCTAAATGCTCTTACATTGAGAGTACTGGACGCAGAGGTGTCTGAATTCTCTGGGGATCATTTGATCGATGTTGAATTATTTTTTTGAGCATGGATTGGTTCTTGTACCTGTTAATACAACATGTAGAGCCTATGCTAGCAAGCAATTTAGCTTTGATTTTAGTTTGTAATTGGACTTATGTGGCGGTGGAAAATTTATGTGCATGCCCGGTCGGTCAACCTTGGTGTAAGTAGTGTGAATAGCATGGATTCATGACGGGATGTTTATTGGTGATGAACTGTATATGTTGATTTGTGTGTGTGTGGGGGACCTGTTTTGACAAGTTGGGACCTAATCAGGTTTTCTGCAGAGATGATGCTACGGAGTTTCTTCGATGGTTGTCTCGTGCCAAATGATCCGTCCAGATCGTTCCCTTAGTCATGTCGTGCCAAGGGAGACAACTATTTGTCCGACAACCAATGATATTTATCAATGTGTAAGCTCTAAGTAGGCCGAGCGTACTTTGTTGACAACTCTAGAGTTCCATGTCCAAAAGTCTCCGGTGAAGGTGATGAGAGACGTTATCTATTCCCCCAAGTTTATCTCATGCTTTGGTCTAAGTCAAGCCCCAAGAATCTTGTATGTTGTAGATGACTTCGTGAACAGACTTATGAGGCTGTTTTGACTTGAAAAAGAGTGCTCTCCCGCTTGATTGGATGCAAAGTCGATATGAACAGTTAACCCTTCTCGACGAAAAGAGGATACGAGTGTTCGAACGCACAAGGGCTTATCAACAAAGAATGGCAAAGGCTTTCAACAAGAAGGTGAAGCCTCGACACATCAAAGTGGGAGACTTGGTCTTAAGACAACATCCTCCCAATGCCATGAATCCCCTTGGGAAATGGGGACTCCGATGGATCGGTCCTTACGTGGTCAAGAAGATATTGAGCAGCGGTGCAGTCCGACTCGTAGACTTGGATGGTGATCAATTGCCAAAGGAGGTCAACCTCGACAATCTCAAGAAGTTCTACGTTTAACAAATGAAGACCATGAAAAAAAAACGCTCGCTAGGTTGAAAACCCGCAAGGGCGGCCTAGGCAAAAATTAGAGCAAGTGCAAAAAAGAAGCCCGCTAGATTGAAAACCCAAAAGGGCGGTCTAGGCAAAAAACAGGGTGCACAAAAAAAATGGTCTTCATTTGTTTGAACTACGGAGACCTGAGCCTCTCTACGGGAGGAGCGTAGTCAACCTTCGGGTGCAGTCTAAAACAATAATTTTTACCCAATCATGTCATAACAAAATGAAAATTTTATTCAATTCTTAAATCATTCGTGCCATTACAACGGATAATGTTGAGCAATAAAAGACATTAAAACATTAAATCCTAAACAAGTGGTCTATTAATTGCAATCTTGGGGTACTAAGAAATGTCTAATCTTTCTTCGGTTTGGGAACCCATTGCTTTCGACTAGGGCCCTTGACCTTCTTGATTAGGGGTGGAACACTCCCGGAACCACCAAGGCGAGAGAAGACGCTAGGACGGGACGGAGCTTCATTTACCTTCCCCTTGCCTTTGTCCAAAGAAGCCTTGACAGGAGCTTTGTATGAGCGTTTCCCATAAGGGGAATTGCCTTTACCTTTCTTATTCTTCGGCAAATAACGTGGCCTAGGGGCTTCAACATAAACCGCCAGCCTCAAGGGTTCAACAACAACTTTATTCGGTCTTCCCAAGCGGTCAAAGACACTAGGACGTGCCTTCACAATGGGGACGGACTTCATTTGTTCACCTTCGGGGATGGACACTTTTACCTCAAAGGAAAAAGTCATGGGGGCCATTCTTGATAAGGATTTGAGGCTTAAAGTAATAGGAAGTATTGCAGAATATTATTGTGTGACCAAACTGGTCGAAATGTGTTCAAATTTATAGTTGTTGGAGAATCCTGTTCAGAAAGAAAGGGGCTGTAAATCAGCATCCCAGATGCGGGCGCCTCCGCCCTTGGAGCCGCAACGCGCGCGCATCCCATGTCCTATTCCAGACGCGCGCACCTTTGATAGATGGACAGAACAGAATAGGCCTTATCAGTTCAGCAACAGCCCAGACGCTTCAACGCCTTCAACCTGCAACAAGTTCAGAATCCGCAGCAACAAAAGCAACATTCCACAACAGCACCAAGAACTCTTTGGGCACACATTTGTTTGTAAAAAGGTTGACATCTAAGATCGAGTCTAAATAAACATAAAAAATGTAGATAACTAACTAGGACTGTAAATACGTGTTATTTATTATTACATGAAAGATAAAATTGTCCCAGGTTCTCAGCCTATCTATTTAGAGTCATCGCCAGCAGCATTGTGCCCATCCCCGCTGCCACTCTCAGTCTCCTCGTCATCATCAGACTCTTCCTCAAACTCCTCGACCGTGATCTCATGGCGGCGTCTCTTTGACACCTGCGCCGAGGAACTGGTACCGCTGCGGCTGAAGCTCCTGCTCAACGACTGCCTCGCTGAGGTGACAACGTCAATGAAAGCGTCATCAACATCTAAAGCAGCCTCTCTATAACCACGTCCCATGCCATGAGCACCCCAAACAGCTCCTCTCACAGCTCTAGACACTGTCCCTACAGCTTCCCTAGTCAGGTTCGCCATGTCTCTGCACAGCTCCAACACCTTCTCCTCCAGATGACGTAGTCTGCTCCGCATCCCCTTGTTCTGGCGGCCTATATACCTGTAAGGAGCTACGGGCACCTGTCACAGCAGAAACAAGAAACTACATCAGTGTGCTGAAATAAAAGAGACTGGAACAGAAAATGGGTCATGATCGGAAATGTACAGAAAGAATACAATCATACCACAACAGTCTGGGCAGGAGGCTCCCTCTCCGGTGACATCTCCTCAGGGACGATCTCCCTCTACTCCTCAACAACGCCAAAGTTCGAGTACGTGTAGTACGAAGGAGGCAAAGGGGGATCAAAGCAATAACCTGCATCGATGGGATAGAACTGAGCAGAAGTCGAGGGGGCGGGTTTTGTTCCTCAAGGGTCAGCATACGTAAAGCCCTGCATCAAATGGATAGCCCTGAAGATGCCGTAATCTTGATAAGGAAAGATGAAAGGGGAAGCATCAACCCCTCCCATGTACATGGCCCTATCCGCCTCAGACAACGCTTCCCAATTGAGAGGGCAGAAAGGAGGAAAGTATGGAACCGCAGGCCTAGGCGGGTTATGGTAATCCACCACCTGGCTCCCATGCTGCCAGTATACTCTCTCCCCCAGGTACATAGCCATGCACTCCACAGAGCTCATCAGAAGCCTCGAGCGTGTGGGTAGCAAGGTGTGCTCTATGCTACCATATATCGGTCTCCAAGGAAACAGCGACTGAGACACAAACTCGGGCCTCAGGTTGTCCAGATACGGCCTGGCTGAAACCAAGCTAATGGGGGTGGTGTCGGTCTTCACATTTCTGGCCTTGTAAGACCACCTCGCACAGTCGGGATGCAGGGGCTGACCCTCCCTCTCAATCCGGAAGTCTCTCATGCCCAGAATGGCAAAAGCCCACAGTTGCAAACAGAAACAAAGACATGATTAATGACAGTCAAACAGTGCAGATAAAGGCAGGGATCTAAAAAGGGCAAAGCGGTGAATGTACCTCTCAAGAAAGAGAAAAACCAGTGAGAGCTCCTAGTCGAACGACTAGTCAAGTCCATGCCGTGATAACAGGTAGCCAGACCCGCAGCGGCCCAGTTATACTGAGCAGTCCAACAGGGACAAAGCAGCAGAACATCCCCCATTCGCAAACAGGGTATGGGACAAGGCAAACCAAATAAAGCACCAGGCCACCGCCTTGACCCTGTCAGCGGTAACACCCCGAGACTCAGCCGCAAGGACGCTAAAGTAAGCTCGGATTCTCCCCCAAGTCACTTGGGAATTCTTCACCACGAACTCACAGTCGACCAAAGCCAACAGCTCAGCAAGCGTCCAAGCAGTCCCCCTCACACAACAAGGGACGGGCACTCCATAAAAAGGCAAGCCGGTCAAAGCCGTAAAGTCGGTAGGTAGGGGTCGTAGTCACTTCACCCATCGACAAGTGAAATGTGTGAGTGGTATCACACCATCTCTCCCTCAAATCCTGAACCACATCCGGATCATTCTTCAGTGAAAGCAAACTAGTAATGAAAGGGACGAAGCACGTAGCTGCAACCCGAGCCCGTACATTCTCGGGCAACTTCTTCCATACAGAAACAGGTGCCTGAGCCCCGCCTTGAATCTCAGACAGAAGAGCCCATCTCTGCAAAGAAACAAAGAAAAATTCGTCAGCATAACGGCTCGAAGATGGCCAAACCCAACATGAAAGAAATCCAACAACATGGCAAATTCACAACGTGCAAACAAGTGTGTGAACATGTAAATGGGTGTCCAAGCATTCCTTTCGCAACAAATCAACAATGGCAACAACATGCAGCCATGATCAACAAAAGTTACTGCATCAGTATTACGGGCAACAACGATACGGCCCCAAAATGCGAAAAATTGACAAAGGAAGGGTGGGATTCTTACCAATACCGCAGAAACAAAGTGGGAGATATGCGTATGAGACTCATAGGTAAGCAATCTAGGGTCCATGGCCTCAACCCTGATTTTGGCCTCCTCGCCCATTGGCATCTCGAAAGGAGGAGTTTGATGAGAACTCGACATGATTTCTCGATAGAATGGTCTTAAATGGACAAAGGAAATGTTTTGGGATGTTTTTCTCACGAAATTTTGACTCAGAATATGGAGAGTTTGGGCAATTTTTGAACACAGTCCGAACAGAATGGACAGTTTCTGGACTTATGTGCTGAACTTATGCGCAATGCGCGCGCCTCCCACCACCTTCCTGGAACGCGGGCGCGTCTCACAGCCGCTCCCGGACGTGGGCGCCTCCCGTGTCCTGTCAGGCCCAGGTGTAAGTTCCCATGCAGGAATAAATACATCACATCAATGTTCCTCCAACTCCCATCCAAGTTTTCAGCTCCACCTTGGGCATTTCAAGTATAAAAACTCCGCAACGGACATCATTAAATACGACGGTTAAAAAATTCAAGGTCAATCTCGGCATTCTCTCCCCTAAAGGGAAAACATCTTTTCGGTCCGCAGTCAACTGTGCCTGCACCCCATAAAAGTTATAAAGTCAACAGAAAGTGCGGCTCCGAACATCATACATCAGATACAGCTACAAACAGCAATTCGGTTCATGGTGAACCACTGAAATCACCACTTCTGAAGCAACATAGCGGATTCACTAACGGATTCGTCAACCGGGTTCACAAACGGACTCATTCAATGGATTCACAAGCGGATTCACTAACGGATTCGTCAACAGGGTTCACAAACGGACTCATTCAATGGATTCACAAACGGATTCATTAAGCGGATTCACTAACGGATTTGTCAACCAGGGTTCACAAACGGACTCATTCAATGGATTCACAAACGGATTCATCAAGCGGATTCACTAACGGATTCGTCAACCGGGTTCACAAACGGACTCATTCAATGGATTCACAAACAGATTCATCAAGCGGATTCACTAACGGATTCGTCAACCAGAGTTCACAAACGGACTCATTCAATGGATTCACAAACGGATTCATCAAGCGGATTTACTAACGTATTCGTCAACCGGGTTCACAAGCGGACTCATTCAATGGATTCACAAATGGATTCATCAAGCGGATTCACTAACGGATTCGTCAACCAGGGTTCACAAACGGACTCATTCAATGGATTCACAAACGAATTCATCAAGCGAACTCACTAACAGATTCGTCAACCGGGTTCACAAACGGACTCATTCAATGGATTCACAAACGGATTCATCAAGCGGATTCACTAACGGATTCGTCAACCAGGGTTCACAAACGGACTCATTCAATGGATTCACAAACGGATTTATCAAGCGAACTCACTAACAGATTCGTCAACCGGGTTCACAAACGGACTCATTCAATGGATTCACAAACGGATTCATCAAGCGGATTCACTAACGGATTCGTCAACCAGGGTTCACAAACGGACTCATTCAATGGATTCACAAACGGATTTATCAAGCGGATTCACTAACGGATTCGTCAACCAGGGTTCACAAACGGACTCATTCAATGGATTCACAAACGGATTCATCAAGCGGATTCACTAATGGATTCGTCAACGGGTTCACAAACGGACTCATTTAATGGATTCTCAAAGGGATTCATCAAGCGGATTAACTAACAGATTCGTCAACCAGGGTCCACAAACGGACTCATTCAATGGATTCACAAACGGACTCATTCAATGGATTCAAAAACGGATTCATCAAGCGGATTCACTAATGGATTCGTCAACCGGGTTCACAAACAGACCCATTCAATGGATTCACAAACGGATTTACTAACGGATTCGTCAGCTAGGGTTCACAAACGAACTCATTCAATGGATTCACAAACGGATTCATCAAGCGGATTCACTAACGGATTCGTCAATCGGGTCACAAACGGACTCATTCAATGGATTCACAAACGGATTCATCAAGCGGATTCACTAACGGATTTGGCCAACGGGTTCACCAATGGACCTAGCCATCGGATTCACAAACAGATTCGATGAATGGACTCACAGACGGGTTCAACAAATGGATTCAGCCGGCGGATTCACAAACGGATTCAGCGACGGATTCACAAACGGATCATGCCACCTCCTCTATCAACAAAAGCCGCTCACACAGGAAGCGCACCCCTACCTCTCGCAATTTCAAATTCTTGCTTTCATCGAGTCTTTGCTTTTTCTTGGTGATGTCCTCGGCGGATGTCTTTCTTTCGTCGACGCGTTTTGCTTTGCAATCCACGCCGCCGAGGGGCTCTGTAGACACCCCGCCATGGACCGCTCACCCCGATTGCACATTTGATTTTGTGTTTTTTCCTATTTTATGTGTTTTCCGTTAGTTTCTGTTACTTTTTTTTAAGTTCCTGACTGACTCCGTTAAGTCCAGGGACGAAACTGAATAACAGGGCTGACTTTCTAGTCCATTCTGTCAAAAAAGCCATTTCAAAGTCGCGCGCCTCCGCCCGTAGGGGTCAGAAGCGTGCGCGTCCCGCCTCCAAGGTAGGGGGCGCGCGCACCTGGACGTCAGTTACAGATTTTCTCCAAGAATCCCTCCCTTGCTCATTTTTACATGATTTTGCCCGGGAAAGATTTCTTGGTGACTGCGTTTTGGTACCAAAAACATCTCTTTTACAACTATATAAACCCCTCTAATTTACCATTGAAAAGGATGACTTTTTGTGACTAGGAGGAGTTTTTGTGACTAAGAAAACTATACACAAACCATTTCCAAGACATTTCTAAGGCAATTCACCAAGAAGTGTTTGAAGTCACTTGAAGTTTAGGTAAAACTCTATTTCTCTCCTCCCTCTCTACTTCATATCTTCTCTCTTTCTTTTACTTTAATCAAATGTGCAATCACCCAAATCATTTTGGGACATGACACCAAAGATCGCTTCATTCCATTGAAGTTGGTCAAGGAGTTATCTCCCTACATTCAAAACCCCATTTTTTAACCCCCCCCCCTTTTTTTTTAATCATAATCAAAGAATAGGAAGAACATTTTACTTATTTAGACTTTGAACAAGCAAGACCAACATTAGTTGGGCGAAATGGGTGTTTAAGTACTTCCCATCTCGTAACCTAACCCCCGAACCTCCATAACAAGAATCTCTGTTTTCGTACTAAAACTTAGGCTAAACTATTAGATTTTTCTTATGTTCCGTAAAAAACATAGGTGACGACTCTAAAACACTAATAGACATCCTAGGATCCGCCCGCGAGGCTCTAGCCAAGCGAGCGTGGGCTCCGCCGGGGGTATCTACAGATGGAGCTTTAAAAAAATTCGGATCTTGAAAACTTCGTTCTTCAAGAATTGATCTTCTCCAAGCTTTCTTCAAGTCTTGATCCTAGGAACACGAAATAGAAGATGATTTAAGCAATCACCCACTATGGATATCCACACGCGAACGAATATTAAGAATTCCTTCTTAATCTTGACTGCTAGATCCAAAAGGGGCTATATGAATTTATGAATTATTGATCTTGATTCTCAATCTTGATCAATGAAATTGTTTCTCCAAACAACTAGATTCATCATCTTCAATGGCTGATGAAAAGATGTTTATATAGGTCTTAGTCCTTAACCCTTAAGGACTTAGGAAACCTAAATCCCATCACTTAATTATGCCGCAAGTTTTCTGGCCAGACAGCACTGGCACGGTCGTGCCCTAAAACCGGCATAGTTGTGCCAAATGGTGCGCCAGTCACTTGACTTTGGCCGATTTATGGCACGGTCGTGCTTTATATTCGGCACGACCGTGGTTTATGTCTAGCACGGTCGTGCCAGACCAAAATTCTTCCATTTTTCCCTTTTAACAATTCGTTCTCTTGTGTGTGACCCCATAGGATTATATCAAGTTGGCAATGAGTCCAAACACATTTTGTTCTCATAAATCATGAGCGGACCCTAGCAGTCCTCATGATTACCTAAATGATATAACTTGTCAAAGTTCATGAATCCTTTGTAGAACATATCACAATCCTTTTGTCCTAAGATGTCATTGAACGTAAGCCATGGTCAATGGTCAACTTACAATGTCCAATACTTTATCGATCCCGAATAGTTTGATAATGCAAATGATATCGATCTTATCAATTCATTTTGAGCATGGCCATGCATTTCATCAAAACTATTCATCGAGGGGCCCAAGCCTGACATCTCTCATAAAGAGGGACAAATCCTATCTTGACTTATTACACTTCCCTAAATAGCTTCGATCATGCCAATCATATCCTTTATAATTATTTGGTTAAGAGTAACATTTGAATATGTCAAACATGATCTCCATTATGTGGAAGATCGCAATAATCTCAAGTCTAAGGATTCCAATGATATAACTATTAGAGGTTTAATTATGACATTATGACCATGACATAAACCTCATCTTGGGTCATGTCCAGTATATGTTCACCAACATGTACCCATAAGTTTAACTTGTATCCAATACACATAATCATCATATGATTATCTAATTAAACTTAACTTGTTCTTCATAAGTACTAGGGACGGGGATTATCATAACAAAACATGTAATAACAAATAATAATCCAAAACATCTCTTTATATAATTGAAAAAGTGATAACAAACATTGACAAATAACGTGCTAAAAGACATGCCTAGGGCATACACACCAACACAATATTCGCTAGAACCTCATCATCTAGTTGCCTGATGATTTTAGAGTGGTCATTTACATCCAGCTTTATCAAATCCGTGGCTCTTCTCGGCTGCCTTTGTTTCTTGCTCTGATACCTCTGCTATTGCCGATGGAGTAGCTCATGTGGTTGGTGCTTTACCCTTGGGATCTTCTCTTTCCCCAATTGCAGCTTCCACTGGTTGCCATAAATCCTTATCCCTTAACAAGGCCTTCATCTTGATCAGCCAGAGTGAAAACTATTATTTCCATTGAACTTGTCGATCGAATCTGCTCATTAACCCATCTTCTTATTTTGCAGCGAAAACCCCTCATATCTCAAAACCAATCAACTTTGATGTCAATTGTAAGAGCAATAAGGAGACTGATGGCCAAAAGCGATAAAATAATCAAACACAAGGACACCTGATTTTACGTGGTTCACCAAATTTAGTAGGACCATGAGGAGGGGAGAAAATATTATTATCATTGGAGAAAGAAACAATACAAGATAACACTAATCTACCTTACACGAATTTTGGTCACAAATTCTTGCGTGTGCAAACCCTAGATCTAAAATTACGGATCTCTTTCTTTTTTAGCAAAAGAACTTATGATTATGGTAGGAGAAGAAAAGCTATGAATACTTTCTTAATCCCGAACCCTAATCTCAATATGAGTAGTTGATCACTGTCCATAAAACAACAACAAAACCATCGCCTAGGCCCAAATGCCTTGGCACAGTCGCACACTTTTGGTTGGCACGCCCTTCATTTTTCCCAGAAAGTCTTGCATTGGCCAAATCCCAACTGCGCGGTCGTACTTGCAATCTTGCACGCCTATGCGATTTGTCCAGAAGCCACCCTCAAACTGACACCTTTGGCATGACCGTGCCACTTTGTAAGCAAGACCGTGCCGATCCTCCAGTCACAAGAATTTCGCGATTTAATATTATCTAATCCTCTAAGCTAGTGTCCAACTTCAAAGGCACTAACCCAACCATAATATGATGCACAAGATTTAAACTCCAAAATTTTAAGATCTAGACTAACCAACTGATGTAATATTAAAAGTCAAAAGTCTTTCTTAGAAAACAACTTTTATTTGTAGTTTTTTTTATCCTTTTATTTTCTAAAATAGCTTTGCTAACTTTAGAAAATCATTTTTTTTTAAATAGCCTTCCTAAGTCATACGCCTTCCATTTCATTTTAAATTGTAGAAATATTTATCGTACACGAAGAAGAAGTATACTTCTTCTGCCCCAGTGTAGGTCACACTTTTATTTTAGATAATGTGCATGTGATATACTCCTTCCGTCCCATTTCAAATTGCAAAAGTTGCCAAAAAAGGTGTCCCAACTAAAATTACAAAATCCAAAAATGGCAAGTTTTAACTCACTTGCACGCTCACATCCACTAACCCACTAACTATTCTCTACCCCACCTTCTCTCTCCCACTCAACTATCAACACTCACAACACATCACCTTTTTCACTTTTTCCCTTAATCCTCGTGCCAACCTAGTATTTGCAATTTGAAATGGGACGGAGGGAGTAAGTGTTGTGAGTATAGAAAGTAAAGTAACATAAAACTGTGGGGTAAGGAATAAATGAAAATATTGTTGTTGTGAGTGCAAGTGAGTCACATTGAATAAAGAAGTATGTTAAAGTTTCTATTCAAGAAAATGTACATTTTTTAAGTTTTTAGGGGATACCATTTTGAGTTAAAAGAGTGTAACTTATAATGGGCAAGAGGGGGTGTAATATTAAGATATTACAGCAAGAGGGGGTGTAATATTAAGATACTAGATTAACGCCCGTGCGATGTATGTGTTCTTTAAGATTGTTATGAATTTTACTTTTAATAATCTGTTACATGTTACAATATCTTCATCATTCTATAAATTTATATATTAAATAAAATAAAATAAAATAAAATAAATTCAATTATGGACTCTAATTGATTCAGCTCAACGATGAATTTATTACACAAAAATATTGAATACAAAGGAATTCATAAATTCTAATCAATGTTAGGCCCAATTGGTAGGAAAATAGGCTAGAGGGGGGGGGGGGGGGTAAATAGCCTAATAAAAAAAATAATCAAAAGAAACACTTTAAAAAAGCAAAGTCACTAATCGGCAAGCAAGCTATTATCAGTAAGCGCAGCGGAGAAGATGTGACTTAGTTTGACTCCCACAAAATCAGTAAGAAAGGTTTTGAGAGTTTGGTTTAACTCAAAGTGATTTCTTAAAAGTTCAATGCAGTTTCAAGAGATTGGTCAATGGAAATTACAATGAATCAGTAAGTAGAATAATGACTTGCCAGTGATAGTGTTCCAACGGCAAAGACAGAACAGTAAAATAGTAAACACAAAGGACACGATGATTTGGAGAGGTTCACGGTATAAATACTGCTACGTCCTCTACCAAGTTTGGTCAGAACTTGGATTTGGGTTAAGTGCACTATCAGTTCACCCTAGTCTATTACAAACATGGCTTTGCCGGTTACAAAGACCTAAACTCTAGGGATCACTAATGGATCGTGATACAAATACTGACCAAGTGTATTTGAGCGGCAAGTCCAAATGGATATTATCCCACTCAGGTGTGTGTGTGTGAAAAACTCAATCAATGTATTCCATAAATAATCTATTTTGGGAATACTAACAGTATTGATGAGTGTGTGTGCACAAGTGTATGTCCTAATAAATGTCTAATGATATCTGGGCATAGAATGTTTGAGCTTCAATGAATGCTTCAAACTATTCAAATCTCTTCAATGCACCAACTTTCTTTAATGCTCCGAGTCTTCTATTTATAGATGAGGAGAATGACTTGAGTCTTGAAGAGAAGGGTTGTAAATTTGAATTTCCAGCTGGTTAGTTGAGGTGCATTAAATGCGCAATCTTCAGCATTAATGGCGGAGATATGCCGTACACGCATGCCTGCAAAAATCTGATGGGTAAAGACCCCTTTGTCTCAATCGGTTACCTGCAAAAAGCAAGTAAAAGACAAAGTAGAGCTAGAAGTAGCTCGGTGTCAGACAGGCGCAGAAAACATAGCAGCGACAGTTTAACTACTTACAGTAAGTTCGTACAAAAGCAATCGGTAAAGTCAATCAAAGGTATAGAACGATGTAAGCTGGAGATATTCACATGGAGAATATCTTGAGTTGACTACCAGTAAGATTCAGTTTGTCCTTGCTGATCGTAGAGTTACCGATGGAGTTTGTTGTCAATTGGATATCTCCCTTATCGGCAACTTGGTTTGATATCTGCTGATTTGTTTTCTGATGCCCTCAAGCTGGTTTGCCTTGAATTGAAGAGTTGAGTTCCACCTGTACTTAGCACGAAGGACCCTAAAGATACTAGAAAGGTTCTAATGATAATTGGGGACCCTAAGTGTCTAATATGATTGGGGTGTCTAATATGATTGGGGTTAAGCAATTCTAAGACCTATACATATATTTGAACAACACAATTCATCTGAGAACGGCAAAAAATATGACTTAAGTGGAATTTTTTAATGCAAGATTATATATAATAATATTAATGTTTTATAAGAAAAATAATTATTTATTTTTCACTTAGAGGATAAGTAAAAAAAAACATAGTTGCTACGGCTCCTCCCAATTTTTTAAATGAAAGACATCCAAAAAAAAATGAATTATACACACTAATTATTCTAGGCATACATTCTATTTAATTATATTCTGAGATTTGTTTTACATGTTTTTTTAAAAATAAATAACATAATTGTTCAACTATTTTAATCAAATTATTAAAAAATCAGAGCAACCATCAATTTTTAATTCTACATTTTCAAACCATTTTTGATTATTTCCTCGTTGTAGTCTTAGCTTTTCTAATAGTAGTAACATTTTTATATTCCTAGCAATTACTATTTTAATCATAATAATTAATCATGAATATTAACTACATCAAAATACTATCACCAATTATTATATACAACGAATATGTTGGCATATAAATCAAGTTAAATAGAACATTTAAGAAAATTTAAAAGGACTATTTGTAGTGTTTGAAATTGTGTTTATTAGGGTATGTAAATAACTTTGGATTGAATAATTAAAATAAATAATGTGAAATGAGTAATTTTAAAAAACAATAACTAATGCCGGTAGTAATAAATTAATTAGTTGTAACTTAATTAATTGACTTAATAAATGATTGCTGATGTTAATAAGTGGTTTTGGAGAGAAAATTTTGCACCAGAAGCCGTCATGTGACATTGATGATGTCAGCTGCTTCTGTTTTAGTAATAGTATATAGAAGATTGTGAACATGGGCAAGTAGTAACTAATTTAAACTGCACAATTAACTTTTTAAGCTAACAAATGTAATTAATTAGGTGTGAGATTCCTATATAATTACCCCCTGAAAACGGAACGTAGACCCAACCGGTAAACAAAAGCAACAACATTTCGATTGTTGGCACCCCACCACCACGCCACTACTTCTTTACCCGGTCTCTTTTTTCAAATCTTTCAAATATTAATCCTTTTTATTTTCCAAAACCAAAACCAAAACCAAAACCCCTCCATTTCACATACACCAACAAACCACCTTTCGAACGCCCGTCCGGCCGGCAGAAATAGACGTCGAGAGAAACAGATTTAGAGACCTAATTAGGCGGCGACGGTGGTGGTGTAAAGAGAGAGAGGGAGAGATGAACACGGTTGGGAGACAAATGCAGCGATCGGGGTCCACCGGTCACGGAGGACACCACCAGCGTCAGTACTCGGAGACCTTTTTGGATACCAACTTCAACAACAAATGGCTTCAATCCGCCGCCCTCCACTCCTCGAATTCAACTGTAAACTTCTTTTTCTTCTTATAATTTATGGTTCTGATCATTTCATCCGTCAATGTGTAAATTGGTCGTTCATATGTATCTATACATTTACTCATGCGTATATATGTTGGATTTATTTCCTAATTTTAGTTCCAACATTAGCTTTCTCTTTCTTAAAATCTACAGTAGATTATATGAGCATATGAAATAGTATTACAACATTTTCTTATTAGGAAATTTGTAAACAGAAGAGGAAAGAGAAATTGTTTGATTTTTGTCACAATTTTTTGAAGGACATGTTTGGGGAGACTGTATTAAATCCTTGTTTGGCAATTGGCAATTGGCACACAAGTTTTTCATTCCATTGCATTTCAAAGAGGCTCTGCTTAGAAATTCTTATGTTATTTGACGTACAATTTTACCAAATGGATGCAGTATTACGTATGTACTCTGAGAAATTACAGGCTGAAGTTATCTGAAACAAGACTGTTTGCAACTTTGCAGGGAACATCCTGAAAAAGGAAATTGAGCTATTTATGTTGCATATAGGAAGTAATTTTATTTCTATTTTTTGGTATGAACGTTGTATTTTCCTGGCCCGGAGTGAATGCCGATTTTTTGTTTTTGTTTTACTATAAGCGGCATTCTGAAAAAAATTGACTTATAAGAAAAATTGGAAGCAAAAATTCATGAACACTCTTATTATCCATCCCATGATCTTGTTTTGCAAGTGTACATTGGATATGATATTGTTAAAGGTGAAAATTCATTTAAATACACTTTCTTAAGGAAAATTCTCATTTAATTAATTAAGGATAAATCATTTTAGAATGGACATTCATTTGGGGATAGATGGAGTAATACTCTTATGATATACACTTGTTTGACTTTGGGAGGCCAAAATTTCAACAATAGGTGCTTGAGTATTTACAATGGTTGCAGGACTTTGGGCTATACGGCAATAATGGGGTTGATGGTTCCAGATTGAGCAGGAATGTGCAGAGGCTTGGTAATGGTGGAGGCAAAGCGGAACCGTCCACTCCGGTTTACTCACGCTCTTCGAGCATGCGAAACTATGGGAGTGGGGAGCAAGTGTCGCCTAGTGACCTCAGCCCTGGATTGCTTGATCTTCATTCCTTTGACACTGAGCTTTTACCGGAGGTTTGTTTATAGTCTAGAACTCCAGCCTTCATTAACTGATTTGGTTTGATATCATGGCTTGAGGATAAACAAAACAAGAAAGACTTGACATGGATGAAATCATTTTTCTTGCATGGTCTTTTTTGATTGACTAGGCTTGGATAAAAAGTACAACTATTTGCAAAATAGAACCACTAAATGTTAACAGAAATGGTAAAGTTTCCCTGAGAAAAGATTCATACTTGACTAGGCTTTGCTATCATTTTTGGTATGGCAGGTTCATAGCCACAAAATCGGACATATACTAAATCAACCTTTTAGTTGTGAAGGTTTTGATAATCCTGACCCATATACCGTGACGGAAAAACTTGGTAACAATGCTCGTGGTTTGCCAGAGAAGAATCTTCTCAAGAGCTTTTCAGCAGATAAAGAGAGGGCAAGTAATGTTGCAAAGATCAAAGTTGTGGTACGGATTCTTATCATCACAATTTGCAGTTATTTTACCTTTTGCCTTTCCACCGGAGTTATAGTCATCTTTTTAACCTATAATCAAGTCCGAATCCACTTGATTAAGCAATAGCTTACTTCAACTTGATTATTGAATTACAGCCGGCATTACATGTCTAGTTTCTTTGTCTTATTGTACATGTATACATTCTGATTTCAGGTACGCAAGCGACCACTTAATAGAAAGGAAATTGCTAAGAACGAAGAAGATGTCATAAGTATAAGCCCAAATACTAATTCTTTGGTTGTTCATGAAACAAAACTTAAGGTAAGCTGCTGGAATATTAGTTACTTTTAGAAAACTGATTGTATATTAATATTCAGCTGGGCATAGGCCCTACATTAGTTACAGTGTGAAAACATAATCCATATCTGTAAATTTTCTTCTTTTAATTCTCATTCCTATATACTCAGCGTCATAATTGCCATAAACTGCTTAACTGTTTCTATAGGAACATATATGCTCATTCCTGAAAATAATTAAACTTCTGTTCAAGATACAATTAAAAAATGGACAGAACGGTAAGTTGCCAGTTGCGTGGTTAATATGTTTCCTGTCATCAATGTGGCAATTTGTCTTTCTGAATGATTTCTGAACTTGACACAATGATAACTTAGTTGCCTGTCTGTTTCCAACCCTCCGACCTCCTTTATCATTTCCTATCAATGCTATTGACTTATATCTAGTTAGGTACATACTTAAGCTGGTCTACAATGTGTTGTTATCTTTTGAATAATGTCTAATTTTGGAACTCGTTTTGCAGGTTGACCTAACTGAATATGTTGAGAAACATGAATTTTTCTTTGATTCTGTGATGAATGAGGATGTTTCCAATGACGAAGTGAGTATCTGAAGTACTTAATTATACTACTCAATATATCTTGCTGACTACGCTATCTCACACTTTTTTATTTTTTTTGCTGTAGATATACTCACAAACAGTGGAGCCTATAGTCCCTATAATCTTTCAGCGAACTAAAGCAACCTGCTTTGCATATGGGCAAACAGGCAAGTTCATTGGTCCATTCTTTTTGTAATATGGATTACTGTTTTAGCTCATCAATGTAACCCTTCACAGAGTAGTATAATTTGAACCAGTTTTAATCAACCGCACTGTCTCCTTGCCATTGGGAACTGTCCCCATACCATAGCGCTACTCTTCCTTTTGACGAGGCGATGTCAGGCGCCTCACTGTATTTTCTCTGTATATTATTTCCATAATTACTTGGTATGTTTACTCATTTAACTTTTTTACTTTTTCGGTAATGTTTATGGACGATGAGATATTTTCAAATGTAATTATCCCTAGCATGAGTTGATCATGTATTCTGTTTTTTTATAGTAAGTAGAGTCTTAACGCTCAGACTTCAGTATAAGAAAACTTATTATGCATTAGGCCTGAATTCTCTCACTCTCTTAGTGTGTGTGTTCCCCTCATGCTCATGTGTTATGATCGTAATAGTTACCTGCAATTTATTCTTCTTATCGGAGATGATGATGTGGATATGCTATGACGATCGCATATTCTTGTATTTGCTCACATAGTTAGCTAATAGTTTGATTTCTTTTAAATCTTTTATAGATAAATTAATCTATACTCAATGACTTTCAATCAATCACGAGTGTTTATTTGATTGTTTCAGGCAGTGGAAAGACCTATACAATGCAACCACTCCCGCTCAAAGCATCCCAAGATATTTTCAAGCTGATTCAACACACCTACTGGAACCAGGGATTTCAGTTGCACGTTAGTTTTTTTGAGATCTATGGAGGGAAAGTTTTTGATCTCCTTAATGATCGAAAGTGAGTAAATTATAGTGCTAGAGAAAATCTTTGTTTGGTATTTCAGTTGCTTTTGACTCGAAACTTAAAAATCCCCTCTTCTGTAGTAAGCTTTGCATGAGGGAGGATGGAAAACAGCAGGTGTGCATCGTGGGTCTACAGGAATACGTGGTAACAAACGTGGAGACGGTCAAGGAATTGATTGAGAAAGGCAATGCCACAAGAAGTACTGGTGTAACTGGTGCAAATGAGGAATCCTCTCGATCGCATGCTATTCTTCAACTTGTTATCAAGAGGTTTGTTGATGGAAATGAATCAAAGCCTGCTCGAGTAATCGGAAAGCTATCGTTTATTGATCTTGCTGGAAGTGAACGTGGCGCGGATACTACTGACAATGATAAGCAGACAAGGTAGAGCTTTGTGAAATGAAATCTCATTTGGCTTTGAGAAAATTTTAGACATCTAAAACTCGAATAAAGTACTTCTCTTTTTTTTTTTTTTTTTTTTTTTTTTTACAGAATGGAAGGTGCTGAAATTAATAAAAGTTTACTTGCTTTAAAAGAATGCATTCGAGCACTCGACAATGACCAGGGTCATATTCCATTTAGAGGGAGTAAACTGACTGAAGTTCTTAGAGACTCGTTTGTTGGTAACTCACGCACTGTTATGATATCCTGCATTTCACCAAACTCAGGTTCTTGCGAACACACTCTAAACACACTAAGATATGCTGACCGGTACTTCCACCTACATTACATTTTCTTTTTCATTGGTACTCCCTCCGTCCCAAAATGATCTTCCCTTTTTTTCCGCCGTAACTACAAGTGAACTAAAAGTAATAATTTTAATTTGATTTAGTTATCCTAATGAAAATCTAAAACTTGTTATTGATAATATTGTTGATGGTGTATGAACAACAAGTTTTAGATTTTCATTAGTATAACTAAATAACCTAAAATTATTGCTGAAAGTTCCTTCATAGTAACGGCAAAAAAGTGGGAAGATCATTTAGGGACGGAGGGAGTATTTGTCCTCCTGGTCTGAAATTCTTAATGAGTTATACTTTTAGGGTTAAGAGTTTATCTAAGGGGAGCAGCTCTAGGAAGGATCCATCATCTTTGTCCTTAAACCTTCGAAGCTCAATTGCATTGCCTTTATCATCAGTATCGCCATCCTTGCCAAGTTTTGAAGGTAATAAACTAGATACACGGCCTGAAAGTAATAGATTTGGATGGTCCAAACAAAATGATAAGGAGCCGTCCCAATCACTTAACCTCGAGCGTGTTGCAAGTGGAAGGATTCAGAGCAGTTCACTGGCTACTGTATTTACAGATGATTACAAGGGCCACACAGGTCTTCCAGATGAAACAATGGAAGACGATTTTGAGTATCCTGAGGAGATTTTTAAACATGGCACCCATATAAAACCAAAGGATATGGCAAGATTTGAGGGTATAAACACACATCCGGATGATGATCTTAATGCCCTTTTGAAGGTAATAATCTGAACTGAAATACCCTTTTTGTTCCTTTCCTTTCTATTTTTGTTGTAGTTAAGTTAATCCCTCTATCCCATAAGAATTGTCTTGGTTACTATATATGTTTATTTCAAAAGTCAAAATATGATTGTCTGCTTTCTGAATGTGAAGGACTTAATTATTTTGGCCCTACCGTGCCCCTCATCCAATACCTGTTTTTTCATGCTTTGTTAACAACAAAAGTACTCCGTATTTCTTTATTTGAAGTGGACAATTTAGGAAAACATGTCTAAAGTACAGTTCCATTAATTGTCTTGCGTTATGTGTGTGAAAATTCAAACACGACGGTCTTGCTGGGAAAAGGGGAGTAATTAATGAATTAGTTGCTTTATTTTAGGAAGAGGAAGATCTTCTAATTGCTCACAGGAAACAAGTGGAGGAGACAATGGAGATCGTTAAGGAGGTAATTAGTGACTTTCTTTACTGGCTTTTATGCAAATGCATGTTGCACTTATATAGTAATCACTAGCATCTTTATAACAGGAAATGAAATTATTGGTTGAAGTCGACGAACCAGGAAATCAACTGGATGAGTATATTTCGAAACTGAATGCCATTCTCTCGAAAAAGGCTGTTTCTGTTATGCAACTGCAGACCCGCTTGGATAATTTTCAAAAGAATTTGAAAGAATATAATGTTTTCACATCTTTTTCTGGTCAGTGAATGGATCATATCAAATATGACCAGGAATGAGATTGTTGAAAAGATTCGTGATATGATTAATTTGCATGATTTCCTGATGTTTATTTTACAAAGAAAACGGCGCAGTTTTCTATTTATCTGAGGTGGTTTTGGATTGAGGCACGAAAGATGGGCCCGCTTCGTGTTTTTTCGAACTTGACATCTCGAGGTCTGGGGGGGTGGGGGGGGGGGGGGAGGGGGAGTGTGGGGATGAAGGCTTGTTTAGTTTTTTTTTTTTTTTTGAGCAATTGTGGTATGTGTTAGCAACCAGCTGAGCATTGTTACTGGGAATTTCTCAGAAGATTTGTTTGTATATTGGCATTCCATTGTAAAAGCTCATGCAATGTACCCATGTTTATTTAGTACTGAATGTCTGAACCAACTTTTTTATTAGCTTGCTTGTGTATTAGTTATGAATTGACATGTCAAAGTTAATGTGAATACTTGTCAATTATTTTTAAGATTGTACGTCAATTATTTTTACAATACTTGTATCAGTAAGCAATCCACAAATACTATTTCCTTATTTATTTAGAAAGATGAAACTTTATTGGAAGAGGCAAAAAATGGGAGCAGCAAGTTGGAGAATAAGATGGAGCGGGCCGCGTAGAGCGGATCGAGACCGAATGGAATGGACCGAGCTTGACCGAGTCAACCGAGTGAGATCAAGATCAAGTTAAATAAAGATAGAATCAAGAGATTATATTTTACCTTATTTATTGGATGTAGTTTAGGAATATAATATATCTTGCCTTATTTATTTAGTGGATGTAAATAGGAAGAAGAGTATTGACCCAAGTATTGGGGTTAGGTTTGTGTATATATAGAGAGGCTTAGGCCATTGTAAATTCTAACACAAATATTATTATAATACTCCTCTCCACTGATTTCTTGACATATTATCAGAGCCTCCGATTTAGGGGCCTGATAACACATACGCTTCCACAATGAAACCATCGTTGACATGGTAGGCAACATGGCGGAGAAGACAATTGACGGGAGGAGCCCATGGAAGCCTCTTCGCGGCACGGGAGGTGCACGACGAATGGAGGGATCCGTTCATGACGACCAAATTTGCTCCTTCGTGGCATGGATTGTGCAAGACGAACACGAAAGAGCACGACCAGAAGAATAGAAACCAACAGCGACGGCGGTGAGGCCAAAGCTGGCGGCGACAGTTGTACATGCGAAGAAAACCCTAATGACGGCGCCGATACAATAGACTATAAAATCGACCGGAGTTGGTGCTTGATATTAATGGGTGCCTAACTCCTAGGAATTTGCAGCAGATTCATGACCAGAATGGAAACCGACGTTGCAAGGATTTGCAGCCTGTCGGAGAAAGAAGAAATTTGGGCTGCGTGACGAGCAGCTTGTGTGCTGAGTTGTTCAGGCACTTGTGTGATCATTTTGACACACAAGTGATTGAGACGAGAAAAAAATACATGGAAAAAGGACATTTTTTTTTATCCCCGTTTTAATTGTCATATTGGCAAGTTGGGGATCTACGTTGTAGATCCTCCAACTTGAGGGGGGGGGGAGTTCGAGAATAAGATGGAGCGGGCCGTGAAGAGCGAACCGAGACCGAATACAATGGAACGAGCTGTATCGAGTCAACCGAATGAGATCAGATCAAGCCAAATAAAGATAGAACCAAGAGATTATATTTTACCTTATTTATCGGATGTAGTTTAGGAATATAATATATCTTGCCTTATTTAGTGGATGTAAATAGGGAGGGTGAGTTTGGGATTGCTTCTGATCCTCTCTAGAAAGTGATTCGTTAAAAGTGATTATAGTATAAGTGATTATCTTATCATTAATTTATCAATTATGAATATGTTTGAATAACACATGTCCGAAATTGATTATGAAAGATAAATTCCAAAAATATCTCTTACTTTATACATATCAATACAGTACATGCACATATAAATGGAAGGTTATCAATGTAAAACATTATATAAAAACAGCTTCTTAGAATCACTTCTAACAAAAGCTGGGTCTTAGCTGCTTCTCCAAAACGCAGAAAATGATAGCTTAAAATCATAATTAGTTTTGATATCCAAACGTCACGAAAGTGTTTTTTGTTATCTGAAAGTGATTATAAGCCTCAAAAAAACACTCCCAAACTCACCCGAAGAAGAGTATTGACCCAAGTATTAGGGTTAGGTTTGTGTATAAATAGAGGCTTAGGCCATTGTAAATTCTTTAGATTGAATAACACAAATATTATTATCATACTCATCTCCACCGATTTATTTACACAACATAATTACAAATGAAAGTTGTTAACGCAACAAATGTCAAAATTTGAAACTCATTTGACCACTCGGTTCTGTTCAATAATAATAAAATATATACTCCCTCTGACCCTCTTTAATCTACAAAATTTGCTATTTTGGTTGTCCCACTTTAATTTACAAAGTCCCAAAAAGGAAATGTTTTAATACTTTAAAATAATGGGACCCACTTGTCATACTCACAATAACTATCCACTTACTATGCTCGACCCCACTTTCTATCTCCCACTCAACTATCTACCCTCACAACACACATCAATTTTTTCATTTTTTCCTTAAATAATGTGCCCAACCCAAAATTTGTAAATTAAAGAGGGACGTAGGGAGTATAAAAAAAAAACTCATTTGATCACTATAGGCTAGGTAAATTATAACCCAAAATACGTTTACCTCCAAAGTATACACCGAATCCCACTTTGCACCCTCGCGCGAATTTTGTCCAAAAGTCATACCTGATGTTTAAATAATCCCACTTTGCTACCTGGGTCCTAACGAATGTTAAAAATTTAACAAAATTTGGCATGTGCACGTCACATGGGTAATTCAGTCACTCATTTTCTTCCCTTTAATATTTGATTTTCCCACTATTATCATATACAATAAATTACAAAGAATATAATTATACATTATTTATTTATTATATCAAAACCAAAAAAATTATGATATCCATCATAAAATTATTATTTTATTTTAAATTTGAGATATGATTTCAATAAAGTCTTCTACTAAAATTAACTTTGTTTGTCTCTCCATCTCTGTAACACTTCACTACCGCCCTAACCCCTTCCATCTCCCTCTCTCCAAAATCTCGATCCATTTATCTCTCACAAACCCAACATCAATTTCTCCCTAACCTACGTTTTCTGCAACATTTAAAGATCTTTTCTCAATTTGGGATGAACACAAAACTTTTAAATTGGATCTGAAACTGAAACTTAACTAGGTTGGTGATGACGCCCTAAGTTTCTGGGGTCACGGAGGTAGAACTCCAATATAGCTGTCTCTTGATCCTGATCACAACACAAACAAGAACACCGTTAAGACCAAGGCCGGGTTGGAATCCGGCTTAGGCCCTCGGGTGTGAGAGTAAGATCTCTGAGGAAAACCTAAGTAGAAAGCTTGTGAAAGCCTTGTGTGTGTGAATAGGATAGAGCACGTACCTGGCCCTTTGGGGCGGATAGGAGTATTTATATGAGTAGAAGGAGGAGGTAGGTTTAAGGTACTAACCGCCCTTGTACCGGATGGACACGCGGCAGGTCCTCATTGGCAAGGCCAGGGGAGTGGCTGGGAACGTGGCGTGTTGTCAGGGAAACATGGTTCCACCACCAACCGTTATGGTATGTCAGGTACGAACAGGTAACGTTTGTGGTACGTTTGTGACAGCTGGCTTCTGCGGGCTCCGGGCAGGAGGTTGAGTGATCAACACGGGACCCTAAGAATAGCGGGAGGCAGAGCTACCTCGGTTATGGTTATCAGGAAGCCCGGATCTCTCGGGCTTACTCGATTGCGGGCTTATCCGGTTCGATGTGGTCGAGCTCGCTTGTACTGGCTCTGAACCGGGTCCGGTCCGGTCTGCGATGATCGGTCTTATCAGTGGCCCCTAACTCTGAGGGTCAGCTTATTTATGAGCGGCGCGAGGAGTTACACTTCCATGTCTCGGCCCGGGCAAACTGTAGTAAATACGGGCACGGAATATCATGGGACGGGAGTCTTACGATGGTGGTTGACGATAGGACAGTGGGCCCCTCGAGTCAGGCTAGTGACGTAGCTGTCAGGTCCTTGATATGACAAGGATCACGCTCATTAAATGCGAACCGTCATTGGAATTCGAAAAAAGCTGATTCCCGCCTTTTCGTTTTCCGGGTCTATGCCGGGTCGTTCCGGATTTTTGGACAAAACCCGACCCATTCTGGGGGTATAAATAACCCTAACTGGCTTATTCAAGCACCTTCGGTATTTTTAATCTTTGGCCATCGCTCTTGAGAGAAATATTGCTGATAGCGACGTTGATTTGCTTCTTCTGTTTCCTTAACTCGATCGATTTAACAGGTAGTGCTCCCCTTTTTATTTTCGTCGCTGGTTTCTGATTGCTAACTTTCCGTCTTCGGTCCTCTCCACCGTTCATCGGGGGTAGAAACTTAAAACGCCGTGTTTTCATAACTTATAACATCACGAACCAAGCTTTTAACTTTTAACCACCGAGTCTCCGATTTCTAACCGGTTAATTTGTCTCTTTCTTAGGAATCCTGGGTCCATCTTTGATTTTTTTTTTAAAGTTTTGTTGAAAAAACCTCTGACTGTGATTATGGATGAATTGGACCTGGGGAGAATGCTTCGTCCGGACCTTTTCGGTTGTTGTCGACGAACGGGAGGGATTTACCGGTACCTGATAAATGCCTGGAAAAGGCTTTCCCGGGATGCTTTTATGACCATAGGGATAGTCTATGAGTGGGACTCCTGGATCCTACCCTTGCTGTGGGAGACAGGCCCCTTAGTTCATTTTGATTCGGGGAGAATGAGGGTAATAGGGGGCGAGGAACAGTTAGGGGTTTTTGTGAAAGCGGTTTTAACTCGATTCCCCGATAATGTAGATATGGCCGGTAACGCTAGAAGGTTGGTGAGGTTAGGTGGAGGCCGCGTGTCTGCAAGCGGCTCTAATGCTCAGTCTTGGTTGGATGTCCCTCTGGATGACGATTTGCCCGTTCGAGGCCATGACCGCGACGTTTCCGTGGATGCTGGGGTGATTGAGGTGACCAGCAGCGGGGATGCTTCAGAGCGGGCTGATGATGGCGATGATTTCTTATTGGACGAACCTGCCCGTGACGTCGTGGGAGATGGTTCTTCAGATACTCAATCGGATTCACGCGGGCAATTGGAGAGGTTGGCCCCCGATACTGCGCGCAAGGTCAACTTGCTTCGCTCTCCCGTTAGGATCGTAGATTCCTTCCCTGAGGGCCCTGATAACAGGAGGACCAGTCAAGCAGGTGCGTCTAGCTCTGGTGCGGGTTTGAGGGAAGAGAGCGATGGGGATGATGGCGATGAGTATTTGTCGCAGTTCCGCGTCGACTCCAAAGTGTATCTTGTCTACGGTCTTATTGAATACGAGTCTCTTATGGGTGGGAGATCAATGACCCCTCCTTTGATCCGTGCCGAGAACCTTGCCTGCATATTCTACCCGGCTCAGTTCGAAAACGGGCTGCGCCTTCCTTTGGATCCATTTATTTGTGAATTTCTTGAGTTCACTCATTGCCTCCCTATGGACTTGACCCCGAATGCCATTCGCTATCTGGTGTCCTTCATAGTCGTAAGCCGCATGTTGGGGTATGAGCCTTCTTTGTCCGCGCTCCATATTTACTTCACTCATCAAGTTACTGCGGGCTGCCTGAGCTTAAAGACCAAACCGCGGTCTGAGAAGATTTTTTCCGCTGCTACTAACAAGTTCGATCAGTGGCAAAGATATCCCTTCGTTATTCAGAACCGTTTAGGCTGGCCATTCCCTCGCCCTGACAATTTAGCACCGATTTCGATGTCCCGCCAAAACTTTCCTAACCCGGAAGAAGGCCGAGAGCTAAGCGCGGCGATGGAGGCCTATCTTGCTCGGTTTACGAAGAGGGTTACCCTGGACGACCAGTCGGTTGTAGAGACTCCTCAAGTTTACGATGTCTCAGCGATTATTAGCGATGAAGAGCTCCTGATCTTCGCCGGGGTGGCCCCGAGGCGCGTTTCTGGCCCCGAGCCTAGGGTTATCATGGCCCCTCTGTTGCGAGATCCTGATTGGAAAGTTCATCAATCATTTGCTTTCCTTTCTGATTGCTCGGCCTGTAATTCGGGGGAGACTTGTCCAGACCCTGGTTTACTCGGTCTCTTCCATTGTACACTTTCGCATTATTTTCTTGTCTTCTCTCGCTTTGTTTTTACCTGTCTGACTGTTGTTCTTGTTCGCAGACCCAACCGACACGATGCCTCCCAAGTCTGCAGCATAAATTAAGGTCGCGGCCAGGAAATCCGCAGCTCTTGAAAAGCAAAGGAGAGCTGATGCCATGAAAAGGGTGGAGGCTCCTGGGGTCAAGATCCCTGTCACGGACAAGGTTGATAAGTTCGGGGCGGTGGTTTCTCAGCCGCAACTGACCCGGAACCTGCCCCCGAATCCCCGCCAAGGCGCTGGCCGCGGTAAATCTGTGATTGGAACCGGCCATTCTTCCTAAGCCTCTGGCGTAGGTCTGTCTGCTCCCGAGCCTACGAAAAAACGCTCCGCTATCGGGGATCCAACTTCCCCTCAGAGGGATAAATATCAGAGGGTTGGCTCTTCCTCCGGTGATTTTACGGTCTTGTCTCCTTCGAGAGGGACCCTATGCTCCAATTTATTTCCGGTGGAGTCAATTGAGGATAGAGAGCGCGCCCGGGAGTTCGGGCTTAGGATAGCCAAGGCCCCTGAGGTGTATGGGGTGGATCTACATAGCCGCCGGAGCGCTAATGCCTATGTTGGTGATGGGCTGATGCACCGTCTATATTTTCCAGATTACCAACAGAAGGTCTTGGCTGCTTCGAATCCTATCGCCGCCGCGGGCAACGTTGGCCTGTGTTTGACCGAGGTTTGTTTTTGACTTGGGTTATATACCGTGCTTCTCTCCGCACCGTAGTCTAATCACCTTTGTTATTTGTAGATTGCCAACGAAGTTATTTATCTGCGGACTCAACATGAGGCTGACGCCGCCGTGATCGCGGCGAGGAATACTGAGCTGATGGCGGCGAGGGAGGAGGTCCAAAAGTTGACCAAGACTGTGGAGAGCGCCGGCCAGGAATTAAAGAGCAAAGATGCGAAGGTCGTTAGCGCGGCCAAGGAGGTGTCTAAATTGAGTAGTGATCTGGCCGCTGCTCGAGAAGCCAAAGAGCGGGCTGAGGCTGAGAAGGCGAGTGTTGATGCTCGCAATATTGAGCTCCTGAGGTCCTTGGAGGCGGAGAGGAAGAAATCCGAGGAGCTGTCCAACAAAGTGGACGAGCTGGACGGTAAACTTCTTGACCAAATGCGCTATGAGAATGAACGAGAGCGGGTCTTGGAGGAGGAGAGGGGCAAGGCGGTTGCTGATTTCAAAGAGTCTGCAGAGTACTCTGAAAAATTATCCGTCGCGGGCAATAAACAGTACGATCAGGCGGTGCACACTATTGCCCGGAATCTGGCGGCCACGGGGAAGTATACTGCTCAAGAGATCGCTATCATTTGTTCTATCGTGGCCACGGATCCGGAATGCTTCAATGGTCATTCCTTAGTGCCTTTTGCCGATCATCAGCTTGAGGCCTTGCCCGAGTCGGTTCGGAATGCTCTGCCTCCGGTTTCACCTGTAACCGTTCAACCCTTGATCAAAATGATAGATGACTTGCGGTTTACAGGTGATGAATCCGCCTTGTCTCTGGCCGCGGCTCTGGATAAAGTATTTGGCCCCAATGGCCCCTTCGTCGAAGGTATTGTTCTTCCCTTTTCAACTTTTGCCTCCGCTCTAGCCGAAGCCTCTGAAGCTCTGGCTCATTCTGCAGCTGATCATACTGCCTCTGATTCTGTTCCAGAAGTGGAAGTCAACCCGCCGCCGGCCAGTTGAAGATCAGACCGGGCTGCGTCCTGGGGCCTTTTTGTAATAATTTTAGACTCCATGAACATGAACATTTGACTCCATTTTGATCTGATTTTGTGATGTATTTAATTGCTCTTCTTTTGATCCCCATATCTCATTGTCATTTATTTTCGCTATATTTTATTGCTCTTGGAATTGCCAAGCATTTTATTGTTCTTTCTTGAACCCTTTGCTTGGTATTCATTATTATTTCCCTCGGCGGGCTTACGGTCTACCTTGAGGGCGTATGACCGCGCGCCGTTCATGAGAATTCATGCAACGGTATTTCCCTTGGCGGGCTTACGGTCTAGCTCGAGGGCGTATGACCGCGCATCGTTCATGAGAATTCATGCAACGGTATTTCCCTTGGCGGGCTTACGGTCTAGCTCGAGGGCGTATGACCGTGCATCGTTCATGAGAATTTATGGAGATCTTTCGTTTCAGTGGGACAAACATAATATTATTGATCTTTCATCTTTTTTCCGCTCATAGAGTCGTATATCAAAAATTACAATGCATAAGATAGAAAATAGGCGTATTTCTAATAACAGGGGAAATACAATTTTCAAGGGTAATACTTCTTCAAGTGGTCGCTGTGCCAAGCGTTCTTTAAGTCCTTCCCTTCTTTGGTGAGGAGTCTGTAAGTCCCTTCTTTGATTATGCGGGCAATCTGATAAGGCCCTTCCCAGTTGGGCGAGAGCTTGTTATACCCGGGCTGTCTCCCCGTGACTTCAACTTTTCTTAAGACCCAGTCTCCCACGGAAAATGACCTCTTGTTCACCCTTTTGTCATGATGGACTTTGGCCTTTTGTTTATAATTGACCATCTTTGCCCGTGCTTCCAACCGTTTTTCTTCAAGAAGGTCTAAGTCTTTTCTCCGGGCTTCCTCGTTCCTTGTTTCATCAAAATGGGCGACCCTGTAGGTGGGTAGTGCTGCCTCTACGGGCGCGACCGCCTCTGATCCATATGTCAAGGAAAAGGGAGTTTCTCCCGTTGAATTCCTCGTTGTGGTTCGGACAACCCATAGAGCAGTACTGAGCTCCTCCATCCAGCGACCACTTCTTCCCTTCAAATTTTTGTGCAAAGCGGTCATAAGCAACTTATTTGCGGCCTCTGCCTGTCCATTTCCCTGCGGTCTTGCGACGGAGGATTGCCGATGTTCTACGTTGAGTCTCCTACATTCCGCCGTAAACTTGCTTTGGAACTGAGGTCCATGATCGGAGACGATAGCCCGCGGCAAACCAAACCGACAGAATATATGGTCGTGGATGAACTTGATAATACTTGCTTCCATCGTGCTAGCTAGTGCCTTGGCCTCTACCCATTTTGTGAAATAATCTACTGCGACCACTACCATTTGCGCTCCGCCGGGCGCTTTGGGATAAGGCCCAATCAGATCAATCCCCCACATATCAAATGCCCAAGTTGGGACTACCAGGCTCTGCTCCGTGGATGGCTGCCTTGGTATGTTGGCGAATCTCTGGCATTGATCGCATTTGCGGACATATTCCTCTGCATCTTTTTTCATTGTCGGCCAGTAATACCCGAGGAATCTGATTTTATCGGATAGTGTCCGGGCACCGGGATGCCCTCCACACACGCCTTCGTGAACTTCGTATAACAAGTTGGTGACTGTTTCGGACTTGACACACCTCAGCAGCGGTTTGGTGAAGGATCTCCGATAAAGTACGCCATCAATGATCGTGTATCTGGCGGCTTGTCTTCTCAAAACTTTTGCTCGATCCGAATCGCTGGGAAGGATCTCCTTCTCTATGTATTCCATAATCTCGTCTACCCAATCCTTCTCGGGCTCCCCTATTTGGTGGATCTCTACCCTGTCAATGGCTGGGCGTTCCGTAAATTCTATCCAACAGTCCACACTAAGCTTTGCGATGTCTTCGTTTGTGATTCTCGAAAGCAAGTCCGCCTCGGAGTTTTCAGCCCGGTTAACTTGGGTCAGCTCGTGGTAGTCGAATTTCCTCAACAGGTTTGCTGCCAGCTCCTTGTATTTGAGCAGCACCGGGTGATTTGTCTCATATTCCCCTTTAACCTGATTTACCACTAGCTGTGAGTCGCTCTTTACGATCAAATTTGAGACCTTCATGTCCCGGGCTAATTCCAAGCCCGCTATCAATGCCTCGTACTCGGCTTGGTTGTTGGAGACTGCGAACTTAAATCTCAAGGCTCGTTTAAACCTTTGACCTTCCGGGGCGATCAATAGGATTCCGGCGCCACTAACAGTTTTTCCCGAGGATCCGTCAACGCTTAACGACCAACAATACTCCGGTCTTTCCCCATTATCCATGGCCTTCTTGCCCCATTTTTTCTTTGCTTTATCGGGCTGGACTTTGTCCGCTTCGCTTTCCTTTATTTCAAACGTAGTTTCTGCCACAAAGTCCGCCAGTGCTTGTGCCTTGATGGTCTTTCGCGGGGAGTAAGTAATTTGGAATTCAGTCAGTTCTATGGACCATGATAGCATTCTTCCCGAGGATTCGGGCTTATGGAGCACTTTCTTTAGCGGGGTATCCGAATAAACCGTGATTGGGTGGGCGATGAAGTATGCCCGCAGCTTCCGAGCGGCTATAAGCAAGGCGAAAGCCAGCTTTTCAATGTTCAAGTAGCGCCCTTCTACCGCGGATAGTGCTTTGGAGACATAGTACACGGGCTTCTGAAGGTCGTTCTCTTCCCTTACCAAAACCGCAGCCACAGCGTGATCTGTTGCGGCCAGAAAAACGTAGAGTTCTTCACCCAAAACGGGGCTGCTCAACAGCGGCGGTTTTCCCAGGTAAGCTTTTATTTGCTCAAAAGCATTCCGGCAGTCCTCGTTCCATTCAAAACCCTCCTTTTTTCCTCCTTTCAAAGTTTCAAAGAAAGGCAGGCATTTTTCTGCTGACTTGGCGATGAACCTCCCCAGGGCCGTGATGCGGCCATTCAGCTTCTGTACCTCCTTAACACATCTGGGGGGTTGCATGTTTATTAACGCCGTGATCTTCTCTGGGTTTGCCTCTATCCCTTTCTGGTTCACCATGAAGCCCAAAAACTTCCCTGCCTTTACTCCAAAGGCGCATTTGGATGGGTTAAGTTTCATATTGTTTCTCCGGAGGCTGGTGAAAGTTTCTGTCACATCAAGGTCGTGAGAGGTCTCCTTGGTCTTGATAACCATATCGTCGATGTAAGCCTCCAGGTTCCGGCCTAATTGATCATCAAAGACGATTCCTACCATCCTTTGATACGTACCGCCCGCATTCTTCAGGCCAAACGGCATGTTGTTAAACGTGTAGGTTTTGCCTGCGGCATAGAAAGCGCATGACGAAATATCGGCCTCCTTCATTTTGATTTGATGATAGCCCGAGTATGCATCTATAAAGCTCAATACTCTATGGCCGGCGATAGAGTCTACTAATTGATCGATCCGGGGAAGAGGGTAACAATCCTTAGAGCAGGCCTTGTTCAAATCAGTGAAATCCACGCACATTCTCCACTTTTCATTTGCTTTGGTTACCATGACGACGTTGGCTAACCACTTCGGATATTTGATCGGGCTTATGATTCCTGCTTTCAGCAGCTTATCTACCTCGACCTTGATCGCCGCTTTCTTCTCCGGTGAAAAGTATCTTTCTTTCTGGAGGACCCTGGTAAATGTGGGATCGATATTCAGTTCGTGTTCGATCACCTCTCTGCTTATCCCCTCCATACCCTCTACGGTCCAGGCGAACACGTCTAGGCTTCTTCTCAGTAATTCTATCAACACCTTCCTTTCCTCTGCGGGGATCTCTAGCCCGACCTTTATTGTCTGCTCGGGGTATGCCGGATTTATGACCACATCTTCCAAAGCATCATTAGGGCGGATATCTGCAACTTCTCGGTCATGCAGTGAATCAATTACGATATTGACATGCTCGGTTTCCGCGGCCATACGGCGGGCTCTCCTGCTCCGCTTGAATTCTGCCCTCGTGGAGTGGAAAGACAACGTCCCGATCATGGCCGTGCCTGCGACCTCTTTTTCGCTTGCTTTGGCCTTTTTTGCCTCCCTCGGGCTTTCCAGTCTTTGCTTTGCTGCGCCCTCCTTTCTCTTCCTCTCTATGACTTTGAGGAAGAGCTCGGGCTTATTCTCGATACACGCGATCCCTGCAGGGGTACTGAACTTGATTTTCTGGTGAGGGATTGAGGCAACGATTCCAAGGGCAGCCTGAGCGGTCACTCCCAAGATTGCGTTGTACTGGGATTTCAGATCGATCACCATGAACGTGACACGGGCCGTTTTCTCGAACGGCCTCTCTCCAATGGTTACTTCGAAGTCAATGGTCCCTTTTGCGTAGACCGTATGATTCGTGAACCCTTCCAGCAAGCCCGCATATGGGGTTAAGTGCGCTTCGGACATCCCCATTTCTTCTAAACAATGGAAGTAAAGTATGTCCCGTGAAGCCCCGGTATCAATGAGAACTCTTCCGATGTCCGCCCTTCCTATAGCCATTTTGATTGTCAGCGGTTGTGTTGAATGGAAAAGGGTGGATGCCAGTTCACTCCTTCTGAAACCGATCATTTCTTCTTGCTCGGGCGGATAAGTGGGTATCAGGAATACTTTTTCCAGTCGTCTGATCTGGGCGGAAAGCTGGGTATTGCTTGGGGCTTCCTCTCCTATGTACTGGATGTCGTAACGTCCTTCCCCGTCTGCATCATTGTCTCTGACGTATTGAATATTTCCCCGCGGGGCTTCTCCTTTACTGCCGGACCCCGTGATCCATTTCTTTAATTCCCCGGCCTCCACCTTTTGTTGTATTATTTTCTTCAGCTGGAAACAGTCATCTGTAGAATGCCCGTGGCTTTTATGGTATCCACACCATTTCTTTTTATTCGCCTCGTAAGGCTTTCTCTCCAGTGGAGGTGGTGGAGGCAAAGCTTCTGCCCGCAATATCTCAGTTCTCGGTGCAATCAAAGGGGTGAAAGCACTGTCATCGCCTCTTTTAAAGTTGGGCATGCCTCTTGGTCTGTCTCTACCTCGGCCACCATTGTTTCCCGCGTAGCCTGAGTGATGACGAGGGTCATGAGCGGGCTCGATTCTTTCCCTTACGCTCCTGCGGGCATCAGCCATAAATGCGGGCTCTACTCCGGCCATAGCGATGGCCCTGTTATACATCTCTTCTGTCCCCTCGGGTTTTCGGCAAGCAAACTCCTGCCTCAAAGTATGGGACATTAATCCCCCTAGGAAGCATAGCTCAATGTCGTTCCTTGTTAGATCCACAATCTGCTCGGTCATTTTCCGGAACCGAGTGATGTATGCCTTTGTGTTTTCCCCGGGATATTGCTTAACGCCGCATAGATCCGATTTTGGTCTTGGCCTCCCCCGCGCCCGCGAACGAGTTTAAGAACGAAGTCCGTAATTGCTCGTAGCTGCAGATAGAGCGTGGTTTATGGGCCAATAACCACCCCAATGCCTTCCCTTTAAAGGTGGAGGCGAGGGCTTTGCACTTCACGGCCTCATCTGTTGAGAACAGAGACATCTGCCCTTCAAATCGCCCAACATGGCTTTTTGAGTTAGATGAGCCGTCATACGCGTCTAGCGTGGGCACCTTTCCTCTCTGGATCGGGGAATCACTGATCCATGATGCGAAAGCGTCCATGGGTCCAACGCACTTTGTTACGTTTTGCTTGGACTCCCATAACTCCGCGATCATTCTTTGGAACTTTTGATCCATTATGTCCCCCGTTTTAGCCCTTTTTACGGTTTCTGTAATTTTATCATCATTTTTAACAATTGCCTTTCCCTTAGATTGGCCTCTAGTCTTTCTGGGCTGTGATTCTCCCTCCTCACTCTCCCCTTCTTCCTCTCCTCTCTCCTCGTCATCATCTACGAGGATTGTCCGCCTTTTTCCTCCTACAATCCTACTGGCCCTGCTTTTAGAGCTCGTCAGATCATGGGCTTTTGATTTTTCAGGGGGGCTTCTAGCATTGGCCTCGGCATTAAACAGCTCCTCGAGGGCTAGATTCAACTGTAGCCCTTCCTCTACCAGATTCTGCCTATCTGTGTGGATCTGGATTTTCTTTTGGATTTGATCAGGGGTGAGGGGAGTGACGAGAGTTTTTTGAGTTTTGAGAGCTTTGGAGGTTTCTATACGATCTCTCAGATCTGCCTCTCTCCTTGCCCTTTGAGAGGGGGTATAGGAGTTTCCACTAAGAGTCTTGTTTCCCAATCTGGCGAATACTGATCCCTGGGGCACTTGTCCCTAAGGGCTGGCATTTGGGTTGGCTTCTTTCCCAGTCATTGTGAAGATTTTGTCTGTCGAGAATCAACAGAAAAGACGGGGTACCCTCTTAGAACCGTGAGAGATGGAAGAACTAAATGAGGATTTGAAATGAATTAGATTGGAAAAGCAAACGAGGCAAGAAGATTGCACTGGGAAGATTTTCGTTTCCCGGCAATGGAACCACTGATGACGCCCTAAGTTTCTGGGGTCACGGAGGTAGAACTCCAATATAGCTGTCTCTTGATCCTGATCACAACACAAACAAGAACACCGTTAAGACCAAGGCCGGGTTGGAATCCGGCTTAGGCCCTCGGGTGTGAGAGTAAGATCTCTGAGGAAAACCTAAGTAGAAAGCTTGTGAAAGCCTTGTGTGTGTGAATAGGATAGAGCACGTACCTGGCCCTTTGGGGCGGATAGGAGTATTTATATGAGTAGAAGGAGGAGGTAGGTTTAAGGTACTAACCGCCCTTGTACCGGATGGACACGCGGCAGGTCCTCATTGGCAAGGCCAGGGGAGTGGCTGGGAACGTGGCGTGTTGTCAGGGAAACATGGTTCCACCACCAACCGTTATGGTATGTCAGGTACGAACAGGTAACGTTTGTGGTACGTTTGTGACAGCTGGCTGCTGCGGGCTCCGGGCAGGAGGTTGAGTGATCAACACGGGACCCTAAGAATAGCGGGAGGCAGAGCTACCTCGGTTATGGTTATCAGGAAGCCCGGATCTCTAGGGCTTACTCGATTGCGGGCTTATCCGGTTCGATGTGGTCGAGCTCGCTTGTACTGGCTCTGAACCGGGTCCGGTCCGGTCTGCGATGATCGGTCTTATCAGTTGGGATGTGGAGATTTTACAAAATTGATAGGTTCTTAAGAACACCATCGCAACACTCATTTTGAAGCACTTAAAACTGGGTTTTATTTAGAATTTTTTTTATGAATTGTGATGTCATTGTTATTTTGATGTTATGCTGAAGACTTGAAGGTGTTTGAATTAACTTATGGTGGTGAATTAGTGGTAGTGGCAGTTTGGTGGTGGTGGTGGATCGGTGGTGGTAGTCAACTAGTCACGGTGATGAAGCCTTAGAGAGTTTTTCGAGGTGAAATGACATTTACGCCCTTAAGCTTTGGCTTCAAAGACATAATAAATATTCATCATGTGCGACACACATGACCGATTTCGTTATATTTCTAACCACCGTTTGGATTGAGGGGGCAAAGTGGGATTATTTAAACATCATGTATGACTTTGAAACAAAATTCGCGCGGGGGTGCAAAGTGAGATTTGGTGTATACTTTGTGTTTTCGCCAATTTTCGACAATTGGACAGATAAAAAGAAGTAGGGTACAAATGGAATATAGACTTTCAGAGTTCAAGATGTAGACGCATGATGTAACGAGGAAAGCCCTTGGAACAATCGTCCTCCGGCACAAAACCTCGGGAGGTTTTGGAAACCTGCCTTAACCTTCAAAATTCACTAAGTATTTGAGAAGGGGAAATATGATAATTTTGCCCCTGTACTTATAGTTAGGACGCAGATATGCCCCTAAGTCCATTTTCCGCAAATATGCCCTTGTTTAATTCTAAAAATAGGGGAAATTAGGACATCGTTAAGTTTTCGTTCAAAACTTAACGAAAACGCTGACTTGGATGGGTTTTTTGGTCATTTTACCCCTCCACGTTGTTTAATTTTGCCAAATAGGCGTTCTGATTCACCCAATTGATACTACGTCGTTTCACCCGTTGTTTCCTTATGACGTCGTATCTCACGCGATTATAAAAATATCTTGTGACCCTCTCATATTCTCATATTTCCTATAAATACACCAATTGTGATTGTCCAAGAAGCAAAGATTGCCAACCAAAACCAAGTCTCCTTAGCGATTCTCTTACTGAGCTTAATCTTCAATTTCCTTTCTTTGTCTTTGGCTTTTGAAAGCAAATTTGTTTCACTGTGTGTTGCCATTGAAATATCCAACTCCAACTCATTTAGCTTCCCTTTGAGTTTTGCATTCTTTTTCATCATTCTTTCTTCCTGCTGTTTGAACCATGCTTGTTCCTTCTTCAACAACTTCATCTCCGACCTCATTGAGACAATAATCTTCTTGTACCTTCGTTAAAATCTGGATCAATCCACTCGAAGTACTTGCATGATTTTTTTTTATCCTAGAGCAATAGAACAATCAACACACTAAATAATTGAACTTTTAACCCAGTTAAACAATCAATTCGAGCTTTCAAGGTTAAAAATTTAATTTTACCTCATAAAATGGGCATCCTAGAAACCTTCTTCCTGGGTTGTCATCGGTCCACGAAGTCCACATGGGTGCCCTAATACGACAATAGCATTCTTTCATTCCTCCACTACTCAATCGAAGATTGAACTCTTCTTGTGATTCCCCAATAATTTCAGTTCTTGATTCCATCGATTTTGTCGCAACTATCTCCAACTTCGCCCTAAATTTGCAACGCCGACACTAGCCCTAATTTATACGCAGGAATTATATCTTTGGAGTGAAGGGTGAAATGACGTAGTATCAATTGGGTGAATCAGCATGCCTATTTGGCAAAATTAAACGACGTGGAGGGGTAAAATGACCAAAAACCCATCCTAGTCAGCGTTTTCGTTAAGTTTTGAACAAAAACTTAACGATGTCCTAATTTCCCCTATTTTTAGAATTAAACAAGGGCATATTTGCGGAAAATGGACTTGGGGGGCATATCTGCGTCCTAACTATAAGTACAGGGGAAAAATTATCATATTTCCCATTTGAGAGGATTACAAAGATGAAGTATAGAGAGAGTTTACAGAGAAGTGAGTGTGTGAAATACAAGTGTTGATCTCTCCCTTTTATACTAAAATAGGAATAACAAACTAAGCTAAAATATCCCTTGTATCTCGGAGTATCTTTGAGATTATCTGTAGATCAGCCCTTATGGTTAGTAGCCTTGACTTGGTCTCCAATTTATCCCATGTGTTGTAATCATGCCTTAAAAAATAGGAACCATAAAACTGCCTTCAAGATGTAGACGTCAGGATGTTGCCCAGATGTCAAGATGTATCTGAGTTGATGTGAAATTCACTCAAACAATAAATCCCTAAAAATCTGGGATATCTTTTAGTTTGTTGAAGACCATAGATTCTGGAGTATTTGTTGTTGATAAGGACCTTCGAATGACTTGGTCTTAATTTGGTCACATGGAAAATATTGTGATCCTACAAAATAGGGATCTGTTAATTGTATTCAGGTCGTCGGCTCAGGTTGTCACGTCAGGACGTCAGGATGTAAAGTCAACATGTACAATGTCACTTCAGGATGTAACTTCAGGATGTAAATTCAGGATGTATCTTCAGGATGTCAACTCAGGACGTCGACTCAGGGTAATTCAAGATGTCGAAAAAAGTCAAGGTGTCAAAGTGTCGATATGTAGCTCAAATTTTCATCCCAAACACTTTGGGAGGTAAATGTACTTTGGCCTAAATTATACAACCCTTTTGGTTCTTTAATGACAATATCAATTCCACTTCAAAGTAGCATCATCGAAGTTCAAATGTATGCATTAGCCAACCTGATCAATAATGAAACATATGTTAAAGGATGAATACTGAGACATCCTCGTATATACTACTACTCCGTCCATCCCAAAATAAACCAATTCCTGTTCTCAACCCATAACCAATATGCGCTCCGGTCACACCTTCGTAATTCCAAATACAAAACTATGTTCGTCCCAAAATAACGTACAAATTTTTACTTTAAATCAAAAATAAAATTTAAACATTTAATTTAGGGTTAATTGCAATTTGGTTACCTGAGTTTTACCAAATTCTGCAATCGGTTACTAAATTTGTCAAAGTTGCGATCTGGTTCCTGAGTTTGATGAACCGGAGCAATCAGGTGTAAAACTCGTTAGTTAGTTAAAAAAACTAACGAAATGTATATCATGTGCAAAACATGTGACTTTTATTGAGGGCAAATATGTCATTCCCACTCGTAAATGAATCTCACTTACAAATATTTTAGTTTTAAGTGTTAAAAATAAAAGATTAGGGGTCGAAATATAAATTTGCCTTCATCTTCAACCTCTAGCATAATCCCCCACCACCCAAAACAACCACCATCATCCGACCGCCACCATCTACCCACCACCACCTTCGCTATCATCAAACCCAGATCACCACCACCACCACCACCACCAGAGCCGCCGTACCTTCCTCGATGTCGCCACCATCAACTGGGAGGTCGGCTTGCCTTCCGTCGACGACCTTAACCGTCGTTGGTCAGATCTGGGTATGTGTTGGGTATACTTATCTCTTAACCCTCCTAAGTATGTTAGAATTGATTGATACCATCACCTATTAGTATTTTATGGACTTTAGGACCCTATGTAAGAAGTTTTATAACTTCAATTTTTAGCTTGGTCCATTTTATTTTATAGGATTAGAATATAGGACTTAGAGCGAAAAGGAATGAAGATCTAAGCAAGACTTTGGTCTCTGTGCAGGACTTCTCTGCGCAGGATATCACTGCGCAGGTCTTTGCTGCGCAACATTCAACCTTTCTCAGTTTTCAACGTTTTCAGATTACCTAACTTGGAAAGCGCTTAGAAGATGTACGCTTATTAAAATGCTGAGGTGTGTAGATACGAAAAATTAAGCACACTCAGCATATCCAACGATAGAGATGCGCTCAGATGAAATAATTTAAATGAAGACAGCTGTCAACCTTCTAAAAGAAGTTTTTGAATTTGGTCTTCATGCTTTGACTCCAACGTCTATAAAGGACACCTGCGCACCAATCATATTGTGCCAGCTCATCGTCCTTGCTCAGAGCACCAACGGCTACTTTTAAGCTCTCAGCTATAAATAGCCTGCTCATCTTCATTTCCAAGTTGCTAGAGTTTGTGCTTACTAAGTATCCTTGAAGTTCAGAAGATTGCTGCTTAATATTCCCAGATTCAGAACAACCTTCAAACCTTCATTCCTTCAAACTCCTGCCCAGATCCTAAGCCTTATATCACCAGAATTCTTCGTGCTCTTCATCTCATAGATTCATAGAGCCCAGAATTTTTGACACACACACACCTCTTGAAGCTTCGATCATTTAGATCTTACTTCTTGAGAAACACCGGTTTAGTCTAGGATTTGCTCTTCATAGAATAGATTTTGATTTGAGTTTTGATTATTTGTAATCTTGTAAAAGCTCCTCACATCAATATAAATCTCATTAGAAAATCCAAGACTAACGATCTTGGTAGAGGACGTAGATCTTTCATCGATCGAACATCTCCAAATAGCTTGTTCATTATTCTTACTACTTATTTCCTGCTTATCTTATTTTTTAATAGCTGCTTTGTTTGATCTTATCCGATTGCTATTTGTTGCTGTGTTTTGTTATTGCTAATTGCCTTAGCACATTTTTACCAACTCTTTAGCCAAACTTAGCGCGTGCGTTTTTAGTCCCTGCGCAGCTTTCCCTGCGCAGTAGCTGCTTTAAATTTCCGCTGTGCATTTCACACTCTCTCTGCGCGCTATACTTAGCTTATTTGAGAACTGTGCGCATAAGCCATTGATTTGAAAAGGGTTTGAAAAGAATTTTAAAACGCTATTCACCCCCTCTAGCATTTTTCATACCCTTGTTGCCCCTCTGGGACCAACAAGTGGTATCAGAGAAACACCTTCTTAAAACTTGTTTTGTTTTTCAAGCTTAACAGCTTGGGTGCCGATTCAAGATGGCTTCAAAATCTTTGGCAATGGCTAACTATTCACATGTTCCTGTGCTCAACGAAGATCACTTCGACATCTGGAAGCACTGCATGCTCACTAATTTTTCGTCAATCGACGAAATCCTCCATGACGTTGTTCTTGAAGGACCATACATTCCCATGAAGGCAAATCCTGATACTACTAAAAACAAGGAGGTTCCTACTATCAAGAAGACCACGGAGGAATGGACTGATGAAGAAAAGAAATGGGTTGGCTATAATGGAAGAGAAAGGAACATCATTCTAAGCACCCTAGTGTTGGTGTTGGTGCCCTAGGCACGTTTGTTAAACGTTGTATAAGTTATCATTTTATTCATGATGATAAAGAGATAATAAGATTATTATTGTTGCTCATGTTTGCTTATAATAATCTTTGTCCCTAGAGCTTGTTAAGCACTAGTATAAAGGCTAAATGATCATGGGATGATCATGTTAGATTTATAGGTACTTGTTTGGAACAAGGTACTGGACGTGACCCGCTGTATGAGATTTATGTCATGGTCTATGTCATATATAAATCTCATATTAGTTATGTCATTTGAATCCTTAGACATGAAGTTATTATAGTCTTCCACTTGATGAAGATTATGTTTGACATATTCAAACGCTGCCTTAACACGGTAGTTATAAAGGGTATGATTGGCATAATCGGATTCACGTAGGGAAGAATAATAAGCTAATTGGATTTGTCCTTCTTCGGAGAGATGTCAAGCTTGGGCCCCTCGAAGAAATGATGTTGGTGAAATGTTTGGCCAAACTCAATTAGATTGATTGGATCAATGTCATTTGGATTATCAACATATTCGGAATCGAGAAAGTATTGAACAATACAAGTTGACTTATTGACCATGACTTGTATTCAATGACATCGCGGACAAAGGGATTATGACATATTCTAAAGGAATGCGAACTTGTATCTAGTTATACTATTTGGGTAGGTATGACGGTTTGCTAGAACCTAATCATATCTTATGGTTTCATGTTTGAACCCATTGCCAACTTAGTATAATCCTAGAGGGTCACACACAATAGAACGAATCTTAAATAAGGACTATATCGGAATATTGAGTCGAAGGACTTTGGAGGAATTTGGAAATTAGGGAAATCTGGGGCAGGTGTGCGACCGCACAAAAGGGTTTGGGCGGCCCCACAACTTGGCTCAAAAAGTACCAGAACCTTCCAGATAGATGTGCGGCCGCACAGGTTGTTTTGGGCGGCCGCATACCATGTCGGGACTGATTTCCTGATTTGATTTGGAAAAGAATTTTGGACGGGTTTAGACACAAGTTTCCTATTTGGAATAGGTCTAACTTGTATATAAACATCAAAATTCGGCCAGAATCAAAGCTAATGCTTTTATGCAAGTCTCAAAGAGTTTGAGAGAGGTTTTATTTTGTTCTAAGACATCCTAGATTGAAGAACAAAATAATACACAAATAAAATTCCATATAGTTCATATTGATTGTGAAAACGTGTTTCACAATTTTGGTCTAGCAACCAAGATCAAGTGTTCTTGATATTAGTTCGTGGTGTGGATACCGCTAGAGGGTGAAACTTATCATCTTCAAAGTTCGTGATTCTTACTATGTTCGTGATCAAGGTTTCAAGCCTCCATCGAATTCAAGGTTGCAAAAATCAAAGGCATCAAGGGTTAGTATTCTAGTATTCATCATATAGTATTTGACTTAATCATATGAATGGATCTATGGGCTTTGGGTTTCATTAAATTTAAATGCTTAATTCCGCTGCGCATGTTACTCCGAAACCCACAGTGGTATCAGAGCCCCGTTCATGTTGATTATTTCAATACTTAGATCATGTTGTGTGTATATAAATTGTTTGTATGCATAGCATGATATGAATATTGGATTATATAATGTTTATGTGTTATATGATTCTATGTGGTTTATTGTTTTACAACTTTAATCGCACTATTGAATCGCACTAAAAATTATGTTGGATTCTGAATTGTTTGATTATTAATTTTTTGATTGGATCAAAGTTTTAATAATCGGGGAAAACAATTTTGAGAAAAATTTTCGAACTCTGAAATCATTCTGATGCTACTGTGCGACCGCACAGTAAAACATGGGCGGCCGCACATGTTTGGGCGACCGCACAGTCTTTCTTGGGCGGCCGCACAGTGATGGTCAGAAGCTGGAATTTTGAGGTAGGTCCGACCGGACCAAAGTAAGGACCCGGACGGACCTTCTGGTTTGGGCTGGGATTCTTTTTGGGTCGCGGGGTGGATTTAGTTGGTTTGAATTCCTATTTGTTTTAGTCGTTTGATTCTGAGATTGATTCAAGGTTTGGATGGCTAATCTACGTTCATCGAGATTGTGTTTCCCAAACTTGATTGCAATTAAAGTTTCAAAGATAAAACGAAGTTAGAATTATGAAGAGTTCATAATTGCTAAAATTGAGAAACAAAGTTCTTGATTCAATGATTGGAGATCCATGTGGAATTGTGAATGCAATTGACCTACGTTCATCAAGACCATCTATTGCTTAGTTTCGGCCACATGGACTACTTTCTTAGTTTCTTGAATTAGTGCGGAATTGTGGTTGCCAATGGCTTAGTTCGGCCGCACTTCTTGTTGTCTTGATTTGGATATAATAACCAAAGTTCAAATAGTCTCATCCTCATAATCATAGAGATACTAATGACACATAAATATTTTGCTTAAATTAATGATTATTAATTTAAGTGGCTAAACTTGATGCGTAACATGTTTATATTATGTGCTCATAAATGTGTTGTATGCTATATGTGATGAACCTTCAAAGAAAGTTTTAAGTTCTTTTTGCCATGCCATGATTAAAACACTTGTTTATACATGGGTGATTTTGATGTGGGTTCGCCTCCGCGAGGTGCATTAATTTTATTCATGTATGAGCAATATGAGGTTCATTAATTCAATGTGGGCTTGCCTCCGTAAGGTGCATTAAATTGAATGGTTCCTATACGTTTAAAATGGTTGGACTTAATTAGGCGTCAAAATAGTTTTGGGCCTAGGCAAAAGATGAGATTAAACATGCCTTTTGAAATTGAATTTCTCAAAGAATCTCATAAAAGAATCTAAGAATCATATGGGATATGATTGACATGATTGTCTACCTAATTAATTTAGTTTTGAACGGTCCGCCTCCGTGGACTCAAAAGTTAAATTAAAGTTGGATCTTAGCCCATTTAAATTATATTATATATTGGATGTATAAAAAGGTTATATAATTTAGTGGGAGTATTTTTGGAAAATACATTATTTATCTCTTTAATGAGATTGGTACTTGTAAAATTTTGAAAATTTTTCATGAGTTGTAGATAATGACAACTAACTTCGTTGCGATCAATCCTTTAGAAGGATGAGCTTCAAAGAGAATGGTACAAACTTCATGGATTGGATCCTGAGCCTAAGAATTGCTCTAAGGCAAGAAGATGTGTTGTACATTCTTGATGAGCCTATTCCTAAAGAACCCAAAGCCGGAATAGACAATCACAAGAATCATGAGTATGATTCTAGGAATGTGAGTTGTCTCAAGCTCACGATTATGTTCTCAAAACTTAAACAAAGTTTGGAACTTTGGAAGCCTATTAGATAGGTGTGGAGTTGAGTTACATGTTTCAAAGAGCAATCTAGGCAAGAGAGGTATAAAACCATTTTTGCATTCACTTCTTGCAAAAGGAGTAAAGGGCAATAAGTGGAACCTCACATGCTTAAGATAAAGGCTACGTAGAGCATCTTGAGAAACTTGGTTGTCCAATTGGATTGGAGCAAGCCACGGATCTCATTCTTGATTCATTGTCCAAAAGTTATAATCACTTTGTGATGAACTATAACATGCTTGGAATGAATAAGAATCTCTCCGAGTTGCATGATATGCTGAAAAACTGCGAAGATCAATATAATGGAGAAAAGTTCTCCAATGCTCATGGTTCATAATGGAAATAAGGCCAAATACCAAAGGAAAGGTAAGATAGACTTGTAAAACCTAAAGGAAATAATTATGGTTAAAATAATAACTCTAATTGATGCAATTTGGTAAAATGGCAGTTGGATTGACCATTTAGAATTGTAGTCAAAATTCTGGATAATCAATAAAAGGAATGGTAATGGGACTACCACTTGGGAATTTTATGTTATAAATTAATCTTTCTAAATTTAATTATTGGGTATTGGATACCAGAATAATTAGTAAATTGAAAGACTACTTATAGTAAAGGTTGATCTATGAATGGTAATGATGCAAGAGTTGCAACATCATTCATAGAACACTTGTAAAGTGGCTTTACTAATGAAGTAGGAAATATTATTTTGTTATAAGATAATGAATGATATTTATTTCTAATTTGGAATAAGAAAGGTGCTTTATTTATTATGATTTACTTCATTGTGTTATCATATAAATAAATCTTATATCCTAAATCTTGAAGAACAAAGTAATAAAGGCTATAACATAAATAATTAAAATTCTTTATGCATTATTGTTTTGATCAAATAAATAAGAAATGCATATCTAAAATTCCATGGAACGGAGTTTTAAGTCATATGATTTGGAATCATATGATTTATGCAAACTTATTTACTTGGACCAAGACATCTTTTACTATGATTGGTAAAAAGCTAATATCTTAGTCGACCTAATACATTTTGATGTATATGGTGCATTAAGAAGCAATGCTAAAAGAGAATTTTGGTTATACTTGGTAAAACTATTCAAAAATTCTGATTGGATCAGGATGATGAATAATTTAACCAAGAATTTGACAGTCATCATTAAAGTTGTGAAATGGTTTCACAAATTAACTTCACTAAGAACATCATTCTAAATGATGTGTCTACATGGAAGTATAAGAACCTTATTTGGTAGGGATCATTAGATGACAATGTCAGAATGATCTTCCATTATTTGTTTTGGGGTTATGTATTTGAGACCGCTATGATTACACTAATTTGAGTTCCATCAAAAGAGGTTAAAAGGTGAAAGAAAAACTGGGTTTGTCTTTCATAAAGATTTAAGATGGTGAGACCTTTTGGAAAGGAGTTGTCTGGGACACACTCACATTTAAATCTAATAAATATATTTTCATGGGATATCCTAAGGAAACTTGAGGATAAAATTTTACTCATAAGAAACAAATGGTTTGTTGCTTATGATGATACTTTTCTAGATAAAAGGTTTATCTCTAAAAGAATCAGTGGGAGTAAAACATATCTCGAATGGTTCGAGACCTAGAAAATAGTATTTAACCTATGATGGAAGTTGAACAAGTTTTCACAAGGGGGTTGTGAAAATCCGTTCAAGATATACAAGTACTTGCACACATGATAAAATACAATCTATTAGAAGAAATATTGGATATTTCGAAATAGAAAGTATTGAGGTAAAGTTCATTTAGAATGAAGTATTTACCACCTATCAAAGATGCAATATCAACTCCACATTTAGATTAATGGCTTGGAGTCATAAAATCTAAAAGGCAATTCATGTATAATAATCAAGTTTGGAACTTGATCATTCTAACCTAAGGTGTAAAAACCACAGGAGATGAATGACTTTTCTTGGAGAAAAACTTACATGGGTAGCAAGAAACTTATTAGAATTTTCATAGTCATATGTTCATATTTGGAATATGAAATTTGACAAAATGATGTCAAAACAAGCGTTCCTCAACGGGAACTTACTTAAGGATGTATTGGATACAACCTAAAGGTTTTGATAGTCAAGAAAATTCTAAAAGGTATGAAAGTTGGGAAGATTCATTGGATGGATTGAAGCAAGCTTTTGGGAGTTGGAATCTCCATTTTGATAAGTCATAGAGTTTGGCTTGATCAAGAACGAAGATGAATCTTGTATATACAAGAAGATTAGTGGGAGCATGGTGCTATTCCTTATCTAATATGTGGATGACATATTGCTCATTGGAAACGACATTCCTACACTTTAATCTGTAAAGATTTGATTAAGAAAGTGTTTCGCAATGAAGAATATGGATGAAGCCACATAAGTCATTGGCATTAAGATCTATAGAGATAGATCAAGGAAGCTAAATGGTTTAAAGCCAATGTACATACATTGACAAAGTCATAAGAAGATTCCGCAAGGAAAATTTTAAGAGAGGACATTTGTCAGTGTTACATGGAGTTTCTCTAAGAAAGACTCAATGTCCTAAAGACAAAAGATGAGCATGAGAAAATGAATGAGATGCCATTTGCTTCGGCAATTGGATCCATGATGCCATGATAAGTACTAAGCCGGATATATCTAATGCTTAGAGCATGACGAGTAGATATCAATCCGACACCAGTGAGATTCACTGGATGGCTATGAGACCGATTCTTAAAGTACTTTAGAAGAACAAAAGATTCGTTTATGATCTATGAAGGTATGGAAGATGATCTCGGATGCATGCTTCCAAACCAACAAAGATGATAATAGATCGCAATCAGGTTTTGTGCATATGTCAAATAGTGGAACTGTAAGTTGGAATGGTTCCAAGCAGAGTACAATCACTAATTCTACGACTAAAACTAAGTATATTGCTGTATTGGATGTTGCGATGGAAACTGTTTGGATTAAGAAGTTCGTTGGAGAACTTGAGATGGTTCCTAGTATTGCTAATCCAATAGACCATATTAGTAACAATAGTAGTGCTATTGAATCAAGCAAAAGAACCAAGAGCACATCCCAAATCCAAACACATACTTAGGCGTTTTCTTATCGTTCGAGAAATCGTTGATAAGGGAGACGTAAATATATGCAAAGTACCAAGTAATGATAACGTTGCAGACACGCTAACAAAGGAACTTCCACAAGCTAAACATGATGGTCATGTTGGGTCCATGGGTATTGGATACCTAGAGATTGGGCCTAGGGCAAGTAGGAGATTGTTGGTGTTGGTGCCCTAGGCACGTTTGTTAAACGTTGTATAAGTTATCATTTTATTCATGATGATAAAGAGATAATAAGATTATTATTGTTGCTCATGTTTGCTTATAATAATCTTTGTCCCTAGAGCTTGTTAAGCACTAGTATAAAGGCTAAATGATCATGGGATGATCATGTTAGATTTATAGGTACTTGTTTAGAACAAGGTACTGGACATGACCCGCTGTATGAGATTTATGTCATGGTCTATGTCATATATAAATCTCATATTAGTTATGTCATTTGAATCCTTAGACATGAATTTATTATAGTCTTCCACTTGATGAAGATTATGTTTGACATATTCAAACGCTGCCTTAACACAGTAGTTATAAAGGGTATGATTGGCATAATCGGATTCACGTAGCGAAGAATAATAAGCTAATTGGATTTGTCTTTCTTCGGAGAGATGTCAAGCTTGGGCCCCTCGAAGGAATGATGTTGGTAAAATGTTTAGCCAAACTCAAATGGATTGATTGGATCAATGTTATTTGGATTATCAATTTGGATTATCAACATATTCAGAATCGAGAAAGTATTGAACAATACAAGTTGACTTATTGACCATGACTTGTGTTCAATGACATCGTGGACAAAGGGATTATGACATATTCTAAAGGAATGCGAACTTGTATCTAGTTATACTATTTAGGTAGGTATGACGGTTTGCTAGAACCTAATCATATCTTATGGTTTCATGTTTGAACCCATTCCCAACTTAGTATAATCCTAGAGGGTCACACACAATAGAACGAATCTTAAATAAGGACTATATCGGAATATTGAGTCGAAGGACTTTGGAGGAATTTGGAACTTAGGGAAATCTAGGGAAGGTGTGCGACCACACAAAAGGGTTTGGGTGGCCACACAACTTGGCTCAAAAAGTACCAGAACCTTCCAGATAGATGTGCGGCCGCACAGGTTGTTTTGGGCGGCCGCACACCATGTCGGGACTGGTTTCCTGATTTGATTTGGAAAAGAATTTTGGACGGGTTTAGACACAAGTTTCCTATTTGGAATAGGTCTAACTTGTATATAAACAGCAAAATTCGGCAAGAATCAAAGCTAATGCTTTTATGCAAGTCTCAAAGAGTTTGAGAGAGGTTTTATTTTGTTCTAAGACATCCTAGATTGAAGAACAAAATAATACACAAATAAAATTCCATATAGTTCATATTGATTGTGAAAACGTGTTTCACAATTTTGGTCTAGCAACCAAGATCAAGTGTTCTTGATATTCGTTCGTGGTGTGGATAGGGTGAAACTTATCATCTTCAAAGTTCGTGATTCTTACTATGTTCGTGATCAAGGTTTCAAGCCTCCATCGAATTCAAGGTTGCAAAAATCAAAGGCATCAAGGATTAGTATTTTAGTATTCATCATATAGTATTTGACTTAATCATATGAATGGATCTATGGGCTTTGGGTTTCATTAAATTTAAATGCTTAATTCCGCTACGCATGTTACTCCGAAACCCAACACCTGGACCTCTCCATGCACAATCAAATTGTGAGCTGCGGAACGGCTAAGGAGCTGTGGGATGCTATTGAAGGCTATGTGAATGGTGACAAAGTTAGCAAGGAAATAAGAAATTTTTTGTGCTAAGAAAATTCAACTGCTTCATGAGAATTGACGGCGAAACCTTGAGACAAACTTATGATCGCTATTGTGCTATTGTAAACACATGTAAATATCTTGGTAAAGTCTTCACCAACAAAGAAATTAATTCGCAATTCTTAGATGCGCTTGGTTCTAGATATGTGCACAAGGCAAGTCATCTAGAAGATTCTGGATTTCTGGATACTTGGCTTCTGCGCAGCTTGTATGCAAATTTAAAAGTGTACGAGCTCAAACTTGATCGAATTGATGAAACTGAAGGAAAAATAAAATTAGTTTCTATGGTTGCGCAAAAAGAATATGCGCTTGCTAAAACCTCAGATAATGTCTTTACTTCCTCTTTACTAGAAGTGGATGACGATGACTTCGCTATGTTTGTAAAGCGATTTCAAAAGTTCAGGAAATTCTCAAAGCCTGGATCCTTAAGTAAAGTTCTTGCTAAGTTCTCTCGAGGCAGGGACTCAAAGAAAGATGATGACTTGGTTTCCTACAACTGTAGAAAGCCTGGTCATTTTGCATTAAAATTCCCTACTCCAAAATTTGAGTATATGAAAAGGAATAATGCGCAAAGATCGTTTAAGCAGCGCGGAATGGTTGCTGAAGAAGACTGCGCAGAAAAGGAGCTTAAGACCTGGATAGCGACTGACACAGAGGACAGTGATGATGATAAATCTGAAGACGGACTGCTCTCCTTAGTGGCAAATGCTGATGACAGAGATTCTGAGAATGACGCTCCTGACATGAACTCACCGAGTGCGCCAAGAACTATAAAGAAGAAGAAAGGCCCCACAATCCATGAATTGGTTGAAATGGGACACCTAACTGTAGATACCCCGGGGGAACCACGGCTCGGCTAGAGCGGTGAATTATCCTAGGATGTCTAACTTGATTTTAGAGTTGCCACCTATGTTTTGAGGAACATAAGAAAAACCTATAGATTGTAGCCTAAGTTTGATTACGAAAACAGAGATTCTTTGTTTTGAGGTTCGGGGGTTAGATTACGAGATGGGAAGTACCGAAACACCCATCTCGCCCAACTAAAGTTGGTCTTGCTTGATCAAAATCTACATGAATGAAAATGTTCTTCTTCTTCTTCTTTAAGTCATGAAAAGGGGGGATTTAAAATAGGATTTGGAATGTAGGAGATAACTCTTTAACCAACCTCAATGAGATGAGGTGATCATTAGAGTCATGTCCCAAAATGATTTGGGTGATTGCACATTTGATTTGAGTAAAAAAAAAGAGAGAGGAGATGAAATAGAAAAGAAAGGAAAAGATGGACTTTTACCTACAATTTGAAGACCTTCAAGTATTGCTTGATGAAATCCTTGGAGAGCTTTTAGAAAGTGATTTTGGTATAGTTTTCGATGATTTTTCGATCCTTGAAAATGGAGGTAAAGAGAGGTTTTTATAGGTGAAAGAGTGGTGTTTTTGGTGCCAAAACTCAGTCACCAAGAAATCCTTCCGGGCAAAATCCTGTAAATTGAGCAAGGGAGAGAATCCTGGCCAGAAATCTGTAACTGACGCCCAGAGGCGCGCGCTTCCTGCTTTGGAGGCGGGAGGCGCGCGCGCCTGGATCCTCCTGTCGGAGGCGCGCGACTCAGAGAAGGCATTTTTGACAGAATGGACTAGAAAGTCAGCCCTGTCATTCAGTTTAGTCCCTGGACTTAACGAAGTCAGTCAGGAACTTAACGAAAGTGACAGAAACTAACGAGAAACACTTAAAATGGGGAGAAATACAAAATGAAATGTGCAATCGGGTGAGCGGTCCAAGGCGGGGTGTCTACAGAGCCCCTCAGCGACGTGGATTGCAAAGCAAAACGCGTCGACGAAAGTTAAAAACACCCGCCGAGGACATCACCAAGAAAAAGCAAAGACTCGATGAAAGCAGGAATTTGAAATTGCGAGAGATAGTGGTGCGCTCCCTGTGTGAGCCGCTTTTGTTGATAGAGGGGGTGGCATGATCCGTTAGGTGAACCTGCCGGCTGAGTGTTTTGAATGAGGCCGTTAGTGAACCTTTTGATGAATCCGTTAGTGAATCCCTTGGATGAGTCCGTTGGTGAACCCTTGTTGACGAATCCGTTAGTGAATCCGTTTGATGAATCCGTTAGTGAATCCCTTGGATGAGTCCGTTGGTGAACCCTTGTTGACGAATCCGTTGGTGAATCCGTTTGATGAATCCGTTAGTGAATCCCTTGGATGAGTCCGTTGGTGAACCCTTGTTGACGAATCCGTTGGTGAATCCGTTTGATGAATCCGTTAGTGAATCCCTTGGATGATTCCGTTGGTGAACCCTTGTTGACGAATCCGTTGGTGAATCCGTTTGATGAATCCGTTAGTGAATCCCTTGGATGAGTCTGTTGGTGAACCCTTGTTGACAAATCCGTTGGTGAATCCGTTTGATGAATCCGTTAGTGAATCCCTTGGATGAGTCCGTTGGTGAACCCTTGTTGACGAATCCGTTGGTGAATCCGTTTGATGAATCCATTAGTGAATCCCTTGGATGTGTCCGTTGGTGAACCCTTGATACGATGCATGGACTTTTGCATGGAAGACTGCTTCTGAACCTGCCTGATGATGGGAAGAGCGCGCGTCCGGGTCTCGTTATGGGACGCGCGCGCCTCAGATGAGTATGTCGGGAGGCGCGCGCCTGGCGCATAAGTTCAGCATATTTAAACAGGCTGTTCGCTGTTTTCGGCCATTTTTTCAAAAATTTGAAGAACCCTCCAAATTCCAAGCCCAATTTTCATAGAGAAATCACCCCAAAATACTTTCTTGCTGTTCTAGGATCAATTTCGTCAAAGAAACGATGTCGTATCGTCAGCAATCACCTCCGCTTGAGATGCCACAGGGCGAGGAGCCCGAAATTGGGGTTGAAGCTATGGACCCGAGCTTGCTTACTTTCCGGCCTCATACCCACATTTCCCACTTCGTGACTTCGGGTTTGGTAAGAATGCCTCACCCTTCTTGTCGATTTCGGGTTTTATGAAGTTCTGTTTTCTTTACCCGAAATATTGCTGCAGCAGCTTTATTGATCATTCTTTGCATGTTGTTTGTTGTTGTTGATTTGTTGTAAGAAACATGTTGGGATGTCCATTTTCACGTTCACACACTTGCTTGCACATTGTTCTGCCGTTGAAATCTCTGTGTTGAGTTCATCCGTTTTTCTAGCAGTCATGCTGATGAAATTTTTGCTGTTCCTTTTTTTTTTCTTTCAGGAGTGGACCCGTTTGACAGAGATTCGCGGTGGGGCTCATGGGCCCATCTCTATATGGAAGAGGTTGCCCGAGAATGTTCGGGCCCGAGTCACAGGGACTCATTTTGGTCTCTTTGTCACTAGCCTCCCAGCTTTGAAGAATGACCCTGATGTGGTTCAGGCATTGAGGGAGAGATGGTGGGATACCACCCATACCTTCCATTTACCCATGGGCGAGGTGACTATGACGCCTACTGATTTCACAGCTTTGACGGGCTTGCCGTTCATGGGGGTTCCTGTCCCTTTTGGTTTGAGAGGGGCTGTTCGGACTCCGGACGAGTTACTGGCCTTGGTTGACTGCCGGTTCGAGGTTAAGAATTCTCGAGTGACATGGGGGAGAATCCGGGCTTATTTCAGCATCTTGATGGCTGAGGCTCGAGGTGTTACTGCTGATCGGGTTGATGCTGTGGCCCGTTGCTTCATTTGGTACTTGTTATCCCACACTCTGTTTGCCAACGGGGGATCTTCGGCCTCTTTGGCTCTGCTTGACTTGTTAGTGGACTTGGACCAGATCGGCCAGTATAACTGGGGCGCAGCGGGCTTGGCTGCTTGTTATCACGGCATGGATTTGACCAGCCGCTCGACTACCAGCTCTGTTACGGGCTTCAGCTTGCTGTGGGAGGTACACCACTTACTGTCCCTTTTATATTCTCCTTGCCTTAGTCATAACTGCCTTTTTCGTTGACTGTCATTAACTTTGTTTCTGCCTCTTGTCTACAGCTTTGGGCTTTTGCTATCCTGAATCTGAGGGATTTCAAGATTGCTAAGGAAGGCCAGCCCCAGTATTCGGACTGCGCACGGTGGGCGTATAAGGAGAGGAATGTGAAGACTGGCACGAATCCCATTAGTCTTACTTCGGCCCGACGGTACTTGGACACCCTGAGGCCTGAGTCTGTTGCCTTTTCTTTGTATCCGTGGAGATCAGTTCAGCACTGGTTTGAGCACACTCTTATTCCTACCCGTTCTCGGATTTTGATGAGTTCGGGTGAGTGCATGGCTCTGTACTTGGGAGACAGAGTATTTTGGCAGCATGGTACCCAGGTGACAGACTTTTACACCCCTCCTCGTCCTGTAGTTCCAGACGTTCCTCCTTTCTGCCCTCGTAACTGGAGGTCACTTTCAGAGGCTGATCGTGCGGCATATATGGTAGGGGTTGATGCCGTCCCTTATATTCACTTGGATCAGGATTATGGCCTCTTCAGGGAGAACAACTTGATGCAGGGCTTTATGTTCGCTGATCCGAGGAGATCACAGGCTGCTCCTTCGACCTCCGCTCGGTTTTATACTACCGGTGCCGGGTATTGTTTTGATCCTCCTTTGCCTCCTCCTTATTACACTTATTCAAACTTCAGGGTCTTTGAGGAGCAGAGGGAGATTGTTCCCGAGGATATGTCACTAGAGAGAGAGCCTCCCGCTCAGGCTGCTGTGGTATGTTTTTCTGACCATCTTTGCATTTTCTCAGTTCCAGTCTTGTTTTTCCGTCCTTTGTATTAATGCAATTTCCTTTCCCCGTTCTTTGTTGCAACAGGTGCCCGTAGCTGCTTATAGGCACTTGGGTAGGCAGAACAAAGGGATGAGGCAGAGGCTCCGTCAGCTGGAGGAGAGGGTGCTGGAGCTGTGCAGGGATATTACTGCCATGACTAGAGATGCTGCTGGTGCTGTCTCTGGTGCTGCGAGAGGAGCTGCCCGAGGTGCTCAGGGCATGGGACGAGGCTGCAGGGATGCTGCACTGGACATTGATGAGGCTGTCTCTTCGGTGAGGAAGTCGCTGAGCAGGAGTCTGAGCCATAGTAGGAGTCTGAGCCGAGAGGGTAGCCCGAGCCGGGGCGACGCCAGTTCATCAGGGAGAGCTGCCAAGAGAACCCGTCCTGATGTTGTGATTGAGACATCTGAGTCTGAGGATGATGATGACGATGACGATGATGATGATGAGGATGATGATGACGATAAGGAGACCGAGAGCGGTAGCAGGGGGTGAGCACAGTGTTGGTGATGACGAGCCCGAGCTGTTGTGGCTGAGAGGATGAGGGATTGAAATACTTTTACTTTTGCCTGTAATAACATTTAACATGTATTTACAATCCTAGTTATCTTACTACTCATTTCATGTTCTATTAGCGACTCGATCTTAGATGTCGACTCTTTACCAACAAATGTGTGCCCAAAGGATGCTTGTTGTCGATGCTTGAACTCCTTTTGGTTGCTGGGATTTGATTTTGCTGGAGGTTGGATATGTTGAAGTGCTTGGGTTCTGTTCTGAACTGACAAGGGCTGTTTCTGTCTGAACTGCTGTCAAAGGCGCGCGCGTCGGGCCTTGCTTGTGGGAGGCGCGCGCGTTGTGAAGCCTAGGTAGGAGGCGCGCGCTTCTGGCCTGCTGAATTACAGCCCCCTTTCTTTTCTGATTAGAATGTTCCAACAACTATAAATTTGAACTATTTTCGACCAGAATGGTCACACAGCATTCTTTTGCAAACACTTTCTCCTCCTAAATCACAAAATTCTTGTCATAATGGCCCCAATGACTTTCTCCTTTGAAGTTAAGGTTTTCGTCCCCGAGGGTGAGAAGTCCGTTCCAATGGTGAACGCCGTTCCAGCTGTGGGGTCCGTCTCGATGGTGGGGAAGCGTCCGAGCATTTTTGATCGTTTGGGAAGGCCCAATGACGATGTTATTGACCCCGTGAGACCGGTGGTTCATGTACGGGACTATAGACCCCGTCATTTTCCCAAGAAGAAGAAAGGCAAAGGAAATTCCTCCTATGTGTGGAAGCGTCCCATGGTTGTCCCTGCTAAGGCTCCGCTTGATAAGGGTAAAGGGAAAGCCGTTGATGAAGCTCCGTCCCGTCCTAGCGTTTTCTCCCGTCTTGGCGGTCCCAAGAATGTTCCGTCCCCATCCAAGAAGACTAGAGGACATAACAAGAAGCAATGGGTTCCCAAACCTAAGAAAGATTAGATTTTTCTTTGTACCCCAAGAGATTGTAATTAGACCACTTTGTTTTAGGATTTAATATTTTGATGTCTTTTGTTGCTCAATAAATCCGTTGTAATGGTTTGAATAATTCATTGAATGAATAAAAATCGCATATTGTTATTTGAAGTGAATTGGGTATTTTTGATATGTTTTAGACCGCACCCGAAGGTTGCCTACGTTCCTCCGGTTGGGAGGCTCAGGTCTTCGTAGTTCAAATAAACAAAGACCATTTTTTTTTGTTGTGCACCCTGTTTTTTGCCTAGACCGCCCTTGCGGGTTTTCAATCTAGCGGGCTTCTTTTTTGCACGTGCTCTAATTTTTGCCTAGGCCGCCCTAGCGGGTTTTCAACCTAGCGAGCGATTTTTTTTTTTTTTTTTTTTTTTTTTTTTTTTTTTAAAAATGGTCTTTGTTTATTAAGCGTAGAACCTCTTGAGCTTGTCGAGGTTGACCTCCTTTGGCAGTTGGTCACCATCTAAATCCACGAGCCGGATTGCACCACCGCTTAGTATCTTTTTGACCACGTACGGACCGATCCATCGGGGTCCCCATTTCCCCAGGGGATTCATGGCATTAGGAGGATGTTGTCTTAAGACCAAATCTCCCACGTTGATGTTTCGAGGATTCACTTTTTTGTTGAAAGCTCTTGCCATCCTTTGCTGATATGCCCTCGTGCGTTCGAGAGCTCTTAACCTTTTCTCGTCGAGTAGGGCTAGCTGTTCGTATCGACTTTGCATCCAGTTGAGCTCGTTGACTTGATTCTCGAGGAGGACCCGTAGAGATGGGACTTCAAGTTCGATAGGGAGTACGGCTTCAGAACCATAGACCAATGCATAAGGAGTTTCTCCTGTTGCGGACCGTATGGATGTGCGGTAGCCCCACAATGCTAATGGTAGCTTCTCGGGCCAATCCCTTCCTGTTGAGGCCATTTTCTTAACGATGGTCTCGATGGTCTTATTTGCTGCTTCAACTGCGCCATTTGCTTGGGGCCGGTAAGGAGATGATTTGTGCTTGGTGATCTTGTATTCTACCAAAAGCGCATCCATTTCCTTCTCAAAGTGAGAGCCGTTGTCGGAAATGATTTCATGAGGCACGCCGTATCGGCACATGATATTAATCTTTACAAATTCGGCCACTTTCTTGGCGTTGAGGGTTCGATAGGCTTGTGCTTCGACCCACTTTGTGAAGTAGTCGACTGCCACTAGGACGAATGACTGCCCATTGCTCCCGGCAGGATGAACTTTACCGATGATGTCTATCCCCCAACAAGAGAAAGGCCAAGGTGTGACCATGTTGTAAAGTTGTGAGGGTGGAGCATGTTGCAGATTAGCGTGGAATTGGCACTTGGCACACCTTTTGACTTTCTCGATACAGTCTCGTTCCATAGTGCTCCAATAGTAACCAATGCGAAGTATCTTCTTGACTAGCATAAACCCATTCATGTGGGGTCCACATTCTCCTTCGTGCACTTCACACATTATCTCTTGAGCTTTGGCCTCATTGGCGCATAAGAGATTGATCCCGTCGTGGTGCCTTTTATAGACTCGGTCCCCAATCAGTACGTACCGAGAGGCTATCCTTTGCAGAGCTGCTTGAGACTTCTTATTGCTATTCTCGGGATAAGTGCCTTCTTTGAGGAAGTTCATGATATCCGAATACCACGGAGAGTTTGTTTGCATCTCGTTAATCTCGATACTCATGCAATATGCCGGACTGTTCCTTCGAGCAATTTTGAAAGGCTTCACCATTTTCCCTTTGGGCATTTCAACTAATGAAGCTATAGTGGCCAGTGCATCGGCGAAGCGATTCTTATCCCTTGGCAGGTAGTTGAAAGTGATCTCTTGGAATTGTTCAACCAGTTCATCAAGGTGTCGACCATACTGTTGGAGAGTCGGGTCTTGGGTTCGCCATTTACCCGATTGCTGATTGATAAGGAGCAAAGAGTCGCCGAACACTTCTAGTTCCGTGACGTTTCTTTCGAGAGCTGCTTCGAGCCCTGCTATGCATGCTTCGTACTCGGCAATGTTGTTGGTAGCTTCGAATTCCAGGCGTATGGCAATGGGAGTGTAGATGTATTTTGGATCGACAAGCAATACCCCTATACCAAAACCGTGTTTATTGGCGGCGCCATCGAAAAAAAGTTGCCACTTGTCTTCCTCGGTTGCAGTACAAATTAAATGCTCGTCGGGGAACTGTACATCTTCCCCCTTCACTTCGTCACACGGGAATTCGGCAAGCTGGTCACTGAACACTTTCCCCCTGACGGATTTTAGTGTGACGTAAGTGATATCATAGCCGGCGAGCATGAAGTACCATTTGGCTATTCTTGTTGACATGAAAGGCTTCTCGAAGATGTAGCGGAGCGGGTCCACTTTTGCTACTAGCTTGATCGGAAAAGCTTCCATATAGTGTTTGAGCTTTTGAGTGACCCAAACCAATGCTGCACATGACTTCTCTAAGACATAGTAGTTCTTTTCGCCTCCTTGGAATCGGCGACTGACAAAGAAAATGGCGTTCTCCTTTGTGGACTCTCGTTTCTCTTGTGCTAACATAGCCCCTAGGGCTTCATCATTGACAGTGAGATAAAGCAACAGAGGTTTCTCCTTGTGCGGCGGAACTAGAACAGGAGGGCATGTCAAGTAATGCTTTACTTGATCGAAGGCTTCTTGGCACGCGTCGGTCCATTCTAGAGCCACATTCTTCTTGAGTAACTTGAAGATTGGCTCGCACATGGAAGTGAGTTGGTGCACAAACCGACTGATGTATTGTAGTCTGCCTATGAAACCTTAATCTCTTTCTGCGTCTTTGGAGGAGGCATGTCAATGATTGCCTTGATTTTGGAGGGGTCTACTTCAATTCCCCTTTCAGTGACCATATAACCAAGAACTTTGCCTCGGATAACCCCGAACGTGCACTTTGCGGGGTTGAGCCTCATCTTGTATTGACGAAGCCTTTCGAAGAACTTGCGGAGATCGATTAGGTGTTGACCATCGGTTCCTTTGGAGTGAATGATCATGTCGTCCACATAGACCTCGATTTCTTTGTGAATCATATCGTGGAACAAGTCTGTCACGGCTCTTTGGTAGGAAGCCCCAGCATTTCTTAACCCAAATGGCATGACTGTGTAGCAAAAGGTATCCCACGGTGTTGTGAAGGCTGTCTTATGTTGATCTTCCTCGGCCATGAGAATCTGATTGTACCCAGCGAACCCATCCACGAATGAGCGAACCTCGTAGGCAGCAGTGGAGTCGACTAGCATGTCGATATTAGGGAGTGGAAAATCATCCTTTGGGGAAGCTTTGTTTAAATCCCGGAAGTCTACACAAACTCGAACCTTGCCGTTCGCCTTCCTGACTGTCACAATGTTGGCTAACCATGTCGGATACTCGATAACCTTGATGAAACCCACACTGAGGAGCTTCTCAATCTCTTCTTTGACCTGCAGAGACCATTCTGGCTTGATCTTTCTGAGCTTCTGCTTTACTGGCCTGGCATCTTCTCTGATCGGAATCCTGTGCTCCGCTACCTTTCTGTCTAAACCCGGCATGTCTTTGTATGACCATGCGAACACATCCACGAACTCCCGTAGTAGTGCAGTCAATCTGTCTCTGTCGTCTCCCTTGAAGAAGCTTCCAATCTTAGTTTCTTTTGGCTCTTCTTCGGTACCCAGATTAACAACATGCAATTCTTCGTCAGCCTTTGGACCATTCTCGCCACGACTACGGACTTGTTGAGCAAGTTCATTTAAGTATGTTGTGTTTTCGTGGTCTATTTCATCATAATTTGAATCGTTATTAACTTGTTCATTAAGTTCGTTATTAGTTAATTCATCATTTATGATGTTTGCAATCTCAGGGTACTCAGAAATATCAAATTTTTCATTAGCAAAGAAAGGAAACACACGCTCGGCTATGGCCTCCAAATCCTCTTGGGTGAGGGTATTAGAGACACTATCGGACTCGAAAGTAAGTGTGAGCTGCTCTTCCTTTGTTGCTGTGCGGGGTATGCAACCCATTTCTTGGACTAAGAATTCCACGGATACCACGGGCCCTTTTGTTGAATACCAATTGTTGATCGGCTCGGAGCTTGGCGGGATCTCACTGATAGTCTCGTTCATGATGACGGTGTCATGGATGGCGTTAACTTGGCATTCATTCATCATGGCAAGCTCTTCAAACATGGAGGCTAAGTCGGTCAGTTCTTCCCCCACGGTGATTTCTGTCTCGGACTCTATAGTCATCTTCCTTCCCCACCATTCACGGGGCGACATGGGAGTTGGTTCCCTTTCGGATTTCTGGATCTCACAATCGGAGACGATTTTGAGGCCGGGCTTTTTGACACCTTTATTGTTAACCCACGGCTCGGGAAAGATCATGTATGGAACGTCTTCCCCTTGGCGGACAAAATAACCATTCAACGTCTTGCGGTAAGGCCTTAGATTAGGGACTTCATAACGACGGCCTTCTTTACGAGCTCGGGCCTTTTCGTTCTTGATCACTTGCTCTTGTTTCAAGTCTTCTTTGGAAGGCTCATACCCCAAACCGAAGGTGTTCTTGACAAATGGGACTTGTACGGGATGTAGGATTCCTTGTTGATATTTCCCTAAGCCTAAACCAGGGAAGTAGTCCATATTCCTCATCATGCGGAGGACTTTGTGATTGCTGGGGGTCCATGATCCGTTTCCCCCTTCTTTGTCAATGGCGTTGATTGAGACGCCGGAGAGAGTGGAGTCTGGTAGACCATGCTGAACTTGGTGGACGGGCTCACCTTTTCTGTGGATAGTGATGTTTTCAGCCATTACGGTCACTATTTCGTCACCATTTCGGATCTTGACACATTGGTGGAGAGTTGATGGTACGGCATTAGCACTATGAATCCATGGTCGACCCAACAGTAAGTTGAACGAGGCCGGGATATCAAGCACTTGGAATGGAACGGACATAATCATGCTCCCAAACTCAATGTCTATTTCGATCATACCCATGACTGTACGGGCGGTGCTGTCATAACCTCGGATTACTTGAGTAGAAGGCTTCAAATCAGAATCCTTAAGCCCCAGTATGCCCATGATCCTACCAGGCATGAGATTGAGTGCGGAACCACCGTCCACTAAGACTCTTGAGACGGGCCTCCCCCTTGCTCGTACCTTGAGGTAAATAGCTTCGTTGTGGTTGGAACCAAACGGTGGAAGGTCCATATCGGCAAAGGTGATGACGTTGCTAAAATGAATGTGACCAATCATTGCCGTGAGGTCCTCGGGAGTAGTATCGGGAGAAACTGATGTATCATCGAGATTGCGGATGACGAGATCTCGGTGTTTCTTCGAGGATGCAATGAGGTCCCAAATAGAGATGTTGGCTTGAGTTTTCTTGAGTTGGACAAGTAGAGGATCTTCGGGAGTGTTGTGAGCTTGCGGCCTTGAAGAGGAGCTCGGTGCGGAAGTGGAAGGGTTGCTTGCTATGACTCGACCGGATCGAGTTAGCATGTTGACGTTCCCATCTTGCTTCTTTTTCCTATTCTCTAGTACTTCCCTCATTACCTCATCGTAAGTCACTACATAACAAGAATTGTCAAGTTTATTCATAACATTGGGGCCCCCATTCACAATTGGGATTGAATGGGTGGTCCCCTCAAGTTCTCCTATCTCTATTACATTGACATGCTCGTCATTAGTCACTACAAATTCATTCTTATCTATGAGATCTTGAATGACATTGCGGAGAACGAAGCATTCCTCGGTGGTGTGGCCACTATGTTGGTGGTAGCCACAATATTTGTGGTGAGCATGATTGGGGTAGATCGTCTTGGGTTGGTACCCTTGCACGGGTGTGACTTGACCCTTTGCCTTGAGGACCTCGAACACTTCGGTTTGAGTCATGCCTTGGAGAGGCGTGTAGACACGGTCACTTCGGGGCTTCTTCCCTTGAGGTGGAGGAACCTTTTTGTAATTCCCCTTGTCAATAGTGACGGCGTTGACCGAGGCCTCTTTTGTGGAGTTGGAAGCGGCCTTGTAGCGGTAAGTAGGAGTGGTCTTCTTGATCTCCTTGAGCAAGTCATCCATGCGTACCCCCGCCTCATACATTTGGGAGAAGTCGGAGTAGCAAGCCCCACTTAGGTGAGTGCGGAGATCAATCTTGAGACACTTGAGAAATATGTCCATTTGCTCTTTTGTGTTCGGCCTCTCAACAATTTCAGAGAGTTTGTCATTCCATCTCCTTGTGAAGTCGATGAAGGACTCATTGTCTCGTTGCGTAGTGTTCTCTAGCTCTTTCCTTGTGGGCCGGTGAGTGGTGTTGCCTTGGTATTGGTTCTTGAAGGGAAGCATGGCGGAGTCCCAATCAAGACGGACAGTGAGCGGGAGAGTAGCATACCAATCTTTTGCCGCCCCCTCGAGAGTGAGAGGAAAGCATTGAGCCATCACCTTGGTGGAGACCTTCTTTGGAACCATTGCCCAAATATAAGTCTCAATGTGAGCCATAGGACAAGAGTTGCCCTTGAATTTGCTTATGTCGGGCATCTTGAACTTATCGGGAAGAGCGGCCATAGTACTCATGAGGATGGATGATTGATAAAGGCTTGTGTCGGAGCCTTTCCCCATGTTGAGCCCATTGAATTTTTGGTCGATGTAGGCCATGATAGAATCCACCATTTTGGGCTCATTGTTCTCGGAACTTGGTTCCCCCATTTTCTTGGTGCGGGTGTTGACATAAGGACTCTTGAACAAACCCTCGGTCCATTCGGATTCATCATCATTGTTCTTGTTCTTTCCCTTGGCAAGGTTGGTGAGCTTTTCTTTCATTAGCTCCATTTCGGCCTCGTGGGCCTCCCTTTGGCTGTCGAGGTGGGATTGCCAAATGTCGTCTTCGCTTTGTGCCTCCTTGTTAAGGGTGGAGACTTGCTCTTGGAGGAGTTGGACCATAGTTGAGAGCTGTTCGAGAGACATGGTGTTGCTGCTGCCGGTCATGGTTGGTGTTGGAGCTGTTGGAGTGATCTCTTCACGGACTAACCGATTTGCTGAATCCCGGTAGACTTTGTAAGTACCAATTGAACCTATATTGCAGAAGAGGCCCTTGTCAGTCTTGAGTAACACTTGCGGTCCATGAAGAGGCTTAGAACACACAGTTGGGCACACGACTCGAACCGATTTTTTTTTATAAGTCGGAGGGAATGAATCCCTTTTGGGGTTTCTAAGAAAATAATGGAATCGTCACACTAGTATATAGACCATCTCGCGGTCCCATATACTCATCGGATTCCATCGCGCTTGTGAATCCTACATGTATCGGGATTAGACTAAATTAATGTAGTAAAGCATACATGCGGGGACGGATTTTTATTTTCGTCCAAAATAACCACTTTTGGGGACGGATTTTTATTGCGTCCCTTTCAACAAGTTGGCATGTATGATTTGAAGACATTAGTTTAGGGAAATCTCGGTACATGGAAACCGACTTGAGTCACGGAGTGTTAGACCCTAACTAGAATTGTGTGGTTTGTGCTCGGCTTGAATATGAGGCTCAAAGGTCACCCCCGGCATGTAGTCTTGAACTACGCCACGGGCTGAGGTTTACCGCTTCGAAAGAGCCAAGGTCTGGTGGAGCTTGAAACTTTCTAGGACGGGCCTCGACGGGTTTGGGGTTGGACTTGTGCGACTCGATAGTGAGCAGTTCATAGGAATATGTGCATGTAGTGTGAGGTCTAACAAGTGACAAAAAAAATTTTATTTTTATTTTTTTGAAAAGAAAGAAAAACACACAAAACACATAAGCACATAAAATTACAACTCCCGAATCACCCGTGTGACCGGTAAATAAAACACAAAATTAAAACAGTCCGAGGGTTCAATTCTGTTCTGATGCAGGCAACTGTGCCCACACCCCACTGTACTGCTCAGTCACTGAAACCTGTTTCTGTTCTGGGAACCAACCCAGAAGCGTGCGCCTCTGAGTGCTGATGTGGGACGCGCGCGTATGGCGCAATGCTTATGGGACCAGGGGATTGCCCGGTCCCATGTTCATATTGTAACCCCTGCAGAAGTGATTAGTGCAGAATAACAGAAGAAGAAGATGAAGAACATGAAGAAGTGGGCGATTCTGGTTCTTGATGCGGGATGCGCGCGCCTTAGGCTTAAAAGGCCAGACGCGCGCGCCTCCCCCATCAGGAAACAGAATGCCCAGAAAAGATGTAGATTTCGATCAGAACGCAAGTTTAACCCTCAAATACTCCCCAGCGGAGTCGCCATTGTAGATACCCCGGGGGAACCACGGCTCGGCTAGAGCGGTGAATTATCCTAGGATGTCTAACTTGATTTTAGAGTCGCCACCTATGTTTTGAGGAACATAAGAAAAACCTATAGATTGTAGCCTAAGTTTGATTACGAAAACAGAGATTCTTTGTTTTGAGGTTCGGGGGTTAGATTACGAGATGGGAAGTACCGAAACACCCATCTCGCCCAACTAAAGTTGGTCTTGCTTGATCAAAATCTACATGAATGAAAATGTTCTTCTTCTTCTTCTTTAAGTCATGAAAAGGGGGGATTTAAAATAGGATTTGGAATGTAGGAGATAACTCCTTAACCAACCTCAATGAGATGAGGTGATCATTAGAGTCATGTCCCAAAATGATTTGGGTGATTGCACATTTGATTTGAGTAAAAAAAAGAGAGAGGAGATGAAATAGAAAAGAAAGGAAAAGATAGACTTTTACCTACAATTTGAAGACCTTCAAGTATTGCTTGATGAAATCCTTGGAGAGCTTTTAGAAAGTGATTTTGGTATAGTTTTCGATGATTTTTCGATCCTTGAAAATGGAGGTAAAGAGAGGTTTTTATAGGTGAAAGAGTGGTGTTTTTGGTGCCAAAACTCAGTCACCAAGAAATCCTTCCCGGGCAAAATCCTGTAAATTGAGCAAGGGAGAGAATCCTGGCCAGAAATCTGTAACTGACGCCCAGAGGCGCGCGCTTCCTGCTTTGGAGGCGGGAGGCGCGCGCGCCTGGATCCTCCTGTCGGAGGCGCGCGACTCAGAGAAGGCATTTTTGACAGAATGGACTAGAAAGTCAGCCCTGTCATTCAGTTTAGTCCCTGGACTTAACGAAGTCAGTCAGGAACTTAACGAAAGTGACAGAAACTAACGAGAAACACTTAAAATGGGGAGAAACACAAAATGAAATGTGCAATCGGGGTGAGCGGTCCAAGGCGGGGTGTCTACACTAACGCCAAGCAAGCAGAATGGAAAGTACTTGTTTGCCAGAGCAGACCTATCAAAGAAAGTTGCTGCTACGCCATCGCGTAATCAATCTCTTGAAATTCCTGCTGAAATTGTAATAGAAAATGATGTCTCTGCTGTTGAGCGTGAGACTATTTTTAAACAAGCTGAAAAGGTAATCAAGAAATTCAATTCTATGAAAGAAGCAGTGGACTTATCAATTGGAGAAATTTCACAGCTTAAGACGGAGAAAACTCTTTTAAAATCTGAAATCACCCTCCTTAAGGAGAAAATTAAGAGCATGACTCCTCTTACTGAAATGAACCATTTCTTGACAGATCAAAATGCGCTATTTAAAGTAAGAAACGAAGATTTGGCTGCTTAAGTTGCTGATCTCACAAAGATTACAGATGTGTGGACCAAATCTCGTGTCACTATGGATCAAATTCTAGAAACCCAAAAAGCCAGTGGAGATAAGGAAGGCTTGGGGTTCTAAACTAGTGACAACTTTAAATGCGTCGTTTGCTCTAAAAGAGAAAATGATTTTACACCCCAGTAAACTATTGAAATTCCTAAAGCAAAGCGTTCTGCTTCAATGGGTAAAGGACAGGAGAAAGTCCAAAGACAAAATTTCCATTATGTCTACCCAAAGAAGCAAACTGGGAAAGCCAAGGGTAAGGCTAAAGTTGAACCTGCGCTTGACAACGCATTTCCTGATTATGGTTGCGCTTCAACTTTGAATGTCAAATCTGCGCACAAGGGCCATGCGCATGAAAGCCATGCGCCTCAACGTCAGATACGCATTCTTAAGAAAAGCGCACCCAAACCTCAGAAAATGGTGTTTGTCAAAGCTGGCTCAACTGCTCCAGTTAAGAATGCTAAGCCAAAGAAAAGTAAAGAGTTTGTAAAAACCCAATCTATAAGTGGCTTACATCATTGTGTTGTGTGTGATGGTTTAGGTCACAAGGCTGCAGAATGCCTTTCGCGATTTTTTCCTAATGCCAAGGGACGTAAAAATCCTAAGGTTAGACAGGAGTGGGTTGTCAAAAGTTGCTAACTCTAGGACCCAAGAATAAAGGGGAATTGCGTTTTTAATGTCTATCTTTCAGGTCTCCTGCTTTACTGCGCACTCTTCACAAGCTAAAGCGCATATATGTTATCTCGACAGTGGATGTTCTAGACACATGACTGGAGATGCCAAGCTCTTGAAGATGTGCATGTAGGAAGAGGCCCCTCAGTAACTTTTGGGGACAACAACAAAGGGCACATTGTTGGATATGGAAGAATCAGAAAAGATAAAGTGTGCATAGAAAAGGTCGCGCTCGTATAAGGCCTTAAGCACAACTTGCTCTCTATATCACAATTCTGCGATAAAGGTTTAGAATGCCACTTCACTGCAATGCATTGCTATATCAAAGATGGCATATCTGGACTAACTTTGCTCACAGGGACTCGTAAGACTAATGTTTACATTATTGATCTTACTGCTGTAAATTCTATCACTAATCTCTGTTTTGTAGCTAAGAACGTTGGTGAAAGCAGCTGTCTATGGCATAAGCGCCTAAGTCATTTGAACTTTAAATATTTGGCGAAGCTAGGAAGGGAAAATCTTGTCAAAGGACTTCCCAAAGTAGCTGACCATCATGATAGAAAATGCGCAGCATGCCAGCTCGGTAAATAACCTAAGCAGTCTTTCTCCAGCAAGATTCCTTCCTCAACTTCCAAATGTTTACAACTGTTGGGTTTCGTAGTAACATGCGCAGCGGAATATATCATTTAAAATTTAATGAAACCTAAATCCTATAGATCTATTCATATGATTATAGCAAATACATCTACAATGAATACTAGAATACTAACCCTTGAAGCGTCTCCTTAGCAACCTTGAATTCGGTGGGGCTTTTCGAAACTTGATCACGAACACGATCACGAACAAGATCACGAACTTGAAGATGATAAGCGTCACCCTCTAACGGTATCCACACCACGAACGAATATCAAGAATCACTTGATCTTGGTTGCTAGACCACAAAGAACTATATGGAATAATATGTGTTCTTGTTCTTCACTATGGAGATCTTAGATTAAGAATAAACTCTCTCAAACTCTTTGGAGGCTTTCACAATTGCATTAGTCTGATTAGGGCTGTTAGAGCTTGTTTTTATACTCATTAGACCTATTCCAAATAGGTAACTGTAGACACCCCGCTTTGGACCTCTCACCCCGATTGCTAACATAGTATTTTTATTTAACTTGTTTTTGTTAATTTCTGTTACTTCCATAAATTCCTAACTGATTCCGTTAGTTTTGGACTAAACTGCATAACAGAGTTAACTTTTAGAGTCATTCTGTCATTCTGTTATTCTCACCCGCGGGCGCCTCCCGTAACAGTTATGGGGCGCGCGCGCGTTTGGTCCAATAGGCCGGACCCGTGCGCTTCCCACTTTGGCAGTAACGGATAGCACCATTTTTCCCTCCCTTTTCTTATTTAGAAAAATCTCTTCTTGATCACAAACACCTCCTTTTTACATCCACATTCATTCCCCCTTATTTCATAACTCCCAAATCCTTTATTCTAGCCATTCTTCATAAATACAAAATATTTCCTTTTATTATTATTTGATTCTCTTTTATTTATTTCATTTATTATTTTATTTATCTTATTTTCTATTGTTCAATTCCATCTTACATGGATTGATCATTTTCCCTCCAACATTTCCCTCTCTTTTTACCTATATAAACCCTCTTCTTCTACCTTGGAAAGGTACCTCATTTTTAGACTTGAAATTTCTCTATACACACGCTATACACAATTCTCTACACAAATTCTCCCAACAAGAGTTCTTCGTAACAAGACTCTACACAAATTGTTCTACAACAATTTCCCTACAACAACACCATTTTCAAGTCCAAGTTTGAAGTCCTATTTCTTAAGGTACTTTATTCTTCTTCTCTCATTTTACATGTCTTAGTAATGTATGCAATCCCCATCAATTGGGACATGACCAAATGACTACTTTACTACATTAAAGTTGGTTAATGTTATCTCCCTACATTTTAATCTCTACTTTAATTTACCATTCTTTTCTTAATGTAATTATCTAGCAATAATTCGACATGTAATCTTTAGTATAAATCAATAAATAAGCAATTCTCCTTTATTTTTCCTCTATAAATTTCCCCTTTCTTTTCATTATAATTGTTAGCACATTTCTCTTATTATTAAATTGAAGGACATTTAGCATTAGAACACCAAAAGTAGCAAGACCCGCGTAAGCGGGGCGGAGTGGGTGTTTAAGTACTTCCCACTCCGTCACCTAACCCCCGAACCCATCTTTTCCCGAATCTCTGGTTTTGTATATAAAATTGGCTCTTTTTAGGTTTTTCTTATGTTTCTCTAAAACATAGGTGGCGACTCTTAAAATCAATTAGACATCCTAGGTAATTCACGCGCTCTAGCCAAGCCGTTGTTCCCTGGGGTATCTACAGTGGCGACTCCGCTGGGGATATAGAGGGTTAAACTTGCGTTTTTCATTTTTTGGGTGTTCTTATATCTGTTTTCTGGGCATTCTGGTAAAAAGGGTAGGAAGCGCGCGCCTCCGGCCTTCTTGGCCTAAAGCGCGCGCGTCCGACCCTTATTACCAGAATCGCCCGCCTCCCATCTTGTCCTTCAATTCCATGTTTCTGTGCTAACGTTTACTGCAGGGGAAAAAGTTCTATAATTTAGGGTCAAGGCAATCCCTTGAACCCGCTGATTTGCAGGTATTGCCCAGACGCGGGCGCCTCCACTTCTCTCAGTCTAACGCGCGCGCCTCCCGAGTAGGCATCTAAATCCGCGCGCTTCTGGGCATTTCCCAAAAACAGAAACAGTGAACAGAATGGGCAGTTTTGACAGTGTGTGGGCACCGGGCCTGCATACACCCCTTTTACTTTTGTTTATTCATTTTTATCGGTCACACGGGTGATTCGAAAGTTGTAAATTACGTGCTTATTTGTTTTTTTTATTATTTCCTTTGAAAAAAATAAAATATTTTGTCACTTGTTAGACCTCACACTACGCGCACAATTCTTAATTAACTGCTCACTATCGAGTGGCACAAGTCCAACCCCAAACCCGTCGAGGCCCGTCCTAGGAAGTTTCAAGCTCCACTCGACCTTGACTCTTCCGAAGCGGTAAACCTCAGCCCGTGGCGTAGTTCATGACTACATGCCGGGGGTGACCTTTAAGCCTCTCTTTAGCCGAGCACAAACCACACAATTCTAGTTAGGGTCTAACACTCCGTGACTCAAGTCGGTTTCCATGTGCCGATATTTCCCTAAATTAATGTCTTCAAATCATACATGCCACCCGTTGTTATGGACGAAATAAAACTCCATCCCCAAGTGGTCATAATGGACGCAAATAAAAAATCCGTCCCCGCATGTATGATTTACTACATTAATTTAGTTTAATCCCGACACATGTATGATTCACAAGCGTGGTGGAATCCGATGAGTATATGGGACCGCGAGAAGGTCTATATACTAGTGTGACGATTCTACTATTTTTCTAGAAACCCCAAAAAGGACAGCGTCCTTCCGACTTTTGTAAATAAATAAAAAAAAAGAGTCATTTTTCTTTATGTGGTTGAGTCTTTTCTTATTTGTGGGTGAATTCATTTTACTCAAAAGGTGTTTGTGGGGCCAACCTAAGATCGACCGTGTTCTCTCAATAGGTCCAATGGCTTCCAACAGCAACAACAACAAGGGTGAGATCATCTCCGTGTCCAACGAAAGGCTCTTCAACATAATAAGAGCCATGGGGGAACAAATGGATAGACTTGTCGAGGATGCCCGCCGCAAGGATGATTTGTGGCAAGACCGTCTTGATCTCGAGAGGAAAATTCACAAGGAAGAAGTGTCCGAACTTAAGGATCATTTGCAAGAGCTCACCGACAGCAAGGCAAAGGTCCACAGTAAAGCACGCTCAAGTGGCTCACCCCTCAAAAGTCACAAAGGTGCCACCAACGACCGTGTCTATACCCCTCTCAATGGCATGACCGTCACCAAGGCCTATGAAGATCTCAAAGCAAAGGGACAAATTTCTCCTCTCCAAGGGTACAAGAAACCACAACCATTGCATCGCAACCATGCCCACCACAAGTAGTGTGACTATCACCTATGCAGCGGTCACCTCACCGAGGATTGCTTCTCCATCCGCAACATCATCCAAGACTTGATTGACAATGGTGAGTTTACCGTGGTTGAAGAACAACAGTTAGAGAGTGAGAACACGCAAGAACTCATCAAGGAAGGGGCTCAGATTTGAAATAGGGTCTCAAAAAGAGATCATGCCGCAAGGAAGGCTACAACGACATGGGGGCCGACAACAACAATCTCCGTTTCTCTTTCTCTACCTAGAAATAGGATTTAAAAAAAAAAAAAAAAAGAGTCAAAAGTCCTCTTAAGTGTGCATCAATGTTTTCTCTCATCCTATGTTAAATGTTCGAGTCCATTGAGTCATCAAATAAAAGTCGTTCTTGTCCTCATACACTCTTCCGAGTTGTTCAATTAATTCTTGGCAAAATGATGAAAAAATGTCTAAAAAAGTTTTGGAATGAAGGCCATCGCTTGAACGCCTAGGGGCTAAACATCGACGACGGCATCAACAACGAAGACATCAACAACGACGAAATCAAGACAAAGAAAGGTGGAGCAATGATCATGAAGCAAAATTTTTAAAAGGGGATATGGATATATATATATATATATAAAAAAAAAAGGTTCGCTAGGTTGAAACCCTCAAATCAACCTAGGCAAAAGTTAGAGCACAAAAAAAAAAAAAAAAAAAAAAAAATCCCCCTTCATTCAAAGAAGTTCACAACAACAATATCATTCCACCAAACGAAAGACGAAACAACATCGACAGCAATCACGACGAAGCAACAATTCATCACGGCGAATGGAGCATACAAGAACTACGGTGACCTGAGCCTCTACACTGGAGGAACGTAGGCAACCTTCGGGTCCGGTCTCATGCAAGAAAGAAGATATGTATAGCCCTAGCGCGTTATGGTGATCGGCCTTCCTCTCAAACTTGTCATGACATCTTTGTACGATTCATTTGCCAATGAATTAATCACCTCAAGATTGAACAACTTTCTTAGATTTGGAATCGCTTTCCGTTCCTTCTCGAGTCTAGGGACTTCTATTCTTTCTGCATACTCCCAGTTTCTTGCAATCAAACTGGGGCTTTCTTTCTCTTCTCTCTTAATGACTTACTTGCCTTCGTGAGTCATTCAAAAAATATACATACATGAAGTCAATACTAGGGACACTTCCCTAGTCGAGTCAATGTCACTTATCTTTAGTGACAAAAGGTCCTCACCGCAAAATCACATGTCTTATCTCCTCAGCCAGAGTCAATGCACACTTCCTCATTAATCGAGTCAAAAAAAAAAAAAAAAAGACGCAAAAGAGATGCCCGCTAGATTGAAAACCCGAAAGGGTGGTCTAGGAAAAAAACAGGGTGCGTCATAAAAAAAATGAGAGAGTGAGAGAGAGAAGGGAAAGAGAAATGGCGATGTCTAGCCTCTAAGGAAGACAACTACACAAGCTCTACATTGGATCTCCTCAACAAATCAATTCCCCACCGAGTTAACTCTGGGATTACAAAAGGCTCGACAAGATATGGCACCATCAAAGGTTGTCTTGGGTTATTGGCATCATTCTCCAGCAGTGTGCATTTTTGGGTTCATGAAAAGAAGGCCCGTGGTAACCAAGACCCATCCGAGAACGAGCCCATCATAAAAGGGCACGAGGTTGCACAAATAATCCCTAGCTAGTCAATTGGCTTGGGCAGCAAATAGCAACAACATGTGTCTCAGTTTTCAAAGCTTCTGCAAGTATGTGCTTCTAAAGTATGCCGAAAGGCTCCCGAGAAATGGAGTAGCTCTTGCCATGTCCTCTCATGTTTGTTCCCTCGCACGAGGATGAGTCACTCTTGCTTTGATCAACAAATGGTGACACCCTAGGGGCTATGTGACTCAAGAACAAGGGCTTCTTTTGCTTCATTTGACAATCAATAAGCCCTAGGGGCTATGCTCGAGAAAGATGTGTGAGACTATCCTCAAAGTCTCTCAAAAGGGATGTCAAAAAGCCCTCTTGTCATGTGTGCCCGTACTCGTTCCCCCAATCAAGGATGGACCTTTCTCGCAATCAATGATGGCACTCTAGGGGCTACGGTCAAGTCTTAAAGGCTCCCTCGGCAAGAAGCAATTCACTTCAATGTCCCCAGCAACATTTGAAGCTTTATACCGAAAGGTCTCAAGGGGCTTCGCAATCTACAATCTTTTGGGCTACGGCATTACAGTGATACAAGCAAAGGGCAATATTGAGGCTTCGCAATAAACAAGATTTTGGGCAGTGGTACCCGAGCAATGCAATTTGGGAGTAGTCTTATGGCTCCATGAAAGGGATCAAGCTTCAATAGTCCCTCAACACTTCCAGTCAAAAGGCCTCTTGGTTTTAAATGAAGGCTCCGATGATATGAATGAATTTGATGATTCTTGTTAGAACTCACAGCGAGATTCTGAAGGAAGTCTTAGAGAATAGGAAAAAGATTCAATATGCTAGACTCACCGGCTGAGTTATAGCGGGCAATGCCAATATATTAACTCTATAAGCAGAGTTACGGCCAATCCCAATGTTTCTGCAAGTACTGCACCCCGTTCTCCAAGATCAAAAGCACAGGCTGCATCCGAAGATCCGCCGTCGGTTCAAATCAAGAAGACTCGAGCAAACATACCGTTCGAGACTTTATCACACCAAGACCTTATCATCTGCAACATCACCATCTCCCACGAGACGTCTCCCGAAGACCGTACTACATTTTCAACATGGGACTTCCGCCATTTGGGTATCAACCACAAAAAGGGCCATCCACCTCCAAGCAAGAGAAAGAAGGAGATCGCCTTCAAGAGTTCTTCCCAATAGCGCCATCCGCTCCCAACATAATGCTAAGCCGATTTGAGGCTTCACACTGAAAGGTCTCCACATCCCGCCATCTACAAACTTGATAAGCCCATGACATTTGGGGCTTAGCAATCTCTCAAAGCTTGGTATCAATGATCTTCTCTTGGGGCTTGCCCACGTCGATAACAAAAGACAGTTTATTTGAATGGGCTAAGAGTTGATTCATCTTGGGGCTTCATAAGCCACTCAAAGTTCAGCATTCGAGGGGCTTTACAATCAGCAACCCCTTGGCACCTCGGCATCAATAGTCCCTTTTGAAGCCCCATAACCGACACATATCGTGGGGCTAGACATCAATTTCGTTGGACACCACGGCAACGACGACAGAATTCAAAGCGAGGCAATCCGGACTTCGATCGAACATGACTTGATCTTGGGTTGGATTTACAAAAACACAATGGTTAAAATGGTTCACCCCACGAACTAAATAAAAAAAAAATCTTTTTCTCACGTGTGTGCATATTCTTTACTTTCTAATTAAAAAAAAAAAAGTTTTACTTTATTTTTTCTTTTCTTGCGCAAAATTATGTGTTTCCTTTTTGCTTTGCTCCTAGCATTCTTCCCCAGCACTCTCCATCATCCTTGAACTACGCTGGTCTGATTCCTTTCAAGGGATACGTAGGCAGCCTTTTTGGCACGACCAACCCACCATCCAGAATACCATCTCGCCGACACTCCTTCAAAGGCAAGAACAATTCATCACCATCAACATCATCATTCTCCATCCAAAGCATGGACATTCTTCAGCAAAAGCATCAACATCCTTCAGCAATCCATCCCCAATCAAGCGGCAATGGTAAGTAAAGGTATGAACATCATTCATCTCAAGCAATCTCCGCTTTCAAAAATCACTTCACACACAAAATCACTCTCTCCATTCTTACAAAAACTCTCTCTCATGCAAAACTGCTTTCAAATCACATTGCACCACGAGCACAATTTCTTTCTTCATTTCACACTTCATGCATCTTCTTGCACAAACACATATACCTGCCAAGCACACACATAACAGGTACCACCACGAAGTCAACAGCATCTGCTATTCAAGGCACTTCATCCCCAGCAGAAAATGGTCCACAGTCAACCATGCCCGCATCCCCACGATAAAGTCAACAGCAACTGCAGCTCTAGACAGTAATTTGGTCCATGGTGATCCCGCAATTAGCAAACGGATCCCGCAATTAGCAAACGGATCCCGCATCAGCAAACGGATCTTGCATCAGCAAACGGATCCCGCCATCAGCAAACGGATCCCGCCTTAGCAAACGGATCCCGCGTCTAGCAAACGGATCTCGCATCAGCAAACGGATCCCGCTTCAGTAAATGGATCCCGCATCAGAAAACGGGTCCCGCATCAGCAAACGGATCCCGCCTTAGCAAACGGATCCCACATCAGCAAACGGATCCCGCTTTAGCAAACGGATCCCGCCTTAGCAAATGGATCCCGCCTTAGCAAACGGATCCCGCTCCAGCAAACGGATCCCGCCTTAGCAAACGGATCCCGCCTCCAGTAAACGGATCCCGCACCAGCAAACGGATCCCGCCTTCAGCAAATGGATCCCGCTTTAGCAAACGTATCCGCTTCAGCAAATGAATCCCGCCTTCAGCAAACGGATCCCGCTTCAGCAAACGGATCCCGCATCAGCAAACGGATCTCGCAATTAGCAAACAGATCCCGCTTTAGCAAACGGATCCCGCCATCAACAAACGGATCCCGCATCAGCAAACGGATCTCGCACCAGCAAACAGATCCCCCTTCAGCAAGACGGATCCCGCATTAGCAAACGGATCCCGCTTCAGCAAAACGGATCCCACCATATCCTTTCTATATCAATAAAGCCGCTCACACAGGGAGCGCACCCCCATATTTCACAATTTCAAAATTCCACTCTTTCTTTAAATTGCGGCCGTGGTGGGCCGCCTCAAGCCACCACACTTTTTTTTTAAATTTTGTGCCCGTGGTGGGCCGCCTCAAGCCACCACACCTTTTTAAAATTTTGTGGCCGTGGTGGGCCGCCTCAAGCCACCACACCTTTTTAAATTTTTGTGGCCGTGGTGGGCCGCCTCAAGCCACCACACCTTTTTAAAATTTTGTGTCCGTGGTGGGCCGTGGTGGGCCGCCTCAAGCCACCACACCTTTTCCATCCGCGAAAGCCGCTCACATAGGGAGGGCACTCCTATCCTTTGTAATTTCAAATTCTTGATTTATCGAGTCTTTGTTTTCTCTTGTCGATGTCCTCGGCGGTTGTCTTTCTTTCGTCGACGCGTTTTGCTTCGCAATCCACGTCGCCGAGGGGCTCTGTAGACACCCCGCTTTGGACCTCTCACCCCGATTGCTAACATAGTATTTTTATTTAACTTGTTTTTGTTAATTTCTGTTACTTCCATAAATTCCTAACTGATTCCGTTAGTTTTGGACTAAACTGCATAACAGAGTTAACTTTTAGAGTCATTCTGTCATTCTGTTATTCTCACCCGCGGGCGCCTCCCGTAACAGTCATGGGGCGCGCGCGCGTTTGGTCCAATAGGCCGGACCCGTGCGCTTCCCACTTTGGCAGTAACGGATAGCACCATTTTTCCCTCCCTTTTCTTATTTAGAAAAATCTCTTCTTGATCACAAACACCTCCTTTTTACATCCACATTCATTCCCCCTTATTTCATAACTCCCAAATCCTTTATTCTAGCCATTCTTCATAAATACAAAATATTTCCTTTTATTATTATTTGATTCTCTTTTATTTATTTCATTTATTATTTTATTTATCTTATTTTCTATTGTTCAATTCCATCTTACATGGATTGATCATTTTCCCTCCAACATTTCCCTCTCTTTTTACCTATATAAACCCTCTTCTTCTACCTTGGAAAGGTACCTCATTTTTAGACTTGAAATTTCTCTATACACACGCTATACACAATTCTCTACACAAATTCTCCCAACAAGAGTTCTTCGTAACAAGACTCTACACAAATTGTTCTACAACAATTTCCCTACAACAACACCATTTTCAAGTCCAAGTTTGAAGTCCTATTTCTTAAGGTACTTTATTCTTCTTCTCTCATTTTACATGTCTTAGTAATGTATGCAATCCCCATCAATTGGGACATGACCAAATGACTTTACTACTTAATTGTAATTATCTAGCAAATGATTTGACATGTAATCTTTAGTATAAATCAATAAATAAGCAATTCTCCTTTATTTTTCCTCTATAAATTTCCCCTTTCTTTTCATTAAAATTGTTAGCACATTTCTCTTATTATTAAATTGAAGGACATTTAGCATTAGAACACCAAAAGTAGCAAGACCCGCGTAAGCGGGGCGGAGTGGGTGTTTAAGTACTTCCCACTCCGTCACCTAACCCCCGAACCTATCTTTTCCCGAATCTCTGGTTTTGTATATAAAATTGGCTCTTTTTAGGTTTTTCTTATCTTCCTCTAAAACATAGGTGGCGACTCTTAAAATCAATTAGACATCCTAGGTAATTCACGCGCTCTAGGCAAGCCATGGTTCCCCGGGGTATCTACAGTAACAAGTGTCCAAACCCAAGACAATACGGACTTAGGAATTCCCCAGCCGAAACCGACTGGTCCGGCTGGGTCCTTTCCTTGGTCCGCTCGGATCACCTGGAGGTCCGACCGGGCCCTTTACCTGGTCCATCCGGACCCTCCTGTTTTCCAGCTTTGTCCCTCTAACTCCTAATATTCCTCAAAGGTCCTTTGACCCTTAATACCATTTAAGTCCTTTATAAGATTCATTTTAATGTGTGTGACCCTTTAGGATTATACCAAGTTGGCAATGGGTATCACCCCATAAGATATGATTAGGTTCTAGCAAACCGTCATACCTACCCAATTAGTATAACTATATAAGTTCGTATCCTTCATAGAACATATTACAATCTCTTTGTTCTCGATGTCTATAGAACGTAAGCCATGGTCAATGGTCAACTTACATTGTTCAATGCTTTCTCGATCCCGAATGTATTGATACATCAAATCATATTTGAGCACGACCATGCATTTCATCAATACCATTCATCGAGTGGCCAAAGCTTGACATCTCTCTTGATGAGGAACAAATCATTTCTTGGCTTATTAGTCTTCCCTACATGATTCCGATTATGCCAATCATATTCTTTATAACTACCCGGTTAGGGGTAGCGTTTGAATATGTCAAACATAATGTTCATCAAGTGAAAGTCTGTAATAACCTCAAGTCTAAATATTCCACTAATATAACTATATGAGACTTAATTATGACATTGTGACCATGACATAAATCTCATACGGGTCAGTCCAGTATTTGTTCTCCAACAAATACCCATAAGTTTAATTGTATCCCATACACCATAATCATCATATGATTATCTATTAAACTTATACTAACAATTAATACATAATTATCAGGGATGGGGATTATTATTATAAACATGCAAAGGATATAATAATCAACATTCAATATCTTTAGTAAAACATAATCAATAGACAACATTAATCGTTCTCATAACGTGCCTAGAGCATACAACACCAACAACAACTGCTTCACATGGATTTGTTTGGACCTGTCACCACCGCGAGAATTGGAGGAAACAAATATACCTTAGTTTTGGTGGATGACTACTCAAGATACAAATGGGTCAAAATGATGATATCCAAAGATGACTGCTATGATATCTTGACTGCTCTCTTTCGAAAGCTCCAAACTCAAAAGGAAGATGACATCGTGAGCGTTAGATCAGACAATGGAACCGAATTCAAGAATAACGGTGTTGCTCAATATTTCAATGACTATGGAATTGATCACAATTTCTCTGCTGCTGGAGTTCCTCAACAAAATGGCGTTATGGAAAGAAAGAATCGCACGTTGATTGAGGCTAGAAAAACAATGATAGCAGAAGCAAAGCTTCCAAAGTATTTCTGGGGAGAAGCTGTTAACACTGCTTGCTTTACTCAGAATAGATCCCTCATCAACAAAGCCTACATCAAAACTCCATATGAGCTATGAAGAGGAAGAGCGCCCAACATTGCTTTCTTCAATATTTTTTGCTGCAAATGCTATATCCTAATGGCAAAGGTCATAGAGGTAAATTCGACGCCAAAGCAGATGAAGGTATTTTTGTTGGGTATGCCAAACATTCCAAAGCTTTTCATATTTTTAATAGAACTACTCTAGTAATTGTAGAATCAGTACATGTTACTTTTGATGAACATTCTCTCCTTGAGCCACATTTGGCTCCAAATGATTCTGATGATTCTGCTGAGAATGTTGAGGCAGGTATGCAGACTCAAACTGCACCTACGAAGAATGCTAATCATGATAATCACAATCAGAATCAAACAAGTCCATCTCATGCGCCAACACCAGATGCTGCGCCAGAAGTCACAACTCCTGATGCACACACAGCTCCTCCTATGCATGATGTTTCCCCGATTAAGCAAATCACCTTTGATGATCTTGATGCTGGACCAAATGAAGTACCCATAGAAAATCTTTGTATTCCTACTACTCAACCTAACTTACCTCCTGAGGTTCGTAAAGTTAGAGATCATCCAACAACAAACATCATTGGTGATCTTAATGTAGGGGTTCGTACTAGGAGAGAATCAAACTTTGATGAGTACCATTCTTTTATCTCTCAAATCGAACCAAAGAAGATTGATGAAGCGCTCCAAGATTCAAGCTGGGTTGTTGCTATGCAAGAAGAGCTTAACAAATTTGAGCGCTGTAAGGTTTGGACTTTAGTACCCAGACCTCATGACCAAGGAGTTATTGGTACAAAATGGTTTTTCAGAAACAAAATGGACGAAAATGGAAGCATCACCAGAAACAAAGCAAGGCTGGTTGCGCAAGGATATAGGTAAGAGGAAGGAATCGACTACGATGAAACATTCACGCCTGTAGCAATACTCGAAGCTATCAGAATCTTCTTAGATTATGCCTCTCACAAGAAATTCAAGCTTTATCAAATGGATGTGAAGAGCGAATTTCTCAACGGTGAACTCCAAGAGACGGTCTACGTAGCTCAACCACCTGGATTTGAAGATAGCAGATTTCCAAGTCATGTCTTCAAACTTCAAAAAGCTTTGTATGGACTTAAGCAAGCTCCAAGAGCATGGTACGATACTCTATCAAAATTCCTGCTAGAAAAAGGCTTCAAACGCGGTAAAATCGATACAACTCTTTTTATTGCTAAGTATAATGATCATTCTTTACTTGTTCAAATTTACGTCGATGATATTATATTTGGTTCTACTAATGAGTTACTTTGTAAGCGCTTTGAAAAGATCATAAAAATCAAGTTTGAGATGGACTTCAAATCAAGCAATTGAATGATGGCATCTTCATAAATCAAGCCAAGTACACAAGAGACTTAATCAAGAAATTTGGACTTGAGAATGCTAAAGCATACGACACTCCAATGGCCACGGGAAATAAGCTTGACAAAGACTTAAAAGGTAAGAAAGTTGATCAGACTTTATATCGAGGTATGATTGGCTCTCTCCTTTATCTTACTGTAAGTAGGCCAAATATTATGTTTAGTGTTTGTGTCTGTGCGCGCTATCAAGCAGATCCTAGAAAGCGCACTTAACTGCTATTAAACGCATTATTCGTTATCTTTCTAGAACTGTTAACCTTGGACTTTGGTACACCAAAGATTCGAATTTCGATTTACTAGGTTATTCAGATGCAGACTACGCAGCATTCACAATTGACAGGAAGAGCACAAGTGGAACTTGTCATTTCCTTGGAAATCGACTTGTTACGTGGGCAAGCAAGAAGCAAGCTGCTGTGTCCATCTCCACTACAGAAGCTGAATACATTGCTGCTGGAAGCTGCTGCTGCCAAATCCTATGGATGAAGCAACAATTAGTGGACTATATAATTCATGAAGGAAATTGCCCAATCATGTCATGCATTCAAAGACAAAGCACATCGACATCAAATATCATTTCCTCAAGGACCACATGGAAAAAGGAAACATTCATTTAGAGCATGTGGGCACCTGTAATCAAATTGCTGATATCCTCACAAAGGCTCTTGAACTTAGCTAACTCTTCCATATGATTTGTTATTACTAACAATCTTGTGTTTAATTGATAAGAGTTCTAAAATAGGTCAAGTTTTATGCATCTGCGCAACACCTGCGCAGTAAACTATTTACGCATGAAATATTGCAGTTATGAGATTTAAAGAATCTCATGCGCAATCTATGTACTGCGCATGATGTGACATGCGCACTTCGCGTGGGCCGCAAGTAAGTGTTCTATTCATTAAATATTGCACATAGGTCCCTGACTGAAAAGTCAACGCTTAGTCACAAGGGTACTTGTGTAATTAAAATTTTCCCACGCCTTTATTTATTTATTTGAATTTTTTGGGAAATTACCTTTTTACCCATGCGTATGTCCCATTGTCATTAATGCACACTGCAATTGATGACAGCGCCTTTATCGAATGTCTGCTCAACATTTAATAAGGAAGGTGATGCGACAGCAGTCAGCCTCTTTTCGCTGACACACGCGCGCGCATTCCCCATTCGGCCACATCACCCTGCTAACGTGCGCCCGTCCTTTCACTGACTCAACATTTATGAAGAAGTTGACTCGACAGTGACCGGCTTAGAAATTCACACTCGCGCGCACGCTAGGCCTGCGCACGCGCACATCTGGTTAGGCCACGTCATCGCAGCACGTGTCCCTACTCCCCTTTTCACCAAACCGTCCTTGCACTGACGTCATGCTATTCCTTTTTGGGTATAAACCGTCTGCGACCTCTCCCTTTCTCTCTTCTGCTCTCTATCTTTCATCAAAACCTCCATTTTCTCTTTCTATTTTCCTCAACTTCCAACAATTTCTTCTTTCTATCTCGTTGACTTCCTTCAATTTTTTGCTAGTCACCTCTCTTTCTTCCATTTTCGTGAAATCTTTTTCTTTAAATCAATGGCTCCTAAGAAAACCTCCAAGAAAATGCCCGAAATCATTCTCTCTTCTTCTTCTGAGAAATCTTCTTCCTCCTCTTCGTCTGAATCGGGATAACAAGAGCAAAACATCCAGAAACCCGTAGTCGAAGATATGGTATGAATCCTTGAACTTTTATTTTTTTTCGCCATTGTTAGGGTTTAAAGCTTTCAAAGCTTCCCTTTGTGATTGTGTGCTTGTTTCTTGTTCGTTTTTGAAATCGTTTGTTGTTACGTGTTCAGTTTCACCTGATCTACTTATACATGTCTTTTATTTCATGATCAATACTCGTTTTAAGTGTTTTCTGTCAAATTGTTGCTTCAAAAACCTCCACAGCAGACGAACTGTTTCTCTAATTTTCTGGGTTTATTCTTATGTCATTACTATATGGTTTACATGGTTGACTTCGTCTCTCTCATGCGGTCATTTTGATATGCTTTTTTGTTGAATTTGGACAACTTTGAATTTTTCATCTTCTTGGTGTTGTTCGTGTTCATGAACAGTTCTTTCGTGTTCATCAAGTCTTGATTTTTCTCTTATGCTTAGGGTCGCATAATAATTTTTAAGTGTTTATGTTTTGCGCATGATTGCTTGGTTTCTGCGCATTACTTTAATGATATTTTATCAAGTATGGAGTTACAGCGCATAGGTATATCTGCGCTATCTGCGCATGCGCAAAGCTCCATGCGAATATAACTTGTCTAATTCATATTTTTTGTTATGCAGAATCCATTCTACTTTATCTGTGGCTGGGAAGTGAATCCGCAAGATCTCAACCAGGACGCAGTTGGGCGCAGGTTGATCAGGCATCTCCGATCCTTAGGAATTCTTCCTCTCTTCACGTTGGATCAGCCCTTCTATGTGCCATCATTGGTTGATGAATTCTTTGAGTCAGCACGTGTTATTCCTGCCAAGTACAAGGGTCAGAGCATATAGATTATTATGGCTGTTGTGCAAAATTGTGAAATCTTAGTGCACCCAAATCACAACCGCAGACTTTGCGAGTTCGATGTTGGTGATGCGCCTGATACTTTTGATGCTGCGCGACAAGATAGGCTTGCGATGAAGTTAGTTGACGAGCCCACACTCGTCAAAATATGGTCTGTGCATGACCGAAAGGAGTTCGGTGAGGTGATGTATCACCTGTGCACCTTAGTTGGAGATTCCCTTAACTGCAAGAACGGGAATAAGGGAAAGTTTATTTCCAAGCAGTGGGAATACTACGCAGCCATCTACTTGAAGGAGAAACTTGATTGGCCGCAGATAATCTGGAATGAGCTCACAAAGGCCATGTCCAGCTTTGATACGCGTCTTAACGCATCAAAACCTAAATATAGGACGCACTGCCACCTGCTTTCCAAGCTCCTCCTACAATACACAGACTTGGCTGACTTTGTAAGGAAGGAGCCAGTCCTGAAGCAGTCCTCCTTTTCAAAATACTACACTCGAGCGCAGCTTCATCTGCTGCGCGATGACATTGGCAACACAGACTATTACAGGATTTGGAAGTCTGATTCCGATCCAAATAGAGAGCCTTGGTTAGAGGCTGAGCCCAAGGAGGGAAGGGCTAAGAAGAGCGCAGATGGTCCGAGTGCTGCGCCAGAACGTGAAACGCCTGAAGAGGCTACTAGGCGTAAGGGCAAGGGCATTGCTGAGCCAAGCTCTAAGAAGCACAAGGATACCCCCATCATCCAATCCACCACAGGTATTCGGATTTTTGAACCTGCCCCTGCTGCTCCTAATCCTCCATCTAAGAAACGCAAGGCTGATGCGCATGCGCCTTCCCCAAAGAAGTCCAAAGCTTCTAAGTCTGCCTTTCAAAGGATTCCCCTAGCTGCGCAGGATACTGAATCGCGCATGGATCATACTGGTGACTCTGAAGATGCTGCAGTTCAGGGGGAAACAAGGCACAAGGCCCCTGCTGCGCAAGTCCCTCCGGCTGCGCCAACACCTGCTGCTGATGATGCTCCTCTTTATACTCCTTGACATAAGCAGAAGGTGCGAGCAGCACTAAAGGCACTAAGAGGCGCCATACTCCATCTCCTCCTGACTCTCCAAGAGAACCAATATCAAGTGCTTTTCAGGGCATTAATATTCCTGTTGGCAATGCGCGCAGGGTTACTTCAGTGTTGGATGAAGGCATGGATATTGAGCCTGAGGCTGAGGAGGATGATGATGAAGTTGATCAGGCTGTCGATGCTGATGCGCAGCCCTTCCTACTGCGCCCATTGATGGGTCTACTCCTGCTGCGGAGATTCCTCTTACTGAAGTAGTCCTTCCTACTACTCCTGCTCCTGAAGATTCTGTCAAGGATGGTGCCACAGCCTTTGATCGCAGTGAACATTCCTCAGCAAGGTGATCGCCTGCGCATAGGTCTCCCTCTGCGCACCGATCCCCTCCAGTTGATCCCATCTCCACCACTTCTCCTTAAAAGACAACTGAGCAACAAACTCCTGCTACTTCTACAGTTCCTGAGTTCTCCACCTCCTCCCTCTCCTCGTCTAATGAGCTGCGCCAGATCTTACAAGCCTTGAATTCAATTCAAGTGAATTAAGTGGTTGCGCAGTCTCAGATGGCCCAACTTATTACTGCGCAGATAGTAATTCAAAAGCAGCTTGATGCGCAGCGATTGAAGATTGCTACCATTAAGGGGGAGAGTGTATCAAAGGCAAGTGCAAGTACCTTCGCCGACCCCTCTACGCAGCGAGTTCCTGATGTTCTAGATCAACTTGTCCTGGACTCACTCAAGTTAATTAGTGTAGATACCCCGGGTGGGAACACCACGGCTTTAGGCTCGAGCGCGTGATATTATCCTAGGATGTCTAACTTGATTTTAGATTGTTTTAGAGTCGCCACCTATGTTTTGAGGAACATAAGAAAAACCTATTGATTGTAGCCTAAGTTTTGGTTACGAAAACAGAGATTCTTTGTTTTGAGGTCCGGGGGTTAGATTACGAGATGGGAAGTACCGAAACACCCATCTCGCCCAACTTAAGTTGGTCTTGCTTGATCAAAATCTACATAAATGAAAATGTTCTTCTTCTTCTTCTTCTTTAAGTCATAAAAAGGGGGGTTTAAAATATGATTTGGAATGTAGGAGATAACTCCTTAACCAACCTCAATGAGATGAGGTGATCATTAGAGTCATGTCCCAAAATGATTTGGGTGATTGCACATTTGATTAAAGTAAAGAGAGAGGAGATGAGATAGAAAAGAAAGGAAAAGATGGACTTTTACCTACAATTTGAAGAACTTCAAATGTTGCTTGATTTGATTCTTGGAGACCTTTAGAAAGTGACTCTCTTTGTCTAGTTTTTTTTATGCTTTTTCCCAATGATTTTTGATCAATTTTCGATCCTTGAAAATGGAGGTAAAGAGAGGTTTTTATAGGTGAAAGAGGGGTGTTTTTGGTGCCAAAACTCAGTCACCAAGAAATCCTTCCCGGGCAAAATCCTGTAAATTGAGCAAGGGAGGGAATCCTGGCCAGAAATCTGTAACTGACGCCCAGAGGCGCGCGCTTCCTGCTTTGGGGGCGGGAGGCGCGCGCGCCTGGATCCTAGTGTCGGAGGCGCGCGACTCAGAGAAGGCAATTTTGACAGAATGGACTAGAAAGTCAGCCCTGTCATTCAGTTTAGTCCCTGGACTTAACGAAGTCAGTCAGGAACTTAACGGAAGTGACAGAAACTAACGAGAAACACTTAGAATGGGGAGAAACACAAAATCAAATGTGCAATCGGGGTGAGCGGTCCAAGGCGGGGTGTCTACAGAGCCCCTCGGCGACGTGGATTGCAAAGCAAAACGCGTCGACGAAAGTTAAAAACACCCGCCGAGGACATCACCAAAAAGGCAAAGACTCGATGAAAGCAGGAATTTGAAATTGCGAGAGATAGTGGTGCGCTCCCTGTGTGAGCGGCTTTTGTTGATAGAGGGGGTGGCATGATCCGTTAGGTGAACCTGCCGCTGAATGTTTTGAATGATGCTGTTAGTGAACCTTCTGATGAATCCGTTAGTGAATCCCTTGGATGAGTTCGTTGGTGAACCCTTGTTGACGAATCTGTTGGTGAATCCTTTGGATGAGTCCGTTGGTGACCCTTGTTGACGAATCCATTGGTGAATCCGTTTGATGAATCCGTTAGTGAATCCCTTGGATGAGTCCGTTGGTGAACCCTTGTTGACGAATCCGTTGGTGAATCCGTTTGATGAATCCGTTAGTGAATCCCTTGGATGAGTCCGTTGGTGAACCCTTGTTGACGAATCCGTTGGTGGATCCGTTTGATGAATCCGTTAGTGAATCCCTTGGATGAGTCCGTTGGTGAACCCTTGTTGACGAATCCGTTGGTGAATCCGTTTGATGAATCCGTTAGTGAATCCCTTGGATGAGTCCGTTGGTGAACCCTTGTTGACGAATCCGTTGGTGAATCCGTTTGATGAATCCGTTAGTGAATCCCTTGTTGACGAATCCGTTGGTGAATCCGTTTGATGAATCCGTTAGTGAATCCCTTGGATGAGTCCGTTGGTGAACCCTTTGGATGAGTCCGTTGGTGAACCCTTTGGATGAGTCCGTTGGTGAACCCTTGTTGACGAATCCGTTAGTGAATCCGTTTGATGAATATTGCTTTGAAGTCTCGTGCCATTTGGAGTCACACTTGACTTTTGAATTGTGGGGTACGGGCACAGTTGACTGCGACCATAAAAATGTTCCTGCTGGGGATGAAATGTTGAGATTGACTCTTGAGGGGGGCGTGGCACCCGTGACAGAACTTAGGGAGTTCGGATTTTTGAAGAGGACAGCCTACTTATGAGTGGGAGTTTCTATCATGCTTTCGATTTTTGACATGCCTTAAGGGCGGAGCAGAAAAGGTGTGCCCAACTGGGTGTCCGAGGATCGGGACAGTGTCTTGATTTAGGCTGGAGATCTCTGACAAGGCCCTTTTCTTCAAGCGATTTAGACCTGGGAGGCGCGCGCCTTCCCATGTAGGCTTGGGACGCGCGCGCGCTTCATACTGCTGGCGGGTGGCGCGCGCGTCTGGGAGGCGGAATTTTGGGCTTGACATTTGCTGACCAAAAGAGCCTCCAACAGCTAAAATATCATCTTCTGTTCGACCACTTGATTCTCACAGCTCCTTTCTGCCATTTTTGAACATCATATTATTGATTAACTTCGCTTGTGATCAACATTTTCCATGGCTTCCAATTCTTTTGCCCTTGACGCCAAGGTCGTTAGTGTGTATGAAAAGGACTTGGGCACTTTTGTGTATTCTTTCAAGACCCATCCCAAGAAGGAATTCATTAAAGCTTCGGGTTCCGAATTCTTTTTACTTTGCGGACGTTGAAACCGATTGGGATTTGTTGAGAGCTGCCGCGGCTTTCTGGGATTGCGACAGCCATACTTTCAACCTTTCAGCTAATGAAATGGTGCCGACTGTTGACGATTTCGGGGCCATCCTTGGCGTGCCTTTGGCCGGTCGGATTGCCGTCCCCAAATATCACCGTGGTGCCGTCGACTCTTGGGTTGAGTTACTGAATCTCCCTGTTGAGGATGTGAGGAAGATGTTGCACGGTACCGTGATTGACATAACTGAGTTGCCGATGTTCTTCAGTTTGCACTCGGAGGACCCGGTGGTTCAATCTTTCAAAAGAAATGCCATGGCTATTTGTCTCTTCAGCGAAGTACTGTTTGTTACACCTTTCGGGACTGCGGACGCGCAGTTGGCTGAGATTATTTTGCAAGCTAAGGACCAGCGATTTAGTGTAATTCCTCTTATTGTAGGGGAGACGTTGCATGGTCTTGATGAGTTACACAGGACGGGCAAGATGTGTCGGGGAAGCCCTTTGCTCTTGACCATATGGCTCCGAGAACATTTCAGAATTTATTCTCCGGATGGTGATTTGTCTCCTTTTGCTGTTCATAGGAGGAGGTTGTTGATCCGAGATTTATCTGAAGAGGATTGGAAGAAATTCTTTGCCTCTCGGGTGACCGTCGATATTGAGTGGTGTCCTCCTTCTTGGGGTCTTCGTCCTTTTGTGGAATGGACTCTTGGTTTTCAGCACGTGGTTGTGCCCGGTTTGAGAGATTCTTCCTTTTACCAGCCAGAGCGGGTTCTGCGACAGTTTGGTCGCCAACAGACAATTCCTTTTCCGAGGGATGGAATGCTTCGTCCAGTTGCTTACATGGGTCCTGACTTCTCGAGTGAGCTTCAGTCGGCTTGGGGAGATGACCGCAATCGTTGGGCTTTCGCTCCTCTGCATCGGGGGAGTGTCTTCCTTCCCGAGATCTACTTGGATTATTTATTTGGCACCCTTTACCGTGGCATCACTTGGGTTGATGTGCTTCGTGCCGAGTTGTTGGGACAGGGTTTTGAGCCTAGCAGCACTTTGAGATATAGAGAGGCTGCTGTTGATTCGAGTAACATTCTCGCTGACCCTTTCGGTACTCCTTTGGATGACTTTTATTCTAGGAGACGTGCTGCAGCACAGAAGGTTTCGGTGCGTATTAGTGCTCCTTCGTTACCCAAGAAGAAAAGGATTGAGAGACGATCGGGCGGTCCTTTGAAAGCTAAGAGAAAATTGGATTTTTCTTAGTACCCTAAGAGATTGCAATTTAGACCACTTTGTTTTAGGATTTAATGTTTTGATGTCTTTTGTTGCTCAATAAATCCGTTGTAATGGTTTGAATAATTCATTGAATGAATAAAAATTGCATTTTGTTATTTGAAGTGAATTGGGTATTTTTGATATGTTTTAGACCGCACCCGAAGGTTGCCTACGTTCCTCCAGTTGGGAGGCTCAGGTCTTCGTAGTTCAAACAAACAAAGACCATTTTTTTTTTTTTTTTTTTTTGTGCACCCTGTTTTTTGCCTAGACCGCCCTTGCGGGTTTTCAATCTAGCGGGCTTCTTTTTTGCACGTGCTCTAATTTTTGCCTAGGCCGCCCTTGCGGGTTTTCAACCTAGCGAGCGATTTTTTTTTTTTTTTTTTTTTTAATGGTCTTTGTTTATTAAGCGTAGAACCTCTTGAGCTTGTCGAGGTTGACCTCCTTTGGCAGCTGGTCACCATCTAAATCCACGAGCCGGACTGCACCACCGCTTAGTATCTTTTTGACCACGTACGGACCGATCCATCGGGGTCCCCATTTCCCCAGGGGATTCATGGCATTAGGAGGATGTTGTCTTAAGACCAAATCTCCCACATTGATGTTTCGAGGCTTCACTTTTTTGTTGAAAGCTCTTGCCATCCTTTGCTGATATGCCCTCGTGCGTTCGAGTGCCCTTAACCTTTTCTCGTCGAGTAAGGCTAGCTGTTCGTATCGACTCTGCATCCAGTTGACCTCGTTGACTTGATTCTCGAGGAGGACCCGTAGAGATGGGACTTCAAGTTCGATAGGGAGTACGGCTTCAGAACCATAGACCAATGCATAAGGAGTTTCTCCTGTTGCGGATCGTATCGATGTGCGGTAGCCCCAAATGCTAATGGTAGCTTTTCGGGCCAATCCCTTCCTGTTGAGGCCATTTTCTTGACGATGGCTCGATGGTCTTATTTGCTGCTTCGACTGCGCCATTTGCTTGGGGCCGGTAAGGAGATGACTTGTGCTTGGTGATCTTGTATTCTACCAAAAGTGCATCCATTTCCTTCTCAAAGTGAGAGCCGTTGTCGGAAATGATTTCATGAGGCACGCCGTATCGGCACATGATATTAATCTTTACAAATTCGGCCACTTTCTTGGCGTTGAGGGTTCGATAGGCTTGTGCTTCGACCCACTTTGTGAAGTAGTCGACTGCTACTAGGACGAATGACTGCCCATTGCTCCCGCAGGATGAACTTTACCGATGATGTCTATCCCCCAACAAGAGAAAGGCCAAGGTGTGACCATGTTGTAAAGTTGTGAGGGTGGAGCATGTTGCAGATTAGCGTGGAATTGGCACTTGGCACACCTTTTGACTTTCTCGATACAGTCTCGTTCCATAGTGCTCCAATAGTAACCAATGCGAAGTATCTTCTTGACTAGCATAAACCCATTCATGTGGGGTCCACATTCTCCTTCGTGCACTTCACACATTATCCCTTGAGCTTCGGTCTCATTGGCGCATAAGAGATTGATCCCGTCGTGGTGCCTTTTATAGACTCGGTCCCCAATCAGTACGTACCGAGAGGCTAACCTTTGCAGAGCTGCTTGAGACTTCTTATTGATGTTCTCGGGATAAGTGCCGTCTTTGAGGAAGTTCATGATATCTGAATACCACGGAGAGTTTGTTTGAACCTCGTTGATCTCGATGCTCATGCAATATGCCGGACTGTTCCTTCGAGCAATTTTGAAAGGCTTCACCATTTTTCCTTTGGGCATTTCAACTAATGAAGCTATAGTGGCCAGTGCATCGGCGAAGCGATTCTTATCCCTTGGCAGGTAGTTGAAAGTGATTTCTTGGAATTGTTCAACCAGTTCTTCAAGGTGCTGACCATACTGTTGGAGAGTCGGGTCTTGGGTTCGCCATTTACCCGATTGCTGATTGATAAGGAGCAAAGAGTCGCCGACACTTCTAGTTCCGTGACGTTTCTTTCGAGAGCTGCTTCGAGCCCTGCTATGCATGCTTCGTACTCGGCAATGTTGTTGGTAGCTTCGAATTCCAGGCGTATGGCAATGGGAGTGTAGATGTCTTTTGGATCGACAAGCAATACCCCTATACCAAAACCGTGTTTATTGGCGGCGCCATCGAAAAAAAGTTGCCACTTGTCTTCCTCGGTTGCAGTACAAATTAAATGCTCGTCGGGGAACTGTACATCTTCCCCCTTCACTTCGTCACACGGGAATTCGGCAAGCTGGTCACTGAACACTTTCCCCCTGACGGATTTTAGTGTGACGTAAGTGATATCGTAGCGGCGAGCATGAAGTACCATTTGGCTATTCTTGTTGACATGAAGGCTTCTCGAAGATGTAGCGGAGCGGGTCCACCTTTGCTACTAGCTTGATTGGAAAAGCTTCCATATAGTGTTTGAGCTTTTGAGTGACCCAAACCAATGCTGCACATGACTTCTCTAAGACAGAGTAGTTCTTTTCGCCTCCTTGGAATCGGCGACTGACAAAATAAATGGCGTTCTCCTTTGTGGACTCTTGTTGCTCTTGTGCTAACATAGCCCCTAGGGCTTCATCATTGACAGTGAGATAAAGCAACAGAGGTTTCTCCTTGTGCGGCGGAACTAGAACAGGAGGGCACGTTAAGTAATGCTTCACTTGATCGAAGGCTTCTTGGCACGCGTCGGTCCATTCTAGAGCCACATTCTTCTGAGTAACTTGAAGATTGGCTCGCACATGGAAGTGAGTTGGTGCACAAAACCGACTGATGTATTGTAGTCTGCCCATGAAACCTTTAATCTCTTTCTGTGTCTTTGGAGGAGGCATGTCAATGATTGCCTTGATTTTGGAGGGGTCTACTTCGATTCCCCTTTCAGTGACCATATAACCAAACTTTGCCTCGGATAACCCCGAATGTGCACTTTGCAGGGTTGAGCCTCATCTTGTGTTGACGAAGCCTTTCGAAGAACTTGCGGAGATCGATCAAATGTGACCATCGGTCCCTTTGGAGTGAATGATCTGTCGTCCACATAGACCTCGATTTCTTTGTGATCATATCGTGGAACAAGTCTGTCACGGCTCTTTGGTAGGAAGCCCCAGCGTTTCTTAACCCAAACGGCATGACTGTGTAGCAGAAGGTACCCCACGGTGTTGTGAAGGCTGTCTTATGTTGATCTTCCTCGGCCATGAGAATCTGATTTTACCCAGCGAACCCATCCACAATGAGCGAACCTCGTAGGCAGCACAGTGGAGTCGACTAGCATGTCGATATTAGGGAGTGGAAAATCATCCTTTGGGGAAGCTTTGTTTAAATCCCGAAAGTCTACACAAACTCGGACCTTGCCGTTCGCCTTCCTGACTGTCACAATGTTGGCTAACCATGTCGGATACTCGATAACCTTGATGAAACCCACGCTGAGGAGCTTCTCGATCTCTTCTTTGACCTCAGAGACCATTCTGGCTTGATCTTCCTGAGCTTCTGCTTTACTGGCCTGGCATCTTCTCTGATCGAATCTTGTGCTCCGCTACCTTCTGTCTAAACCCGGCATGTCTTTGTATGACCATGCGAAACCATCCACGAACTCTCGTAGTAATGCAGTCAATTTGTCTCTGTCGTCTCCCTTGAAGAAGCTTCCAATCTTGGTTTCTTTTGGCTCTTCTTCGGTACCCAGATTAACAACCTGCAATTCTTCGTCGCCTTTGGACCATTCTCGCCACGACTACGGACTTGTTGAGCAAGTTCATTTAAGTATGTTTGTGTTTTCGTGGTCTATTTCATCATAATTTGATCGTTATTAACTTGTTCGTTAAGTTCATTATTAGTTAATTCATCATTTATGATGTTTGCAATCTCAGGGTACTCAGAAATATCAAATTTTTTCATTAGCAAAGAAAGGACACACACGCTCGGCTATGGCCTCCAAATCCTCTTGGGTGAGGGTATTAGAGACACTCTCGGACTCGAAGTAAGTGTAAGCTGCTCTTCCTTTGTTGCTGTGCGGGGTATGCAACCCATTTCTTGGACTAAGAATTCCTCGATACCACGGGCCCTTCTGTTGAATACCAATTGTTGATCGGCTCGGAGCTTGGCGGGATCTCACTGATAGTCTCGTTCATGATGAACGGTGTCATGGATGGCGTTGACTTGGCATTCATTCATTACGGCAGCTCTTCGACATGGAGGCTAAATCTGTCAGTTCTTCCCCCTCGGTGATTCCTGTCTCGGACTCTATAGTCACCCTTCCTTCCCCACCATTCACGGGGCGACATGGGAGTTGGTTCCCTTTCGGATTTCTGGATCTCACAATCGGAGAAGATTTCGAGGCCGGGCTTTTTGACACCCTTGTTGTTAACCCATGGTTCGGGAAAGATCATGTATGGAACGTCTTCCCCTTGGCGGACAAAATAACCATTCAACGTCTTGCGGTAAGGCCTTAGATTAGGGACCTCATAAACGACGGCCTTCTTTACGAGCTCGGGCTTTTCGCTCTTGATTGCTTGTTCTTGCTTCAAGTCTTCTTTGGAAGGCTCGTACCCCAAACCGAATGTGTTCTTGACAAATGGGACTTGCACGGTGTAGGATTCCTTGCTGATATTTCCCTAAGCCTAAACCAGGGAAGTAGTCCATATCCCTCATCATGCGGAGTACTTTGTGATTGCTGGAGGTCCATGATCCATTTCCCCCTTCTTTGTCAATGCGTTGATTGAGACGCCGGAGAGAGTGGAGTCTGGTAGACCGTGCTGAACTTGGTGGACGGGCTCACCTTTTCTGTGGATAGTAATGTTTTCAGCCATTACGGTCACTATTTCATCACCGTTTTCGGATCTTGACACATTGGTGGAGAGTTGACGGTACGGCATTAGCACTATGAATCCATGGTCGACCTAACAGTAAGTTGAACGAGGCCGGGATATCAAGCACTTGGATGGAACGGACATGACCATGCTCCCAAACTCAATGTCAATTTCGATCATACCCATGACTGTACGGGCGGTGCTGTCATAACCTCGGATTACTTGAGTAGAAGGCCTCAAATCAAATCTTTAAGCCCAGTATGCCCATGATCCTACCAGGCATGAGATTGAGTGCGGAACCACCGTCCACTAAGACTCTTGAGACGGGCCTCCCCCTTGCTCGTACCTTGAGGTAAATAGCTTCGTTGTGGTCGGAACCAAACGGTGGAAGGTCCATATCGGCAAAGGTGATGACATTGCTAAATTGAATGTGACCAATCATTGCCGTGAGGTCCTCGGGAGTAGTATCGGGAGAACTGATGTATCATCGAGATTGCGGATGACAAGATCTCGTGTTTCTTCGAGGATGCAATGAGGTCCCAAATAGAGATGTTGGCTTGAGTTTTCTTGAGTTGGACAAGTAGAGGATCTTCGGGAGTGTTGTGAGCTTGCGCCTTTGAGAAGAGGAGCTCGTGCGGAAGTGGAAGGGTTGCTTGCTATGACTCGACGGATCGAGTTAGCATTTGACGTTCCCATCTTGCTTCTTTTTCCTATTCTCTAGTACTATTTCCCTCATTACCTCATCATAAGTCCCTACATAACAAGAATTGTCAATTTTATTCATAACATTGTGGCGCCCCCATTCACAATTGGGATTGAATGGGTGGTCCCCTCAAGTTCTCCTATCTCTATTACATTGACATGCTCGTCATTAGTCACTACAAATTCTTTCTTATCTATGAGATCTTGAATGACATTGCGGAGAACGAAGCATTCCTCGGTGTGTGTCCCCTATATTGGTGGTAGCCACAATATTTGTGGTGAGCATGATTGTCGTGGATCGTCTTGGGTTGGTACCCTTGCCACGGGTGTGACTTGACCCTTTGCCTTGAGGACCTCGAACACTTCGGTTTGAGTCATGCCTTGGAGAGGCGTGTAGACACGGTCACTTCGGGCCTTTTCCCTTGAGGTGGAGGAACCTTTTTGTAATTCCCCTTGTCAATAGTGACGGCGTTGACCGAGGCCTCTTTTGTGGAGTTGGAAGCGCCTTGTAGCGGTAAGTAGGAGTGGTCTTCTTAATCTCCTTGAGCAAGTCATCCATGCGTACACCCGCCTCATACATTTGGGAGATAGTCGGAGTAGCAAGCTCCACTGAGGTGAGTGCGGAGATCAATCTTGAGACACTTGAGAATATGTCCATTTGCTCTTTTGTGTTCGGCCTCTCAAATTTCAAGAGTTTTTTTTTCTTCCTTGTCATTCGATCTCATTGTCTCGTTGAGTAGTGTTCTCATAGATTTCCTTGTGGGCCGGTGAGTGGTGTTGCCTTGGTATTGGTTCTTGAAGGCAAGCATGGCGGAGTCCCAATCAAGACGGACAGTGAGCGGGAGAGTAGCATACCAATCTTTTGCCGCCCCCCTCGAGAGTGAGAGGAAGCATTGAGCCATCACCTTGGTGAGACCTTCTTTGAACCATTGCCCAAATATAAGTCTCAATGTGAGCCATAGGCAAGAGTTGCCCTTGAATTTGCTTATGTCGGGCATCTTGAACTTATCGGGAAGGCGGCCATAGTACTCATGAGGATGGATGATTGATAAAGGCTTGTGTCGGAGCCTTTCCCCATGTTGAGCCCATTGAATTTTTGGTCGATGTAGGCCATGATAGAATCCACCATTTTGGGCTCGTTGTTCTCGGAACTTGGTTCCCCCATTTTCTTGGTGCGGGTGTTTGACATAAGGACTCTTGAACAAACCCTCGGTCCATTCGGATTCATCATCATTGTTCTTGTTCTTTTCCCTTGGCAAGGTTGTTGAGCTTTTCTTTCATTAGCTCCATTTCGGCCTCGTGGGCCTCCTTTGGCTGTCGAGGTGGGATTGCCAATGTCATCTTTGCTTTGTGCCTCCTTGTTAAGGGTGGAGACTTGCTCTTGGAGGAGTTGGACCATAGTTGAGAGCTGTTCGAGAGACATGGTGTTGCTACTGCCGGTCATGGTTGATGTTGGAGCTGTTGGAGTGATCTCTTCACGGACTAACCGATTTGCTGAATCCGGTAGACTTTGTAAGTACCAATTGAACCTATATTTGCAGAAGAGGCCCTTGTCAGTCTTGAGTAGCACTTGCGGTCCATGAAGAGGCTTAGAACACACAGTTGGGCACACGACTCGAACCACATAAGAAAAGACTCTTTTTTTTTTTTTTTTATAATCCGAGGGAATGAATCCCTTTTGGGGTTTCTAAGAAAATAATGGAATCGTCACACTAGTATAAGATACCATCCTCGCGGTCCCATATACTCATCGGATTCCACCACGTTTGTGAATCCTACATGTATCGGGATTAGACTAAATTAATGTAGTAAAGCATACATGCGGGGACGGATTTTTATTTTCGTCCAAATAACCACTTTTGGGGACGGATTTTTATTGCGTCCTTCAACAAGTTGGCATGTATGATTTGAAGACATTAGTTTAGGGAATCTCGTACATGGAAACCGACTTGAGTCACGGAGTGTTAGACCCTACCTAGAATTGTGTGGTTTGTGCTCGGCTTGATATGAGGCTCAAAGGTCACCCACCGGCATGTAGTCCTTGAACTACGCCACGGCTGAGTTTTACCGCTTCGAAAGAGCCAAGGTCTGGTGGAGGAAACTTTCTAGGACGGGCCTCGACGGGTTTGGGGTTGGACTTGTGCGACTCGATAGTGAGCAGTTCATAGGAATATGTGCATGTAGTGTGAGGTCTAACAAGTGACAAATTTTTTTTTTTTTTTTTTTTTTTTATTTTTTGAAAAAAAGAAAAACACACAAAACACATAAGCACATAAAATTACAACTCCCGAATCACCCGTGTGACCGGTAAATAAAACACAAAATTAAACAGTCCGAGGGTTCAATTCTGTTCTGATGCAGGCAACTGTGCCCACACCCCACTGTACTGCTCAGTCACTGAAACCTGTCTCTGTTCTGGAACCCACCCAGAAGCGTGCGCCTCTGAGTTCTGATGTGGGACGCGCGCGCATGGCGCAATCATTATGGGAGGCGCGCGCTTCTGGGACACACCTGTCAGAATGTCAGACTTTGGACTCAGGGGATTGCCCTGGTCCTATGTTCATATTGTAACCCCTGCAGAAGTGATTAGTGCAGAATAACAGAAGAAGAAGATGAAGAATATGAAGAAGTGGGCGATTCTGGTTCTTGATGTGGATGCGCGCGCCTTAGGCTTAAAAGGCCAGACGCGCGCGCCTCCCCCATCAGGAAAGAATGCCCAGAAAAGATGTAGATTTCGATCAGAACGCAAGTTTAACCCTCAAATGTCCCCAGCGGAGTCGCCACTGTAGATACCCCGGGTGGGAACACCACGCTTTAGGCTCGAGCGCGTGATATTATCCTAGGATGTCTAACTTGATTTTAGATTGTTTAGAGTCGCCACCTATGTTTTGAGGAACATAAGAAAAACCTATTGATTGTAGCCTAAGTTTTGGTTACGAAAACAGAGATTCTTTGTTTTGAGATCCGGGGGTTAGATTACGAGATGGGAAGTACCGAAACACCCATCTCGCCCAACTTAAGTTGGTCTTGCTTGATCAAAATCTACATAAATGAAAATGTTCTTCTTCTTCTTCTTTAAGTCATAAAAAGGGGGGTTTAAAATATGATTTGGAATGTAGGAGATAACTCCTTAACCAACCTCAATGAGATGAGGTGATCATTAGAGTCATGTCCCAAAATGATTTGGGTGATTGCACATTTGATTAAAGTAAAAGAGAGAGAGGAGATGAAGTAGAAAAGAAAGGAAAAGATGGACTTTTACCTACAATTTGAAGAACTTCAAATGTTGCTTGATTTGTTCTTGGAGAACCTTTAGAAAGTGACTCTCTTTGTCTAGTTTTTTATGCTTTTTCCCAATGATTTTTGATCAATTTTCGATCCTTGAAAATGGAGGTAAAGAGAGGTTTTTATAGGTGAAAGAGGGTGTTTTTGGTGCCAAAACTCAGTCACCAAGAAATCCTTCCCGGGCAAAATCCTGTAAATTGAGCAAGGGAGGGAATCCTGGCCAGAAATCTGTAACTGACGCCCAGAGGCGCGCGCTTCCTGCTTTGGGGGGGAGGCGCGCGCGCCTGGCTCCTAGTGTCGGAGGCGCGCGACTCAGAGAAGGCAATTTTGACAGAATGGACTAGAAAGTCAGCCCTGTCATTCAGTTTAGTCCCTGGACTTAACGAAGTCAGTCAGGAACTTAACGGAAGTGACAGAAACTAACGAGAAACACTTAGAATGGGAGAAACACAAATCAAATGTGCAATCGGGGTGAGCGGTCCAAGGCGGGGTGTCTACAATTAGCGA